>JPFL01000037.1:13285-302437 GCA_000733385.1 Paramecium biaurelia | reverse complement strand
TTATTGTAAGATTAAGTTATTATTAAGAGATCAGTTTGTTTTTATTATGTATATATTTTTGATTATTATTGATTAAATTAATGATTATTGGTTATATCATCTTGTTGTCTGTTGTCAATAGTGATTCATTTATAAAGTTTTTATTTCATATAAAATGGAAATAAATAAATTGAATGAAGTTAATCCAGATGATTTGGATGTTATCTTTAGAGGAATCTAATTATTTATTGATCAAAAAGAAAATGACTTAGAAAAAACAATACCTCTACTAGTTGATAAATACAAATATTATTAACTTCAGGATCATGATAAAAAGTTTTATTTATTTTGTTAAACAAGTAGATTGTTCCACCGATTTCATATTAGAGTCTCAGAGTTAGTTGAGAAGTGCAAAAATTAAAATGCCATTAATTATGTATTGAGCATCAGAGAAATACTTAATTTTAAGGCATAGAATTTTGCTGTTATACTAAATAAAGTTCATAAAAGGTGTGAGATGCAATCTAATCAATAAAATGAGGACAATACATAAATTCAGATGAAGAGATCAGTTCCTTCATGGCAGTTAAATAGTTAATAAAATAGAACGTTGTTCTAATTTTATGATATTGATTTTTGGAGAATTTATGACATTATGCTTCTCAACAAGTAAGAGTAAAACTAATAATTTAGACAATATTGTTCAAACCTAATTGTGTATCATTAATCAAAGAATGAAAATGTAGAAAGATTATTTGCATCCAGTTTAGAAAGAAATTAAAGATTTCTTTAATCTAAAACCTTACCTTTAATGGAAATAACAACTCTAACTGATAAGGCCAAGAAATTAAAGTTTCTATAACTTACATCAACAATGGAAACTCCTTATGCAAATAAAAATATTACAATGTTTGGCAATTAAAGTCCTACAAAAAAAACTTAAGTTAGTGTTAAACATTCAATGTCGATTAGTCCATAAAGAACATAAAGTAGAGATCCTTAAGATCAAGACATAAGAAGTATGTTCGATACAGAAAATTGCAATTTGTTTGATACAAATTACAAAGTTACTAGAGCAAAGAATTTATCCTTGCATAATGATAAAAATGTAGCTGGTTCAACCTAATTTAAATAGAAGGGAAAATCTAAATTATAGTAAGAAAATTTTAGTCCTTAGAAGGGATGTAAAAATCAAAATTGGATGCTTCCAGAAATAAAGTCTCCTTTTTCTTAAGATTAAAATGGTATTCATATAAATTTTAATTAGATTCTTTAATAAAACCTATTCAAATACATCAAAATTATGTTTATAATTAGAGTCCTGATAGAAGATCAGCAAAGAAACCACCTCTAGGATCAGATCTCAATAGTACTCTTTGTTAATAATTGTTACCATAATATAGAAGTAATACTAGAGCATTCTAAACAATAAAAAGTTTTATTCGAAAATGATCCTAAATAAATGTTATTTATTTCTATATTTTATTTTTAATTTACTCTTATTCTTATGACTTCTTTCTATAATTTTGATGAGAAAACTTCACTAATAAATTAATGTGTTAAAACATTACAAGTATATAAGTTTTATTTTCATATATTTAGATAGCTCCATCAAGAAGAACATAAAATGATTTAATTTTACTATTATAATTGGTTGAAGCTATTACTTTTTTTAAAAATCTTCAATCTCAAAATTCTGACATTGTCTTAAAATGTATGTCAGTATTAAGTTATAAGACAGTAAAAAAAGAAGAAGTAAAAATAATTTATAAATTTTAGATATTGTTTCATGTTGGAGATTAAGGGTCCTTATTCTACATAATTCTTAAAGGATCTGTAGGAGTTTTTATATTATTACCAAGTCCTGATGATTCCAAAAAATTTGAATTAAAGGAAGTGAATGTATTAAAAGCTGGAAATAGTTTTGGAGAATTGGCTTTGTTGAACGATAATGCAAAACGAACAGCAACAATAATAGCAAAAGAAGATTGTATGTTTGCAATTATGGAGAAACATCATTTTAAAACAATTTTGGGTGCTTAAGAATAATAAAAAGTTTAAGATCGAATATCATTCTTATGCTCTGTAATTTTGTTATGTCTATTATTAGTTTCCATTTCTATAATCGTGGTCATTTAGAGAAATAAAAACCATTAGTTATCATTTTGAACCAGTTTAAGTAACATTAAATTAAGCAGTTATCAAATAGAATGATTACTGCTCCAATTTTTATATTGTGAGAGAAGGGTATGATATCAATTATGTTATTTAGAAAGTAATTTCGAAGTAACATATACATTAAATGATTAACACAAATTAAAGGGTGTATTCTCAACTCACAGCATGTGAATTTTATAAATAAATTTAGATGTGTATTAGGACCAGGGGAGTTTTTTGGAGAGGAAGCATTCTTAATGGATGATGGAAAGACTTTTATATTAAAACTCTTTAATATCTTTTAACTAAGATGGTCAAAAGTGAAATGCTCTATTATTTGTAGAAGTTAATGTGGTTAAATATTAAGAATAAGTAGGGAAGATATAATTAAGTATTTCATAGTTTTAATTAATTTCAGAAGGTTTTGGGATGATAAAACATAATCTGTTTTTATATCATTATTATAGTCCATTCATTAATTTAGATTGAATAAGATGAGATCTTATGATTAAATAGCAGATGAAAAATTAAAATAACTCAATGGTTAGGAAGGGATTGACTAATTTTTCAAACCTGTCTTCAAAGTAAAAGTGAGAAATAATTGTGCTTTAATAAAAAAAGAAACTCATTTAGAAAAATCTGATATGGTATTTGATTTCTATTTTATTTTAAAGGAATACTTATTTTATAAGAGATAGGAGAAAAAAGCGTTTGAATAATTTAAAAAGTTATTCAAGGATAGAAATTGTTCATATGCTTAAGTTAAGACATTTTTTGATTAAAAGACAATAGAATCTTAAAATTTTATTGATAGAGATTCATATTTTAAGTTGTTTTTTAGATTTCCTTCATAATTGAGAAATAGTGAAATTTCATAAAGTTTAAGTTAGTAACAACCAAGTACTGCAAGAACTCATTATAGATTGACTACATAACCAAAGGAGGAACATGAAAGAAGTGCTCATTTATCAACTAAATAGAGGAGTTAATAAATTTTATAGAAGTTAAAACTAAGTGAAGTAATACCGAAGGGTAAAAGTGTTCATAGTAGTAATATTCCTTTGAGTATTCAGAGACTTGAATTAAAAAGATTTGGAACTTAGAGTTACTTATAATTGAAATGATATAAAATTATTAATATTTTCTTTTAATAAAACAAGATGAAGAGATTATTGAGGAATGCTCAAATTTTGTAAAAATAATCACGATATTATCACCATGATCCAGCCAGTAGGGCTTTAGTAGGTAAAGATTCAATTTTATGTAATTCAGGATCACCTTAAGAGATTGCTCCTCCTGTACACTTCAAATTATATTATCTTCCAGACAATGTAGCTAAAACTGGTTAAGGAATGGGACATCCTCATTATAGTGCCTATTAAATGGAAGGTATTACCACTTATGATAATTGGGAATACAAGTAGATTATTAATATGATCTAGATATTATGGCTAATGGTGGCATATTGGATCTGTCTTTTGGAATTCTTTGATGTTATTCTATCCATTATTATTATGGTTTGTGATTGAATAGAGTGAGGTATTTGGATGATAATTTATGAACCCTAGTAAGAGGCACTTCTGGTGAAGGATGATATCTTTAAGAAATATTTCAATGAAGCAGGAGGATTCTATTAATTTACCTACATAGGTCCAGAAACCACTTTAAATTATTGAAGCATTCATTGGAAAATATAAAAATATATTAAATATTACATAATGAATTCCATCCCTAAGTTAGGGGATATGTAAAGTAATGTACAAACTATGAGTTCTAGCCAAAAGCAAACCTAAGATTTCAAGTAATACAGGCTTGCCACCACTTCTATCTCCCAGGATTAAAATTGACCCAACTAAAACAGCTCAAATTCTCCCGGCTTTTAGATCAATTTCAACCGTGAAAAAGAAATCTATTGAGAAGAAAGAAGATACTCGACCAGTTACAGACAATACATAAAATGAGAAGTGTTATCCATCAGCTAAAAAACAAAAAGCATAGGGTCTCATAATACGTAAACTCTAGAATCGGCAATCAAAATTATAAACTTCAAATTAGGAACCACTAGAATAGATTATAAATAAATTTTAAAGTCCTGCAGTCCGAATGCTTGAGTTCCCTATAAATGGTATCAATTCTCTTTGACATAGACTTTCATGATGATACATTAATAAAGGAAGAAGTGTTTTAATAAAATGAATAAGGGACAGAGAATAGATTTACTACAATGAAGAATCAATCTTTCTCTGGCTCTTAAAAGTTTGTCTTAGAATCTTCAAATTCCAACAAACAAGGTTAAGATTCATCTTCGAATTCTTAATTTGATTTTATCTCTCAAATTCCTACATTTACAGAAGGGGAAATGATTGGTGCTGGTTCATTTGGATAAGTTTATATAGCATAAGAAAACCAAACAGGCAAGATTTATGCTGTAAAAAAGATAAATCTGAGAGGAGACTTTGATTAAGAGGATTTAAAAGGATTGAAAAGTGAAATTGATTTGTTGAAAAGTATTAAACATAAAAACATAATCCGTTATGTTTGGAATTGTGAAAATGAAGATTATTGGTTATTATATTTAGAATATTTATCATAAGGTATTAAACATTAATATTATAGGAACCTTAACTTAATTAACCGAAAAGTTTGGACCACTTCACATTAATACTATTCGTTCATACTCAAAATAAATATTGTAAGCCATAGCATATTTGCATGAGAATAATATTATTCATAGAGATATAAAAGGAGCCAATTTATTATTAGGAGTTGATGGAGAAATTAAATTAGGAGATTTTGGATGTAGTAAAATAAAAGAGAAAACCATTTAACGTTCCAAATAAAGTGGAGACATCTTACATTCTCTTAAAGGAAGTATTCCATATATGGCTCCTGAAGTAATACTTATATATATATATATTTCCAGGTTGCTTGTTAAGATGAGAATTGTAGAGCTAGTGATATTTGGTCATTTGGTTGCACTGTTTTGGAAATGGCTACAGGAAAAAAACCATGGCATGAACACAATTTTGATAATCCTTTGAGTGCTCTTTTATATATTATTACGGATAATGCACTTCCTCTAATACCTGATGACTTAGATCAAGATCTATAATCATTTATAAGACTTTGCTTATAAAGAGATCATAAATAGAGACCAACTGCTATGCATTTGTTATAACACTAATTCATAATGAATAAATGATTCAATTCTACTTGATATATATTTCATTTTTAATAATAGTCAAACTCTCTAAATTCATCTTAACTGACTAAATTATTTTCAGGTGCATAAGAATTAATTGCTTCTTCTGCAGTAAATTATTTATCAAAATTATCAACCCATGCATCTCCCTATATTTATGGTTTAAAAGGAGTTTCCATCTCTTTCTTTAATAGTTTATCCCAATTTACTCCCTTAAACCATGGATGATTTTTTACATCTTCAGTTTTACTGTATCCTAACCTAAGTTTTGGATCTTTGATTGTTAACTAAATAAAAATAGAGTTATAATAATACTTTTTATATAAAATCTTTTGCTTCAATAGAGATCTAAGGTGTAGTTGGAAAATTAATATCCTTTGTTTAAATTTGTTTAAACATTAAATCTTGATTTTTGTTATAAAATGGTGGAAGTGCATATAACATTTCATAAGTGAGTATTCCCAAAGCCCACCAATCAGCAGCCATTGAATGTCCTGTTTCAAGAAGAATTTCAGGAGCCAAATATTCAGGTGTACCACAAAATGATTTAGCTAACTCATTTGTTTTTAATATCTTAGCCATACCAAAATCTGTTAAACAAATATGACCTAGATCATCTAATAATACATTTTCTGGTTTTAAATCTCTATATATGATATTTTTTGAATGCAAATGTTCTAATGCCAAAATCTAAAAATAAATATAAGAATTTACAATTTCAGATACATAAAATTTAGTTCTATTTTCTTCAAATCTTTTAACATGTTTCAGATGTTAAAATAATTCACCACCTTTCATAAATTAAGTAACAAAAAATAATTTTTCAGGTGTTTGAAATGCCCAATTCAAAGAGACTAAAAATGGATGATTAACATGTTCTAAAACTATTCTTTCAGTTTTTGTGTGTTCTAACTATTCAGGATCTGCAATATCCTCTTTACGTATTGATTTCATTGCATAATACTACTTATCACTCTTTTTCTCGACCAACATAACTTTACCATATGCTCCTCTGCCTAATACTTTAATTAAATCAAAATCATCTATAGAAACAACTTCCCCTTTCTGTTTTGCATATAATGTTGAAGTCTTTGCTCTAGTTTATAATCGTTCTTCAGTCTAGGAATCTAATCTCTTTCTAAATTAATCCTCATTCATCAATTCTGATCCAGTTGTAGGTAACCTATTGATTCCCTTTTTTTTATCTATCTTTGTAGTTGTATAGGCAGTTAGAGTAAGTTCATCTTTATAGAATATTGGAAGTGCAGCTCCTTTATTTTATTAGCAATAAGCTTTTATTATACATAATACTGCATAATCTCTTCTTTCTGAGCTTGAGTATCGATAATCATATTCTTCAGGGACATGTACTACAAATTCTGTCCCAATTAAACCAATAGTAATTCCATATACTCTTTTAATTGGAATTTTTCTTTTGACAGTCAACTTTGAAAGATTATATAGATTATGTGTTGTAATGAGAATTGTTCTTTCTTATCTTTTATTAACTTCATTAAATTTGTAAAGCAAGCTTGAAAATAAAACTTATTCAGCTGACTCTAAAATCTTTGTAATTGATTTTTCATTAGCAAGATGCAAATCATCCCAAGACTCTTATTTCATTTATTATAATATTTCTAATATCAAAATTATTGAAAATTGTAGAATAATATTTAATGGATATATAATTCAGTATATATAGTAATATAATTTAGGACATTCGAATTGATAATTTGTTGAAATTAATAAATTAATCATATAAATGTACATATATCTTTATTTATTCATATATTATAATTATGGTCTACTATAAATAGCCATAATGTTGACTTTGTTGAATTACGATAAAAATATTAAAAAATTCAAACTTAATTACAATTATGCCAAATATAATTTTAATTGTAATTTCTCAATTAAAGAAACATTATAATGTATATATAACAATGAAATTTTTGTTCTCAATAACATTTTATCATATCAATTCATTATAATTAAGCTGTTATCTTTGTTAACTCTTCAACCTCGTTTTCATTCAAAAACCAGCATTCATTCTTTCTAATAACACATAATTCAATATTTTTATTACCACTCTCAACAACATCCATTAAAGCCTATTTTATATTTCAAATATATATATATACTTTAGTGGTAAGTAAAAGGGCATCTTTCTCATGTAATCCTTCTCTCCAATGCTTCTCTAAGAAATCTTTGACTTATTTGGCACTCTTTCCCAATGAAGTAGCCTTCCATTCTGAACAAGCTCCTGAAGGATCGGTTTAGAAAAGTTTTGGTTTATTATTACTAAATCCTGCAATTAGAGTTGAGATTCCATAAGGTCTAGCACCTCCTCTTTAAGTAAATTTTTGTTATTGTTGACTAGTAAATTTAGCAATATAATCAACAGTAGGATCATCTTCATAGTAAATCTTGTATTGCTAACATTACATTCTAGTTTAATTTGCCAAGATTCTTGCATCTGCATTCAATCCAGAAAAGGTCATACAAAGATTGTTATCTAAATATATATATATTAATATAGTACCCAATTGATATACTTTCTTTATTGTTTTAACATCTTGTAATTTTGATGTGGCTTTCTTTTCTACTCCCAATATTATAGCATCTTTTCCTCTTACTCCAACGCAACAGAGACCTCTCTTAACTGCTTCCATAGCATATTCTACTTAGAATAATTATCCATCTGGAGAAAATACTGTGAGTGCTGTGTCGTATGACATTATTTAAAAAAAATAATATTAAAATTTCATCCTAATCTTAAGTAATCATCTTCTTCTTCGACATCCCACCCTTTGAATTCAATAAGATCATTATTCCATATCTTTATTGGTCTTTTTTATTAGGTTATTAAACCTTAACTGACACTTCTTTATTGTGAAGGAATAACAACTTTTACTTTTGTTTTTATTTCTGGAGTAGGAATACTAATAACTGATGGTTCTAAATGATTTAATGAATTTTCTATAACTATGTTTTAGAAAAACATATGTTTTTATGGTTTCTTTTTATAAGGACCATTCAATTCATCAATTGATTTATCAATAATTTTACGAGCTGATTATGGTTTCTTGTCTATAATCAATAATTTTTGATCCTAATGTATTTCTTATACATTATTGTAAAGAGCCATTTTATGAACAGAATACATAGGTTTATTTTTTTCAAATAGTCTAGCCTTTTATAAATCACCTAGTTCTTTTTTTAATTAATTTATTTTTTTTTCCAAAAATGATGAACTTTTTGAAGAATTGTTGTTCTACCTTCTTTATCTATCTTGAGTTTAAATGATACTGGATCGAGATGATTAAATTTATTCAAAAACTGATTGTCTTTACTTATAGGGAGTCAATTTATTGTTAATGACAAATTTGATTCCTGGTTTAATTTGTCTCATCTAAGTAAATTACTCTCTTTAAGTAGGATTGAGCAATTAATCAATTCGATTTGCTACATGTTCAAGACGAAGTATATTATAAGCTTTCATCTTTTGAGGTGATTTCCTTGAACTTTTCATTTTTATCTAAACAATATATATTATTTATTTAGTGACTTATAAAATATAATCTCATTTCATATTCAATTCATGTTAGTTATATTATAATGTTATGCAATATAATTCTCAAATATCTAAAAGAAACTTAACTTCAATTAGACAGACTTCAAAACATTTTGTATATCTACACCTCAAATATCTACAAAAGACTCGCTTTTCAGATTTATCTTTTAGAAATTTAATCTGAATGAAATTTTTACAGTAGTTGCAAAAAAGTGACTAGAAATCTAAAGTATTTATAATTTTTATAGGATTTCATATTCTCAATCTCTTAATAACAGCTTCTACAAATATTCAAAAATTTTTATTAAATAAGCAATGCTTCTCCAAGAATATTGCAACTTTCCAATAAGACTTTGTATCAACATTTTAATTCCACAAAAATCATATCATGCCTAATAATGAATTTTAATAGTAAATTATCATTATTTAATCTTATTGTATTTAAATGCATTGCAACTTAAAATAAAATCTTTATGAAAGTATCAATTCAAATTATGTTATCCAATTAGAAAATAAATTATAATTTCATTTCTAGATTTTAGATTATTGTTGTTAGCTTAATATCTTATTATTATATGTTAAAGAATCAATAGACATAATGTATTTATATTTATTATTATATTTTACATTATATATGATAAAATAATTGAATCATTACTAAAGAAATGACGCACGATTTCTTATGTCAATCTATATATTACACATTATCTCCTAGTATTCAAATTACATTAAATAAATATGAGTGCATTAAGATTTGATGGAAAGGTTGTAGTTGTCACTGGAGCAGGTAATGGTTTAGGAAAAGAATACGCTCTTTTTTATGGAAAAAAGGGAGCTAAAGTAGTTGTCAATGATTTAGGTGGTTCTATGAAAGGAACAGGAGCTTCCTCTTCAGCAGCAGATAAAGTTGTTGATGAAATAAAAGCTGCTGGAGGAATTGCAGTCGCAAATTATGACAGCGTTGAATTTGGTGACAGAATAATTGAAACTGCAATTAAAACATTTGGAAAAATTGATATTTTAATTAATAATGCAGGGATCCTCAGAGATGTTTCATTTGAAAAAATGAAGGATGAGGATTGGGAGTTAATCTATAAAGTATTAATTTTATTAAAGTCTAAGGTTCATCTTAAAGGAACATATGCTTGTTCAAAAGCAGCATGGCCATATATGAGAGAATAGAAATATGGAAGAATAATTAATACATCATCAGCCTCAGGATTATATGGTGTATTTGGATAAACAAATTACAGTTCTGCTAAATTAGCTACCCATGGTTTAACTCTTGCTCTTTCAAGAGAAGGCTTAAAAAGAAATATATTTGTAAATTCTATTTGTCCTGTTGCTGCAAGTCGACTTACAGAAACTGTTATGAGTAAAGAGGTTCTTTCAAGTCTTAAACCAGATTACATTGTACCACTTGTTGCATGGTTGTCTCATGAGGATTGCAAAGAAACAGGATCTATATTTGAATTAGGAGCTGGTTATATTTCAAAATTAAGATGGTAAAGAAATTAAGGATATTTCTTTGATACACCATTTACTCCTGAAGATATTAAGGATAAATGGGATGAAGTATCAGGATTTGGTAATAATGTGTATTATCCTTAAACTTCTTCTGAAATATTTGAAATATTCTTCAATAAAGAAGAATTCATTAAATAATAAAAGGATGGTAAAACCAAATCAACAAGTCCTTCATAGAATGCATAACCAACTAATGTAACTTTGAAAGCAGAAAAAATATTCAATTTAATGAGAGCATTTTTAGACAGAGGAGAAGGAAAAGATTTAATTCCTAAAATTTAAGGAGTGTTTAATTTTGAAATCATCCTTTAAAAAGGTGGTCCAGTAATTAAATCTTGGGTAATTGATCTGAAAAATGGGTAAGGATCAATAAAAGAAGGTAAGGAATAAAGTGATGCTACATTTAATATGATTGATGATGATTTTGAGAGAGTTTGTTAGGGTAAATTACAAGCAAATGAGGCTTTCTTGAAGGGTTTAATGAAAATAAAAGGGAATATGAAAAAAGCGTAATATATTACACTTATTTATTCTATAGAACCCTTTTTACACCAAGTCTTTTCCCTGCTCCAACCCCAGAAAATCTTGCCAAATATTCTTAAGCAAAATTATGAGAAATATATATAGTATTATTTAATCAAATAAGTTAAAATAATTTACCTTCTCTCCATACTCCCTTTGTAATTTAACCATGAGACTCTGTAAATTCCCCAGTTCCATGTTACAAACCATTCATCCATTACCCAGAGTATTTTCGACCATCAGAGAATTGAAATGTTCCGAATCCTTATCTCTTATCATTCACATATTAACCAACATACACTCGACCTAAATATCTTAAGAATATAATAGTACCATCAGACCAGGATAAAATTCCTTGGCCATGCATCATTCCATTTTTCCAATCTCCTTGATATCTTCTTCCATCTGGCCAAATCTTTTAATATTATATCAAAAACTACAAATGTTCCTTTCCCTTCAAATTGACCATTTATAAATGAACCCTCGTATTTTTCTTTATTGCTAAAAATTAGGATTCCATGACCATGTTTTAAGCCATTACGAAATTAACCTAATGATGATAATAAGAATACCTTTATAATGAGAATCATTTTTTACTTCAATACCATATCCACTATATTTGTCATTCATCCATTATCCTAAAAAATAATATACATTTTTAATACCCTCATAAATAGACCCATCTGAGTAATTATACACTCCTTTTCCTTGCATATAATTTAAATGGAAATCTCCACAATAATATCCCCCTTCTGCATCAAAAAATTTGCCTTTTCCACTTGCATATCCATTTACCCACTATATAAATAATTAATTATGTTACTTCACCAATATATCTGCTTGAATCTGCAAATTTATATTCTCCATAGCCTTAAGGCTTCTTTTTGTACCAGTATCCAGTGAAACATCCCCCATTTTTCATTATTATTGAAGGCAATTTACACTGTTCTCTTTCGCTCTTTGCTATTAATTAATAATCATCTTCATTTAAAGGGGATATTAGTTCTTTTTCGAATAATTTCTCTTCACGTTCTTAGCTTTGTTTGCTTGATTTATTTGTACACATAGAAGGTCTAATCTAACATGAATCCTCTAAAGAATCGAATTCTGGAATTTCATCTGAGTGAGCTTGTGGTAATTTCGAATGAGTGCAATCTTTAACTATCTCAAATAATTTTTTATAGTTTTCTTAAGAACTTGATTTGGGTCTTCTATATGTTTAGATTTAAGTTAAACTTTTGTAAACTTTCTAAATCAGACTCAAAAACAGTCTAAAAACCTTCTGAATGGGCTTTCGTATGTCCTGATTATTCTAGCATCCTCTATATTCAAGATCAATTAAATATTAAATATATATATAAAATTTCATTCATTAAATTCCAATTGGTATGTGAAAACGAAACATCATCATGAAATAAATTAATGATATTTCCATCAAAAAAAAAAATATGATATAAAAAAAAATGAAATAAATGGTTTTGTTTAATTAAAGAAAATTCTTAATTGTAGTTTAACTATTAAACTTAATTTTATTAAAAAAAAAGAATGAATTTGAAAAAGATAAGTATTCGTATAAAGACTCTCAACAAAAATAATAGAAAAATTATGTATAAGGTTATGAAACATACAATTAATGTAAAATATCAATACTCTTTATCAAAATTAAGTTATTCTAATAGATCTAATTTAAGTTATCCTAAAATCTTTGAATATGGGCCACTTAATTTTTCAATTTGTTCTTCTTCATTGTTTTTTTCTATTGAAAATATAATAATATATAATACCTTTATTGTTTCCTTGAGCAGTAGATTCCAACATAGATAATAAATCTGTTTTTTCCATTTATTTTAATGAAGCATTATCTTAATTCACAATTGCTTTAGATATTGCTGATTTAAATCTTTGAATTCCCATAATTTTCTCTTCCAAAGTATCCTTAACAATTAATCTAAACACTTAAACAACATTTTTTTATCCTATTCTATGAGCTCTATCCATTGCCTATTAATCATTCACAGGATTATAATCATGATCAAACATAATTACAATATTTGCTGAACTTAAATTCAATCCTAAACCACCTACTTATGTTGTGAGTAGTAAAACTCGTATATCTGGATCTTCATTAAATTTAGTTACCAAAGGATATCTTTAATTTTATGGAACACTTCCATCTAAAATTAAATATTATAATCCAGGAAACTATGTTTTTAAAACTTACTCAGCAATTAATTATAGGGCAGCTCTAAACCTAGAAAAGACTAAAACCTTATTAAAATTTGTATAAATTGTAATTTAATCGCTTTGAGTTTATTATTAAGGAACATCATCTGTAGATTGAAATCCTAATTACTATAAAATATCTTTCAACGCAATCATCTTTCCTGAATGAGTATAGCTTTCAGGCTTTTCTTATTTATCTAACAATGAATTTATTTCTTATTCAGCCAACATCTCAATATTTTCTGTCTTTACCTTTTTCTTAGGTCGTTTATTTGGTACTATTACACTCCTGACTAAAATTGGATGATCTAATGCTTATCTTAATTTATGTAATAATTTAAGAACAGATTCACAGACCTTATTTTTTTATTCTCCTTAAGTTTTAGTGATCTATTATTCAATATCTGTAGAAAATGAATTTGATTCTAATATTTAATATATTTATGATTATAGAGGTTCTGATAGAGTACAATAATAATCTCCTATAATTTTAGCTGGTAATTGTGGTAGCACATCTTATTTTGTTCTTCTCATTATAAAAGGTAACACTTTTTTGTGAAGTAAACGTAATGTCTTTATTTATTACTCATCAAATAGAATTTCATCTTCAGTTAATGAAAAGATATTTGTGTGAAATGCTTTAGAGAAATTTTTTTTAAAGTACTCTTCATCACCTAAATAATTAGGCAATAGAATATCAAAAAGTGACCACAATTCCAAAAGATGATTCTAAACAGGAGTTCCTGACAAAACTATCTTATGTTTTGCTTTTAAACTCCTAATGACTCTGCTAGTTTTATTTTTACTATTCTTTAGAATGTGAGCTTCATCTAAGATTAGAAAATAAAATTCTTGATTTAAAAAATTTTGATTTAATTTTAGTAATTAATTGTAAGAAACCATAATAAGATTTCCTTGAAACACTCCATCATAGATATGTGGTTTTAAAATAGTATTACTTATATATTTTTTAGTTTCTGCATACCAATGATCTACAACTGTACTTGGAGCAACAACAAGGGAAATCAAATTTTCATTTTTTCTTTTAAATACTTCATTTGCTAAAACTACTAAAGTTTAAATAGTTTTTCCTAATCCCATATCATCACATAAAGCAGCATGTAAATTATATTTTATTAAGAATCCTAACCATCTAATACCATCCCATTAATAATCTCTTAAAATACTACGATCTTTAATTCCACCTTCAACTTTATAATCAACTTTGGTCATCTTACCAAATCCTAATTAAAATTCCTTTGCCTTTTAAAACTTATTAATTAAAGATGGTGACATTGGAGAATATGGTACATCCATTATAGTTAATATGGGTACCAAAAACCCAAACAATTTACTTGCTGCTTATGCTGTATTTGGATCTTTTGCTGTTAATTTTTTGATAGCTTTTAAAGTTAGAAAACCACTTATTGGTGCTAATGAAAGAGGATATTCTTTTAAAATTATATTCAAAATCTCATACATTCCATTTTCATTCCTTTTTAACAGTTAATTTATTTAGATTATAACTTGATCAAATACACTATAATTCTTTGAAACTGACAGAAAATGAATAAATTTAGCACAAAGTTTAAGTAAATTATTTTTTAATACAACTACTTTTTTAAATGTTTAATCAAATTC
The DNA here is from genome assembly GCA_000733385.1 of Paramecium biaurelia. Classification (NCBI taxonomy): domain Eukaryota; phylum Ciliophora; class Oligohymenophorea; order Peniculida; family Parameciidae; genus Paramecium; species Paramecium biaurelia. Next base: position 287,612 of record JPFL01000037.1, on the reverse strand, counting down.
TAATAATATACCACCCTTTGAATCATCTAAAATAATTTTATTATTATCATCATCACTTATATTACTTAATACAGGTAAATAATTTAATAATTTTGATAAGAGATATTAGGCCCATTTATCAAAATCATGATGTTCAGGATTTGACAAGAATAATGAATATGCATTTTAGATCAAACCTATTCCCCATAAATTATATTTCAAATCTTCTACTCTTATTGTTAATTTAGATTTTTAAGTCATTAGATTTTAATTAAATGTTAAATCATTTGGAATATAATTTAACTATTATATAAAGAGTCTCTCAAAAAAGAGATGCCAAGATTCGAAATCAACTTAATTTTTTAAAAGATGCCAAATCAATCTTTTTCTACCATAATCCTTTCCTAAAACATTATTATATATATAATACTTTTCAATTCATTTTTTTAAGACAAAATATACTAGACTGTTTATTATGTACTCTATTTAACATAAAGAGATGTTAAATCACAACAATTTGGATTTAATTACATTTATCTAGATAATCTTTCTGATGCAATATCCTGTATTAAATGAAATTTGTCTATTCTTAAATAAATTAAAATTTTACCTTATTCTTTAAATTAATGATTCAGTGTGATCAGAAGTTAATACCTTAAAGTTCAAGCTTAATTCATTGCTCAATTTTGTAAAAGCTTACAGATTCTAAACTAAATCTGATGTAGTATCTTATAATTTCTAAATTGATTCTTAATCCATTTCATAATCAATCTGACTCAACTACTTTAATTAATTTAGAATAACAGGATATAATTATCTAAGTTTTGGTGAATGAGCTGGAGCTATTGCAAAATCTCCATAAATTTTCACAAATCCTTATATGATTGCTAAATACTCTTGTTCCTTTTCAATTTACATATAATTTTTCAATAGTGTATTCAATTATTACATTGAAACTTGAATTTTAAGATCTAATTCATCAAAACAACATCCATTTTAACGTGTACTATCTACTTCTAAATTTAATTCCTTTTTATTATTTATATAATTTCTAAAAGTGTAAATAAAATTAATTGGATCTAAATCAATTGTTATTGAATGATTATAATTGATATCTTTAATTAAATATGCAGTCTTAATCATTCTATATGTTTAATTATCAATAGGATTTTAATTTTGTTATGCCAAATTTGGATAATGTAAATCTATAGATTCTCTTTTAATACCATCAAATAGATAAAAATATTTCTTAAATTGATGATCAGTTGAGAAATTGTGAACAAATTAAATAAATTCATAAAGTTATTCTTCTTCTAAATGTTTAGATAATTATCCAAGTATATTCATTAATGTTTAGAAAGTCTCAAATTTCTCTTCAAATACTCCAGTCTAAAATATGATTTTCATAAAATTTATTGTTCTAGAATCATTGTATTTTTATGTTTATTACTTTGAAAAAGCTAATAAATATTTATAAAATTATTCTTTAACTTCTATTATTCTATGAAAAAAGAACTTTTTTAAATTTTCTATTTCTCCCTAAAATAGTTTTTGTATTTTAAAACCTGTTTGGAAAAGAGTACTTAAAAATTAGAATATTGATTTTCCAGCAAAACTAATATCATCTTATTTCTTTAATTATTCCATTGTAATAGAATATACAGTATTAAAATATTTCTAATTCAAACCCAATTATAAGAATTCCTTCCAAATATCTGCCAATAATTCTAGAATCTCATCTTCATTATCTCTCTAACCTACTTACAAAAGCATTTCTGAAAAATTATCATAAATCACTTATAAATGATCCTTCAATAAACCTTTAACTAAAAATAAAGCACTTTAAGAAACTTCATATATTTACACTCTCTAACCTTCTTCAATAAAATCTTTCAATAAAAGTACAAATTTCATAAAACTATCTGGATAATGAATCCAAATATTAGTATTATAATTTCTATCTGTTAAAAGTGTAATAGCAGTTTAACATGCTGCTTCTCTTACAATCATAATAGTTTAATTTCCAAAATAGTCTGCAAATCTATCCATTACAATTAATACACAACATCTTGTCAATAAATATTCTAATTTATTTAATTGACCATTCTTATCACTTATATATTCAATTAGACTAGCTCTTAAAATACCATTAATTTCCTTTTCATCACCTTTTATTAAATAACTGAATCCTAAATTTAAAAATCCTTTTTGCCTAACAATAGATTTTAAAACAAGAGCACTTGCATGTCTTTCCTACCATTTATGATTCATCAATTCATAAACTGCTCTATTGTAAATTACATTAAAAGGATTTATAACACAATATTTTGTACTTTAATTCTTCTTTTAAACAGATGGTTTCTTTTTAAGATTAGTTTCTGGTTATTTATTTTTAGTCTTATTTTTTTTCCTATATTAACCTACTGCATCATCATCACTAGAACTTTCTACAATTTCATCAGAGGATGAATGCATATCAATAGGTATCTCTGCATCTCCTTACATAAATTCCAATAACCTAGTAACATTTGACAGATTAAAATTCCCAGATAAACCCATTAATCTCATGATTTCTTCTTATTTAATATCAAGGGTTTCATCATCTAATTTTTAATTTTTATTCTCCTATGATCTTTTTAAGTATTTCATGTCTTTTCCCAAAATTGCACTTCCATCATTGATTAAATGAATAAAATCAATTTATTCACTTTTTAACTTGATATTTGATTTAATCTCTTCATAATCACGAATTTATTCTTATTGCATTGCATCCTCTACTTATTGATCTAATATTGGTTCAAAATGAAACAAATTTTCAGGAATTGAGTCATTAGATGATGATAACAAATATTCTTCAAGTCGTTCACTATATTTAGTATAAATTAAATTACTTATAGATCTTGTATGTTCTTTCAATGATTGCAGCCGCTATTTAAGAATGCTCTAAACGGAGACGAGGATCTTGGACTCTTGAATATATTAATTTGTTTGTTTTTCTTAATATTTAATACAAACAAGCAGGGTAATCATTATATACATTCACTATTTGAGCCAACGCCAAGCTAAAGAGTTATTGATTCTTGAAATCACTGAATAATGCAAAAAGTTTATTTATTTTATCTTCCATTTATTTTTAATAAAATAAATGAAATATTTCACGTGCCTTTTAAAGTTCTGTTCAATTAAAAAATTTTAAATTAATTATTATATTAAAAAAAAATAATAAATTTTATATAAAATATATTTTCGATAAATACATTTACCAATATTTTCAATACCTTGTTCAATCTAAAATTATTAGTAATCTTAGAATACATTAAGTACAACATTATTCCAAAAAAAAAATAGGGAAAATGTTTTTAAGATTTAAAACCTATATTTATTAAAACGAATACATTAATATGAGGGTATTAATGACTGTTTTTCATAATATTAAATTAAAACTTTAATTAAGTTCGTTGATTAGCTTTATAGAGCAAAAAAGAGAGTTTTAAAGTACAATGAGCAACACATACATCCACAATGTTCTTATAAATCATGAAAACATGATAAATACTCTTAAAAAAAATGTATATCATTATTCAAATATTTTTCATGAATCATATTAGTTCTTAATGTGCTTCAACATAATTTTTATGTTTTATTATATATATACATATACATTGTTAATATCTTGATTAAAAAAGAAAGTCATTCATATTCCAAAATATTGATCGTTCCATCAGACTTCGCATAATAAGGGTTATGCCTATCAGAAAACTTTTTTGCCTTTATTGCAACATCATTGATTACCAAAGGTTTTATCCACTCTTTTTTTATGATGAATTTACTAAATAAAAAAAATATTGTTACCTCTCTTCTCCAATAACAGCCCCATCATCTATTGGTAAAATAATCATCATAAATGTTCCTTTTGGAAAATGAGAGGAAACTTCCTTTATCTAAATCCGGCTTAGGCTGCCATACCCTTTTTTTATTATAGTTTATTAGCATCCTTTAAAAATTGATTAGTTTTTGTTATTATGGGTAAGTTTCTTAGGAATGCTGTCATAAGTCCAACTAATATTATTTGTTATTAATACATTTGTAATTCAACAAGGAGATTATTTACATTGATTATTGTTCTTCCGTTTTAAACAAGCTTTAGTTTGATTTGAAAAATTCTGTTTCTATAACAAGGAAGCTCTAAATCTTCTTTCATTTAAAGTTCATATTTATATTACTGATTCTTATGAATTTGATTCTTGGTTAATGTTTATTGAGGTTATTTATCATACATTCTAGAAATCATTTGATTCATCTTCTTTAATTGTTTTTGTAATTTTTCCAAAGTTTTTTACCTTTCTGTGTATATTAGTTGAATCTACTCAGTTTGATTTTTAATTTATTCAGTTACATGAGTAGATATTCCAGAAAAATGAAGACTGATGTCCATCAAGCTTATAGGCATATGAGTATTCATTTAATTTCTGTAATTAAAAGATAAATGGTGTCATATTAAAAAATTGAGTTATATTCTTGTGTTATAAAATACTGTAATTAATCATGCGTTGTTTAGTGATTTCATAAGAATAAACAACAAACTACATCATAAAATTACACTAAATTCAAATAAGAATATACATCAAAAATAATATAAAAAACCTTATAAAATAAAGCAAATATTAAAATATTGAAATGGATTCAGGTAGTAATTTTAATTATTAATTTTATTATTTATATTAAATATATTTTTAAAGAAATTTTTATTCTTATACATTAAATATCATTATAACTTAATGTAGATCATCATTATTCTTCCATCTGTTCAATTGCTTCAAGTGATTCATCAAATTATGTCTTTTCTTGAATCCCTAGGCTATTTATTAATATACATTATATTATATAATATTCAAATAAGTATAAGTGATAATAAAAATACATGATATTTAAACTAAAATTATATTTTATACAAATATATTGAATACATTATGCCATTATACAAATCAAATGTCAAAATTATCATAAGTATATTTTCAACATATATTTATTTAAATTTTATAATATTTTTTTATTCCTTTTTGACTATCAAAAAAGATTTAAAGTTGAAATGTTGGATGAATAATACATAAAAATTATTATTCAATACTCTAAAAAATGCATTAATAATTAGACTAAACAATAAGAGTTCCAAAGAGAAATGATTTTGTTGAATATGTGAAAACTGATTTATTTAGTTTTTAATGACTGAAGATTGAATCATTATAAAAAAGATATCGAAATTTTTAATTTCTTAGATTTTATAGATATTAAGTCTAACATGAAAATTTATTTAAATTGGAAATAATTGATTTATTTTTTTAATTTAATACTAATATAAGATAGATTCTCAAATTATAAAATAAAAAGTACATATTGATTTGAACTCTAGAATTAATATTTTAAATCTGCACTTATATTATATTAAAACTCAATAATTATTTCTAATATTATCAAACCATTAATAATTTAATAATTATTTTGTTCATTGTCGTTTTTTAGGATTGAGTTACAGCATAGAATATAAGACCTCAAGAGCTTATTGATCATTTTTTAATTACGGTACTTAACAAATATGATTCAATTAAAATATTCAAAATTTTAATTAATTAATTATACATTTTTTAGTACTATTTTAAATAAGGAAATGATAGTTACTTAATAGAAATTGTGAATAGGAAATAATATAGCATTCTTTGTTGTGATCAAAAACTCTGTTGAAAAACAATTTCAAACTTTTTTTGCATCTATCAATTCTCCTCACAATGCTATAGGAATACTAGATTCAAAAAAAGAAATGAATTGATTAGAATAGGTATTAGTATAATATTATATAATAAAACTTTTTTTTTTAAACAAAATTACTCTGATATCCCTTAATTACTTGTCCTAATGTTACTATATATCTAGTGGAGAATGAGGTTGAATAAGAATTAGAGTTTTAATATTATTTAGAATCTTAAATATCTCAATTGTCAGAATTAAGAAAGGTATACTTGAAATGGTATAGGCAATTTGAAGGTTGATACTATTTTTATTAGGAGTATTTTCTATTTAATATTAATATTTTATGTTTGATTATTATATCCTAAAATCTGATATTTAAAAGTAATTATCATCATTATTTATTTTTTATCAATCTATTCTTATATCAAATGAAAATAGGAGGATAACAAAAATTTACTTTATGTAATATTATTGCTTCACTGATAATTTTGATTTTGGGTCTGACTCAAACGATTGCTAGTTTGAATTCTGGATTGTTTATTTTATTAGACTTACTATTCTCTATAATATTTTTGATTTTGGAATGGAAATAAAAGTTCATAAGTTAAACAAACGATTATTATTTGGCAGTAACTTAAATGATAATGATTATAATTGAAATTGAAATGCTAAAGGAGAATGCACATTAAGTATTTACTCTTAAATTATACCAAGGGATCTTTTATTTACATTATACTGAAACTCTTTGCTTTACTTTAAGTTTTGTAAATATAAATACTATAATCGTTAATATTCTTCATTGGACTTACTTATTTGATAGTAAGATTCAATGAGTATTAATATGCAATGTCATATATTGGAATTGCTTTTGCACCAATCATTATTGTAAAATCAAACATAGCTTTAGATTTAAGAGCGTGAAGATGATGCTAATAATCTTTTGGAACTGTTTAAGGAAACCTTGCCTACTTCAATACTTGTAATTGACAAACAAACACATAAACCACTCTATCACACCAAAAATTTAGAAACTGAATTTAAATTTGACATTCCTCATTCAGATGAATTTATAAGATGTCTCCATAGTTTTTACTCTGAAAACAAAATCAAATTATAAAGTATCATTTATAATTTCCTTCCTCAGATTTATAGTGCTCGTCAAAACTTCTAGAATCTATTTTCTGAAATTATAGACAATTGCCAATATTATTCTTAGAGTCCCTTATTAAAGAAGTTCTCAGGATAATTTAATTTTCCTGAAGATGAATTTAATGAAGAAAGAGAACAAAAGAATCATAATGAAATTATTATTGAAACTCCAAAAAATTAATTATATTCTAAACCTTCCATTATTATGAGTGAAGAGACACCTAAAAATTAAAAATCTAAAATAATAGAAGAATTACTGATTAAAAGTTAAAGTTAAAGAACTATATGTTTAATCTCATTAAAGAAAAAAAGATTGAAAATTAATTTAAATCATTGTCTATGGTTTCGAAAATAAGCCTATATGATAATATTGTAGAGTAAAGAGATAGATAAATAGTTAGATAATTTATAATAACAATTAAATGAATAATAATAAATCAGTGAAAATAAAGATTTAATTCTTGCAACAGTGTTTCATGATTTTAAAACTCCAATCAATGGTATTGTTTCTATTTTGGAAACACTTGATTGTAAAAGAGAAATCACATAAATAGAAAAATATTATTATAACATAATGAAAAAAAATGTTTACTTAATGCTTTATATGATTTATGACATTCAAGATTATGCAAGAATATAAAAAAAATAGTTGAGATTATGTTAAACTGATTTTTATATAAATGAAATAATTGATGAGGTTATTGAAATGTGTTCAATTCAAGCAGAATAAAAGGGAGTTGAGATAAAAACATATTATGATATCCCTTCTTATTAGATTCATTCTGATCCGAATAGAATTAAACAAATAATAATGAATTTTGTATCAAATTCATTAAAATTTACAGAATAAGGTAGTATTACCATAACCGTTTCATCACTTAATACTGATAAGTCATAACATATTAAAAGAAGTAATACTTCAAGAAATATACAATATTAAGTAGGAGATTAATCTATCTAATAAATTAGAAATGGTTTACGAGGAAAATATTAATAAAGTTCTATAAATAAGTTAGTATATTCTATATCAATTGAAGATACTGGTTGTGGTATACCAGATAATATTAAACCATAATTATTCAATTTATTTGCAACGTTTTCAAATTAAAAGATTGAAAATAAAAGTGGAACGGGTATTGGATTGATGGTATGTAAGAAACTTGTTGGTCTTTTGGGTCCATCTGAAACTATAGATCTATGGAGTGAAGAGAATGTTGGAACGAAAATGTCTTTTTAGATTTATGCAAAACTACAAGATAATTCTATTAAGTCAGCTAATTATATAAGTTGTTTTAAATAGGAACACTCTTCTTAACATCTTAGTATTTAATAATAAGAAGATTCATCTAATTGGAAGGATAATCATTAAGTAATTGTGAGATCATCTTTATTAAGAATTTATACAAAACCTTTAGAGAAAATTGAAATTGACATTAATGAACCATCTTCTGAAGATGTTGATTAAACAAAAAATAGAAATATTATTCGATTTTAATCTTTAGGTTAAAAGACATGTCATTTAAAAATTTATTAGAAAGGAGATTCATAAGAAATCTAAGATCCAAGATACAGATTAAAATAAGTGTTGTAAAATAAAAAGTTTGGTATTTTATTAGTGGATGACTAAATATTCAATTTGATAGCATTTAAAACTTTACTTTAAGATCTAATTTCTGATTTGGATATAATTGAAGCATATAATGGACAACAAGCTATAAATAAAGTAATTAAAAAAATCTATTTGAGCTCTTATAAAACCAAAAGAACTTGAACATTAAATATGTTTTTATGGATCTATATATGCCAATTTTAAATGGGTGGTAGGCAGCAGAAAAGATAAGAACTATGGTAAATTAGATGTTGTTATAATTAGATAAAAAATAAAGAGATTGATAATGTAAAATTAGTAGCCTTATCTGGATTTGATGATGACATTGAATAAGAGAAATGTGAAAAGCTTGGGTTTGATGCTTTCATACCAAAACCAATAAAGTTGGAAGTTATTGCAGAGGTTTTTTTTTAACTTGAAAATGAAAGATGATTCATAAATTATTAATTAATTCTAAATTTCAATTGTCTTAAAAATTCATCTATGAAAATTGATCAATGATTTGATTATTGTTGTTAGTTTAATGTAAACTAAAATCGAATTTAGTAATTAAGTCTTCAATCAATTAATTTTCTTCCTTTTCTGGTTCATTATGCTGATAAAATATTAGTTATCCATTCTAATATACTTCTATATTTTTAAAGACTTCACTCATATAGTCCATAATATTATTATTAATGAATTTTTATGATTGTTATTTAATAAACCCATAAAATCATGGTTTTAATATTAATTTATATAGTGGTTTATTATTAATGATAATTTTAATCATCAGTAGGTGATCCTTACCTTCACCTAATATATGATGAAAAGGAGTTAGAGAAATGATTAACGATTCTACTCTCCACAGCGCTGACTAAAACTAAAATTATTTATATATATATATATATATATATAACTCATTTCTGTTTCCAATTACTGTATTAATAATTACCTTATTAATTATTTATGGATTGAGAACGGACTGATTGTGAAGTATTGTCTTGTAATCTCTATGATTACACAATGCTTTTTTCATAAGTAATCCCTCTAAGATTATCTAGTTCAGCCGACATCATGACAATTATGGTTAAGAGTTCCATAACCTTATCAGATTTGTCATTAGAATTTGAATTCTATTTAATATTTCTAAGTCTTGAAAGTTCAAGAGATAACATTGCTATCTTATTTTCATATTCATGTATCTATTTTTTCAATTTTTCTATATCTGTACTATTATTATTCATCATATAAGACTACTATTGTTAAGTTATTAATTATTGATTCTTTGTAGTTTATTCCTAAACTTATGTTTAAAGAGTAGAAACTTATTATTGAAATTATTAAAGTTATCTCTTTAATCTTTCATTATCTTGTAAAATTGAAGATGTTTCTCTTTATGTTGATTCATACTCTTAAATTCTACTTACACTTTAACTTGAATTAATTTAATAAGTGTGTATTTGAGATTGAATAACATCATATTGTTTGATTAATTGATCCATGTCATATTATTTTTATTCTAATATTTTTTTTAATCTTTCAATTTCATCTAATAGGAATTCATTTTTAGTTACTGCATCTCTATTAGTTTTTTCTATTTACCTATAATCCATCAATGCTAATTCTATTCTTTAATACTTTTATTTCCATTCATCTGCATCTGTATTTAATTATTTTATTAAATTATTTAATCTTTCAATTTCTGTTGTTAGAACAGCTACTTTATGATCTTATTATCTTAATCTTTCATTTTATTATTATAGTTCTTAAAATTTCAATTCAAATTATCTTATCTTATCTTTATATTCATCAAAAATATATTTCTATTTATTTGCATCACTCATTGCATATTAATTTTATTCAATTGTCATATTTAGTTGAGATATTTCTTACATCATTGATTAGTTTTAAGATTATAAACTCATTATCTATGATTCTAATTGATTATTTTACTCTTATAATCTGGTAATTTCATTTCTTAATCTCCTTAATTCATCTTCACTCAAAGTTCGAAGTTTCTTTTATAATGAATCTATTTCAAGAACAAGTGTTTCATTGTCTGACCATAATTTACTTATTTCATTATTTAGTTTTGTTATTTCATTCCTTAATAAAACTGTTTCATTATTCTCACTTTAAATCTTTGAAGACATACTAATTGTTAATCTCTTATTCTCAGATTCAAATCTATTCAAATCAGATTCTATTGTTGTTATATATGTATCCATCTCAGATAGTTTTTACTCTAATTACTTAACACGATTTTAAGATTAAAGTAACTATTATCTTATTAAACTGGTATCTTCAACGGATGTCTATTTTCTCCTTAAATCATCTAATTCTCTTAGCAATTCATCTATTTTTATTTACTTTTATTACTAACATTCCTTCCATTTAATTATCTTGAAAAATCCTCAAATTATAATTTCTTTCTCCTTAATTCTTCTAACTCCCTCATTACTTAATCAGCATTTTATCCACCAAATAGATTCACTTATTAATTAAATTACTTCTAATAAGCTGCCAATTAAAGTTCTGCTTAACTTAATTTTGCTCTCAAATTTGGATCAGATTCTTTTTATTATTACTATTATTTTCTAAGTTGATCCTCCAAATCTTAGACTTTCCTTTATAATTTCTCAATTTCAATCAATAAATTACTCTATGAACTAATAATGATAATTAAATGGTTACTTGTTTTATACTCTAATCTTTTCCATCAAATCTCTTATCTAACTCTCATATTAAACTCTATCCAAATTAGAATCACTATTTGATTATAACTCTGATTTCAATTAAGTATTCTCTCTTTGTAATCTTTCAACTTCTACTGCCATTACAAACAATGAAATATCAAGCGGTAATTTAGTTCTTTTTCCCAATTCCTCAGGAGCTTAAGAGTATCTCACTCTATTATCTATACTTTATACACTCATTGTTGAACTATATTTTGACTTTGTGTATGTTCCGTTTTTGTTTAACATAATAAAATTTATTGATATTTTACAATTTATTTTAAACTATTTGCAAAATAATCAAATTAATGTACAAACTGTAATTTAGTCATTTTGATATTGTTAACAAATCAATTCAAATAACTTATTTTACATAAGCCCATTTTTAGTTTTTAATTTATTAAATTATTAATGTAATGATATCATTATTTTTATAGATTTTATTTATAATTTAATTTAATAAATAAATAGATGATATAAGAAGACCCTACAAATGAAAGGAAGTCTATAAAGAGTTTGATCCTATAAATAAGATAATTGAGATAAGTTAATTTTCATCAATTTATTTATGATAAATATATATCTATATAAATAATTATCATATAAGTTTTTTTAAAGGATTAAAGAAATCTTAAAAATAAGTTAAATTTCAAATTATGTATATTTTATTGGAGATTTTGATTGTTCAAATTAATTTGATTCCTAAAAGTTGATTGATAAGATTTGAAACTTGTTTCCCCCGGATTCATTCTCTATAATTAAACCATTAGTAATTTCAATATTTAAGGTTATATTCTGAATTTTTTTCATCAAATTAAAAGTAGAATCAAAATAAATTATATTAAAATAAAAATTCGAATATTGATTGCATAGTTTTACAGAAAAATTAATTAAGAAAACCAACAAATCTAAAATCTATTTTGTTTAGTGCATATTAATATTCAACCCTTAGACCTCCTTATTTGATTGAAGTGAAAAATAGGATAATAAATGATGGAAAATATACTTAGCTCTTTAGTCCTGTATGAATAACACTTTATTATATATTGATTAAGAAAGTAATTCATCTTATTCTAATGGGTTATGATGTTATCCATAATGTCAACATAGAATTAATATTAAAGCTAATTGAGAAAATAATTTTTAAAATTGAAGAATTGAAAAGAGTTACAGAAGAACTCGAAATTATAAATAACTCTAAAATGTTCAAATAATTAATTATGATTGCTCTTTAACTAACAAGGTTTTTAATGAATATAGAAAAATAAAATTTGTTGAGAATTTTATTTTTCTGAATGAGTATGAAAAATTTCAGTAAGTTTATCTTTTCTCTGCATTAATCATATTATAAGATTAAAGAATCCTCTCCAAAGTAGTTAAATTGGAGAAATAAAAATTACACTATAGATAATACTCTAGTTGGAGTTTTATTTGAAATAACATTTAATTTTGATACTATATTATTTATAATTATAAATGAACTAATAAGAATAAGAAAAGTTTAATCAAATCATATCAAATGGTTACAAAGAACTCATTATTAAAAGACCGAACAAACCTTTAGAACATTTTATCTATCATTTATTGACATCTTTACCAGAAGAAATAAGAAACAAAGATTAGATTACTCGTGATTTCTTTGAGCAATATTAAGAAATGGATCTAAAGGATGTCAAGGAGATTTGAAATATTACATATTGCTTATCATTATTCATTATATTTATGAGTGTAAAGCTAATACATAATGTTTTTTCAAATAAGTATAGAGAGAGGATAAAAATGTATTAGGAGTTTTGTTTTTAAATGAAACTATTACATTTTTAAGTATATTGAGAGGTTTATGAATGGAAGAAGAAGGAAAATATAAATGTAACGATCAATTTTTAATTTGATATTAAATGTGAATTTCTGACAGATTATAAGGAATTATGGGTGAATTGATTGAAATCAAAGGGTTTAGAGTAGATAATTAGAATGTTTTTTTTGCAAATTAATTCTAATTTATAAAGTTAATATATAATAAAAAATTATGTAATTTAGGCGGCAGGGAAATGTTCTATTTTTCTAATTTGTGTTTTTTTTGTTTTTGATGATATTATGTTAATGATTTCCAATTTAGTTAGGAACCATTCTTATTTGTATTTAAACCCCCTACATCTATGATAAAATAATTGATTAAAATATCATATTTAAAGCCTCTAATTTTTTATACTAGAATAAGGTATTAGTTTTTGTAAGAATTATGCATTTTAGGAATGTAAAACAGCTTTGAAGAGAACTAAGGAAAAAAGTTGATTGAAGCACGATTGATATCATACTACACGAAGAAGTTGCAAAAGTCAACCATTTTAGAGAGTCAGCAGCAGAGAATCTGTGCCTAAATGATCCTGAATCACTTGCATGAGCTTTAATGTGAAAAACATCTTTTAGAGGGATTGGAGAATTTCTTCAATCAAAAGAATGGTCATAAGCGTGGGCACATTCTATAGGTTAATGGTACATAAATTTATGATGCATCTGTCTAGATTTGAATCTTAAAAATTTAATCTCTACAAAATTAAGTCCTTCTCATGAAAGTGTTATCCAAAAGATGCTTCAATAATATATAGCTCGTGAGACACCTGAACCTAAAAGGCAATCAAGATTTGAACATATAAGGAACAAATCATAATCACTTTAATAATTAAATGGTGGTCGAGTTGTGCGCCAAGATTTTATATCACCTGTTGAATACATGAGAAAATTAAAGACTTGTTTTGGACATGCTCTTCATCCAGACAATTAAGATTAAGAAGATCCATACATACCAGTGTATAATGTAATATATGACAGGTAAAAACATAATATGTAGACTAATTAGAACTGGTTAATTATTGTTGACAGGAGATGATTTGGGGTTGATAAAGATATGGTCAGCATCTAATGGATTGTTATTACAATCATTAAAAGGTCATACAATGGCAATAAATTCAATGGATATTAGTTATTGTAATAAGTATTTGGCATCTTGTAGTAATGATGGTTTGGTGATTGTATGGGATATTTAGATTGGTAAACCTGTGGCAGCATTAAAAGTATAATAATACTTTATTTAATAGGAAGCTTAAGATGATCCAATATTAGTTTTGGTATTTTATTAAAGTACTTAACAAAATGTAAACTATTTGACAGTTGCAAGTGAGAAGGGATATGTTTATATATATGATGTATAGGATTTGATTAAATGTAATGGGAGTATCTTGGGTACATAGTTCAATGCAAAAGTTAAATAATCTGCTATTAAACATCAAGCAGATATAATAAGATTGAATGTGAATTATAATAAAGCAAATAGAGGGATGGTGAATGGAATATTGTGTATGGAATTTAATAAACATGGATATTTGGCTATGGGAACAGATTAAGGTGAAATAATAATATTTGATAAACCAGAAAATTTGTAGAAAGTAATTAATAAAGTGGAATGGCGTGAACATTCTGGTACAGTTCATTTGGCTCGTTGGTCTAAAGATGGTGATAAATTATTAACTGCTTCATTTGATGGAAGTGCTCGATTATGGAAATGGTAAGAAGGAGGAATTTCAGCTAATTAACATAATAGATCATAAGTGTTATTAAAATATAAATCTACTGAAGGAAGAAGAGTAGGAGAAATTTAATGTTTTGCTATTGCTTGGTCTACAAAAAGTACTTATGCTTTGGCTTCATTTAGTAAGAAATTGAAGAAAAAAGGAGATGAAGAAAAATCAAAGACTTAAATTTAAGTATATTCAACACATGAAAATTAAGTTATTCATTGTATGGATGAAGAGAATTTACCTTAATTAAAATTAGATTCACCTGTTGTATTTTTGGAAGCTCATCCTATTTATGATGAAGTGGCATTATCAGCTGATGAAAATGGATTAATTATTTTATGGAATGTACAAAAGGGAATACCTTTAAAAGTATTTCATGAACGTGGATATCATTTGAAATTACCAAATTTAGAAGTTCCTTTGAAAGATGGATGTTTTAGTCCAAATGGAATGACTTTTGTAGTATCCACAGATTATGGATCATTTTCTATTTATGGTTTTGGAGTATAAGAAATTTTTGATTAAACTCCTGTTGAATAATTTTATGTTTCAGATTCTGAACATCCAATAATTGATGAATCAGATGGATTTAGAGTTATGGCATTAGATTCTGATATGGAATTTTGTTATGTGGATAGAGGAAGTATTTGTAATTTCTATAGAATGCCATATCAGTATAATTTCTAGAATAATTTTAAAACACTATTTCCTTATTTGATATCTTAAGATTATCAAGGAAAAAAGAGTGTCAATCTATAAAAACCAAAGTAATTTACTTATATTTAAATGTCTAAAGGAATAACTATAGATAATATGAAAAATGAAGAAATGTTTTAAGGCTATTTTGCAGAAATGAAGTAAACAGAAATTAAAATTATTCATGAAATTAAAGAATTAATGAAAATTTAAGAATAAGTTAGAATTTAAAAATTAGAAGGTGAAATAATTGAAGTATCTAATTAACCAATTCCAGAAAGATCTCCATCTAATCATAATGTCAAACTAATCAAAAAAACAGAATAAAAGTCAGGAGAATTAATTAAGAGAGCATTAATTAAAGATGATGAGGATAGTAGTCCATAAATTTCTTAATAAGTACCTCAACAATCAATTATGAATATAAATGAATCCAAAAGATAAAGTTAAAGAAGAAAGAAAGTTATTGAAAGTGAAAGTGAAGAAGAAATAAGCAAATAGAGTAACTAAAATATTAAAGAAGATGTTCAATTAGAATAATCTCCTTTATAAACAAGATCCAGAAGAAATAATAGAAGTCAATAAATTAGACTATTAATACTGAATAATCATAGATAACAAAATGATTTAAGAAGAAATAGATCATAAGTCACTGAATAATGTACTAGATGCAGAATTTTAATGGATAATGTTGTTCGTTGTCCTGAATGTAAATCTGCATATCACTAGGAATGTAGTGAAATTCGTCTATTTTTAAGTGAATTAGATTTTGGAACTCAAAAAAGAATTTGTATTAATTGTATGGCATAATTTTAACGAAAAAAATAAGCATAAACTAGATAAGGTGATCATTTTAGAGACAAATATTTAACTGATGATACTAATTCACCATAGATTGGAGATGATGTAATATTCTTTACTAAAGGATATGAACAATACCTTTAAAAAAGTCTATAAAATTTAGATTTATCAGAATTGTCAATTGATTCTTCATCTAAGAAAACTATTGTCTTTCCTGGAGATATTCTTACAGATTAGGAATCAGCCAATTTTGTATATTGCAAAGTACTCAATATAAATTACATTTTCCCTGTTATCAATACAGTATTCAAAAGACAGGTTAATTAAAATTCTTATATTATATAAGTATTTGAACTTTAAACAAAAGAATAAGTTTTTAAATGCTTTTACTCCTATGATTGTGATCCATATCTTATTTTAGAGTAATCTTATGCTTCTAGTGTAAGATAAATAAGACCTTATTTGAATCAATAATAACTTAGTTTCCAAACAGATTCTGATAAAGATAATGGATTTGGTCATCAATATCAATTTATTGCTTAAGAAACTCCAGATAATTATTTAAATGCAAGTGATTGGCAGGTTTTAAAATGCAAGAGAATTAATGATGATACATATCAATTAAGAAATCAAAAAAGCATGATTGCTTACTGTCATTTAAACTTTTGGGAAATTGCTTCTATGATGTATAAATCTAATAAATCTATCGAAATTTAAGGAGCTTCTTTATAATCTGCATTAACTACTAATGAAGCTCAACAAATTAATAGAGATATTAATGCTTTGATCAAAAAGTAAAATAAAGTATCCTTTTTCTTTTGCAATGAAGTTGATGTCCAATAATATCCTGAATATTTAGATTTTGTTCCATTAATGAGTTATATTACACTCATTCAAAGAAGGTAATTATATTATTTAATTTTTAAGATTAGAGAATGATTTTTATAGAAGTAAAGATTAAATCTTAAACGATGTCGAAAGAATTAGAAGCAATGCTTATATTTTTAATCCTCCTAAATCTGAAGTCTGTGAATTAGCAGATAAATTAGCTAACATTTTATATTCAATAGTAAATGGAGATCATCCTCAATAGCAAGTGATAGCATAAGTAAGAGAAATATAAACAAGAAAAAAAAAGAAATTATTTTGATTAATTTTTTATTTTAAGTATTTAATTTATATTCAATCTAATAAATTTATCATTTATTTAATCATAAATTTTAGTAATTTAAAACACTTATATATTACTTTCAAAATCTAACTACATTACTTATTAAATTCTCTTGCAATTATATCTTCCTTTAATTCTCAATAATTTGGATAGTATAAATGATATCTATAGGTCTTCAAACAAATAATTTTATCTAGAAAATATCTAAATTTTTTATTGAAAAGAATTAGGTAATTTATATTGAAAATTTCATATTATCACTTTATATTGAATAATCAGAAATTTTTAAGTAAAATATAGAGTATAAATAACTTAATATAGAGCTATAATAAATAAGATATAATATAAATTTTATTTTAACTAAATATATTGCTGTAATTAAAAAATATACTATAAGACTAAATTAATGTTGAATATCTATTTTAATATACTTAAAATTTGAAGTGAAAACTATTTCTTTATGTTTTAATTTTCTTTAAACAATATTTATATGCTCAATTGAGAGTGTATTTAAGGAAAATAAATAAAATTATTCATAAATAATTTAATTATCTGTCTATAAATGTTCCCTGTGAAGTTGATTGATTTGTAATTGTCTCCATCTAGATCGGAATTCAAGGATTTCTCGACTAACATTAGTGAAAATGATTTGGACTATGATACTTTCAAATTAGAGCAAGTTTATAAGCCTCCTTAAATTAAGAAGAGTTCTTCTTACCCTAGAAATTATGTACTATATTTGACACTATTATTTTAGTATAAATAGCAACTAATCGAAGAATGCAACATTGAAGGAGATTAAATCATTTAGGAATGCAATCGCTTTGTTTAAGATCCTTAAGTTTCTGTTACTCAACTACTTTAAGAACTTGCACTTGAATAACCTAAAAAGAATAGAAGCACTGGTTATCTTAAGTTCTTTGATGAAAATAAAAATTATGGTTTTATTGTTATGGATTCAGATGGCTCAGACATATTCGTCTATGCTGATGATCTAGCCAAGACAGGCATTTCAAAAGAGTATTTAAGAACAGCTAAATTCGGAAATTACATTAGGTATTCTTCTTATCTCAAATATAAGATTTACATTTACATGTATGGAATATTATGGTAAATATAACAAATCAAGAAAAGCCATCGATTTGGATTACCAAAAGCCTAATCCATTCTTCCAAACCATATACTGATATATATATACAAATTATAACTTAGAATATATAATGTTAAGTCCATTTTTGAAAGTGGAATTTTATCAATAAAAATTAATCATAAAACCATTTTATTTGATATAAACAAAAAAAGGGTATTTATCAAATATTCAAACACATTTAGTGATATTTTACTCTAATTTCACTAAATAAATCACTTCAACCCTATATTTATGAATAATTATTGAAATTGACATCATTAATTTTATACTTAAAAAAATATACTTTATATATTTAAGAAAATAGTTGCATTAAAATATATAATGATATTTTATTGAATTTCTAATAGTTTATAATTGTAATTCAATTTCTAAACTGTGAAAGAAGATATATTTTACACTTCATAATATTAAACTTATATTTGCAATTAATCATAATATATTACTCCTAAATTTACACAATACTTATGAAATAAATTATGTTATGATGAAATGACCCTCGATAAATTATTGAATATATTAATATATTGTCTTTATAATTTATTTAATCTTACTTATTAAATAATATGAATCAAACGAATAAATAAAAAAGTTTAATTATATTATATAATTAAAAATAAAATAAATATGAATCTCATTAAAACAACTTGATTATTCTTTTAAAAATATATAAAATATATTATAATATGTATAGAGAAATACTTAATAAGATAGATATAGATATTTCATTTATAAAAGTTAAAAATTTACATTATTTTCTAATTTGTTATGGATTATTCCTTATCTATTACTCTAGAATATTTATTATATAAATTGTTTTATTTCAATATTTCTTCAAATGCTTTTTTATGATTGTCAAATAACTATTTGCATTCAAGTAACTGAAAATATTATTTTAAGCTATACTAATTGATTCGTTTGTTTAGGTCCGCTAACAGATCTATTTCTTAATTGAAAATATCTTTTATCTGACTCAAATTATAGAAGATTATTTGTTTCTGTTGTGCTTACTCTATCTTCAACAATTATTTCTTTCATTCTTTGACTTTGTTCCTCAGATTTAAGTCCTCGAAAATCTTAAGGATTCTGATTAGCAGATGATGAAGGAGTAGCTGCCTTTTTTGGTGGAATTAAACCAAATTTAAAAAGAGGATTCCTCCTGCTAATCTTAGGGTGAGCCCTAGAATCGCTAATAATTTTCCAATCTGCAAACGTAGGTGTAAGTATATTGGGTAATTTGGCTCTCTGTTCCCCTTGTTCTTAAACTGATGATGCTCTAATCCTAGGTTGTAGTTATTGCATATTTTAAGGACAATTTATAATAAAATAAAGAAATTTAACTATTTATTTGTTTTCAATTAAAAAGATCTAAGTACTTATTGATGTATAAGTAACTGTATCATTATATCGATTTCAACATAGATCCATAATAATTTGCATGTAATATTAAGAATGGTTATCTGACTAATTATTTTATCAAGATATTTCTTAGGATGTGCTTGGATATCATATTTGAAATATAAAATTCAAACATTTTTTTATGATGAAATTTTATATTTACGAGTAATTTAACATCTCCTTTAGCATAATTAATTAAATAATAGATTTTTAACAAAGTATCAATAAAATATCTATAAAATATAACTAGAGGATTTTTGAAAAATTAAATAGATTTTTGATTTTATTCTTTATTTCTAAAATTATACCATTGCATAGATATGTTCACTTTAGGACTCAAGAGATTTTTAATGTAATGAATTAAATAATTTTAGAAAGAAGAGATTTTATGTTACTCAGTATAATATTTTTGAATGGTTATACTATTTTCTCTAATCTCTTGTGTGTAAGTAGAATAATTGATATAAATTATATAATTAATGGTATTAAATAGTTGTTAAAAACAAAAACTCATAATTTGCTCATTTTTTTTTATAATAAAATCTAAGATTTTAATTCAAGCAATAATTTCAAAGGAGACCCTTTCAAATAAATATGATTTGATTTCTTTCTTTGAGTTTAGGTTATTTGTTTTTAACTAATTAAGGGCAACTTAATATTGGTTGGAGAACAATGAGTGCTTTAGGATATATATTTATCAACAGTTCTATTTGGTCTAAGATTATGTGATTATAGTATGTCTTGATAGATTCTAGGACTATGTAGTGAAGGTTTTTGTTTAATTTTATAGTTTACTCTAGGAAGTTGAGTATTTAAGACTTGACTTTAATTAAAATTCAAATTCTTAGCACTGGTAATTTGAGATTCATCTATTGTTTTTTGACTTCCAGTTATGGCAATATTTTGTTGTACTTTAATTTAAGTAGGAGTTTTCTCAAAAGTACTAGTTGTCATAAATTCTTAAGTTTAATAAGCAATTTTTAATTCGTTAGCAAAAAAATATTCATAGCCAATAGTACAGTCATCTTTAGTTAGTAGTCTTTTACATTTTAATAGTGATTATTCAATAAATTAGTTTTGGAGTAATGTTTTTGCTTTTCTTTCCTTTCTTGTTGGAATAAGATTAGTAATATCCTCAATTTTAAGAGGGACTCTTGTTATCATAGCTGATAAATGTCTACCACCTCCTTTATTACGATGCATCTTTCTCTTTCTTTTTTTTATATGATGTGCTCTTATGTAAGTAATGGGATACAAAGCATTCTATTTTTCAATGAATGCATTTGTCCCTCCACATTCAGAACACGTACAAGTTTTCCTTCTAAACTTACATTACCCTCCAGTTGCATTAAACAAATAGCATTTAAAGCTTCTTCCTCTTTAAGTGCTTTGAGGAATAACTTGGTTGATTTATTTTATTAGAGGTTCCAACTTGTTTAATTTTTTGAATTTAATCATAGAGTGTAATGAAAATTAATTATTAGTATGTGAATTTTGGAACATCGTAATTAATTAATATTATATAATTTTAATATAAAAATTATTATACTTAAGTAGTAAATTGCTAAGTAAATTTAAATATTAATTTTAAGATGAATTACATAATCCTATTCTATTTCACTATTTGTTTTGCTGCTTCTGATCTCTGGAATATTAAATTGCCATCCTAGATGAAGCTACTCTAAAAACTAAGAGAAAATCGTAATGATCGAAAACTTGAGGACGTTAACAATTCATGGGAACCCATAAGAATTCACTTTGAATTCTTAGAGTCTCCTCCTTAAGAAGTCTTCGAATAAACTAATACAGTCCTCAATATAGTTAAAACATTTTTTGGAAGACATTTATTGGTGAAAAGACCAACAGGAAGTTTATAATGGAAATCTAGTTATGAAACAGATTGGGAACTATTTACTATACCTGTTAATTTGTAAAAGAGTTATGATGCTGACTTGGTAATTTAGGAGAATATTATTAGGTTTTTTTTGTTGGACAAGAGACAAATGAAAAAGTAGAATATATTGCAAGAGCTGCACCTATGATTTTTGATGAAACAACAGGCAGACCTATTTTTGGATTGATGATTTTGAACAATCACTATATGATAGAATTTTAAGTATAAATAGAATATATTTTTTTTAGGGAACAGATGCAAAATTTGAGGCTGCTGTTTAAATAGTACTACATGA
The DNA here is from genome assembly GCA_000733385.1 of Paramecium biaurelia. Taxonomy (NCBI): domain Eukaryota; phylum Ciliophora; class Oligohymenophorea; order Peniculida; family Parameciidae; genus Paramecium; species Paramecium biaurelia. Next base: position 265,433 of record JPFL01000037.1, on the reverse strand, counting down.
ATCTATCCATGGTTTAGGATTCACTGATAATCTATATGCTAACTATTATAATAGTGCAACTAATCAGAAATATGATTTTACTGTATATTAAAGAGTGAATCAACAGATAGACTTACCAACTCCAAGATTGACTCAGTTAGTTGAGAATCATTTTGGTTGCTCTTCTTTGTTGGGAGGAACTGTATTTAATTGAATTAATAATTAGATGGAAGATTAGAATGGAAGTGGGACAGCAGGATCACATTATGAAAGATCTATATTTCATAATGATTTAATGACAGGTTCATTGATTACAGGTAATACTCTATTTACAGATTTTACATTTGCTCTGTTAGAAGATTCAGGGTATAAAATATCGAAATTATTTTTAGATTTTATAGAGTGACTAAACATGTTTCTGATGTATAATTATGGGGTATGGATAAGGGATGTGATTTTTATAAAAGTCAATGCTCTTCAGATACTTAATATAAAGAATTCTGCTCATCTCCATATGATGAAAATGACCCATAAAGCAATATCTTAGACTATTTATCTTGTTCATATGCTCACACAGGAATAGGAATATGTATAAATGATGGACTTGTTGAATGCCCATATTATTCTATCGTTCCTGATTTAGATTGTAGAGATGCTTCCAATTATGATGAAGAGAAATTTGTTGGAAGCAACTTTCATTTTGGATATGATAGTATTTGTGTTAAAGGGGGTTTACCAAATAAAGGAGATTATTTATATATTGGATACAGTTGTTTCTAATATTCTTGTGATAAAAATCAATAGTTAACCATTATTGCTAATGGAATTAAATATGATTGTAGTGTTGGAGGTTCAACTCCAAGTTTTGATTCTAATAAATATTTATATGGATTTACTTGTCCAGAAAATCCAGAGGATATTTGCTAATCAATTAATGAATGCCCAAATTAATGTAATAAGAAAGGATATTGTTTAGGAGGAGTGGTATATATAATTAAATCTATATATTAGTGTACTTGTATAGCTGGTTATGCAGGATAAGCATGTGAATAATCTTGCACCACATACAGAGATGGAATTGAATGTGTTTAGACTTGTCCTGCAAATACATTTGCTAACGATTAAACTATGTATTGTATTGGTTGTCCTGCTAATTGTGCTACATGTTCAGCTCAAGATGTATGCACATTATGTGAAGATTCCTTTGAATTAGTTGTAGGATTTTGTGAACCATTGCCAACCTATTCATTAATGTTAGTTACCAGCATTATAGCTTTATTTTTAGCTTTATGATAATACTATTTCATATTACGTAATTATTAACATATTTTCATTTAATATATATATTCAATTCTATTTCAATTTAAGGTTAGATCATTATTATTATTATTCTTATTTAAACTGATGATTTAAAAGATTATAGATAAAAATATCAATTTTAAGAACAATATTATTTTTTATAACTTTATTTTTAAACTTAAAACTGTAATAAAAATAGAAAGTAAACAAATATATACCATATCTAAGATCCTATTGAACTAACTTATATCAAAGTTAATTTGATACATTTATAAAATATGTTAACATTATTGGTAATATCTTAGAACAAATTGAATTAAGTTAAGTAATAAATTTACAAACTGTTTAATTGATCTTTAATTTAAATACTCCATTAGATTATAAATTATGAAATACATAATAGGAAAAATAAGTAAAAAATGTTTATATGCTAAATTTAAATAAAAATAAAGCACTTTATTGGAATAATGACTTTGATTCAATTCTAAATTAATTAACGTGATATAATTTTGGTATAAAATAATCATGAATATTTACTTAAGCATTTCGATTAATTTGCTAATTGGATCTGATGCTATATTCAATGTTTTATTGACAGATTAAGAGACAACTTATATAATAGCAGCCATAAGATTCTCAATTGCTTTGGTCAGCGTAATATGTCATTTTGTAATCCATAAACAATTTAAGGTGCCATTATTTACCCTCTGTTTATAACTGTTAAATTAAGTATAATTGGCTTCAGAAATAAGGTAAGCCTTTTCAAGTTTAGATTCCTATCACTTTTATATATATTTGTTATTGTTGTATTAAGAACAATCAACATAATAGCATAAATATTTACAATATTCTTCAATAGTTTATTGTATGGTAGAGATTCAACTCAATAATACTTTCATACATCAGTACATAATAACAGCCTTAATTTTGATTTTAATAATCTTGATAAAACTGGTGAATTTACAATAATTAAGACACAAGCGTAACACTTCACATGAAGTATTGTACTCTTATTCTACAGTACCAGCAGAATAGATTATGTCAAATAGGAAAATTGATCTTATCTAAAAAGATGAGTTAATTTACATTACAAATCACATTAAATAAGGAATAATATATTTTTCAACTACTTTAGATATATTATATATCAATGAAAAAGCATCTAAAATTTTAATGGCTTAAACTGATGATTAGGCTATGCTTTAATTTTAAAAAATGATATTATAGTAAATCTTTATTCAATATGTAGGGGTTTAGAATAAGAAGAATCATAAACAAAATTACACAAAGAAATTAAGTATCGTGCCTCACAAAAACAATTACCATAAAAAGCAGATGGTAAAATGATAGAATCTTTAATTGCATCTGCTGAAAAGCATCTTAAAAGATATTAATCATTAAGTGAGAAGATATTAGAATAATAATTCTAATATAAAAAACAAAAAAAAAATTAATTATCTAAACATGATTTTAAATAGTTACTTTTATCACTTTTTAGTGAATCATAAATTTCTTCTCTGTAATTATATCTTTTACTGTAGTTTAGAACATAGGAGTTTTGTTAAAACAAACAAATTAACAGTTAATTTTAGTACCAATAATCATGACAAAACCATTGAAATATCCTTTTGTAAAATGATAAACTTACTTAACTAAAATTGTTATCTAGTATTATTTTAAGATATTAGTGAAATAGAAAAGTAATAATAGTTTGTATAGAAATATAAATTTTAAACGTTGTATTTTAATTCATTTTCACATGAATTAAGAACACCTTTAAATTGTTCATTAAATTTATTATAAGCTTTAAAAAATCAATCCATTTAAACGAATCTCATTCAATAATACATTAATCCATCAATTGTTTCTAATAAACTACTTATGCATTAAATTAATGATATATTAGATTATGCTTCATTTGGTTTAGGAACATTTCATTTAAATATGCAAGTATTTTTAATTAAAGACTTATATAAATAATTAGAAGAATATTACTCAGATATTTGTTAATGTAAAGGTATTAAATTAATCTTTCAAATTACTGATGGTCTAGAAAATATACAAATTAATAATGATCCAGAAAGAATACTTTAATTACTTGTCAATTTAATTAACAATTCATTAAAATTTACTGAATAAGAAGATACAATATCTATTATAGCTAAAAAAAAATAGAAATCTTCTGGATTAATAAATTTTATTAAATTTATTGTTCATGATACTGGTAGAGGAATCTCTAAAATAGATTTAGAAACTATTAATAATATTGTTAATGCAAGTGTTGATGATAGTATATTTTATCAATTAAGAAATTTCACAACAAAATATGTAGGACTTGGTTTCTTAATTGGAATGAAAATGAATCATGAATTATCTTATTCTAAAAAGTCATATTTCAAAATTAGAAGTAAAGAAGGAGAATATACTAAAATTAGTTTTAGAGTTAATAATTAAATAAATTCTATTTCTAGATCTCTTAAAGGATCTACAATAAAATTAGATGAAATTGTAGAATCAGGAAATTTAAATGACGAAAGAGCTACACTTGAAGATCATTAAATGCCTTTATGGAATTAAACATTCTTTACTTAAAGATAACAGTAAAATGATGAAAATCCTCCAATTCTTATATGTGATGATGTACCATTTAATTTGTTATCTCTAAATTTATTAATTAAGAATCTAGGATTTGAAAGTGAAATGGCTTATGATGGATTCGAGGCAATTAATAGAGTCAAAAATAGATAGAAAATGTAATAAGTTTAATATAAATTAATACTGATGGATATTGAGATGCCTGGTTTAAATGGTTATCAAACATCTGTATAATTATTAGAGATTGATAGTAAATTAAATATAGCAATGTGTTCTGCCTATGATTCTGAAAATAATCTACTTAGAGCATTAGAAAGTGGAATGAAAGAAATCTTAATAAAACCTGTAAAATTTGAACAATTAAGGTAACTGATTTTTAAATATATAAAATGATTATCATTTACATTAATTTGTTTTTTCATTATTAAGACCAATTAAATCTATATTATCCTAACTCTCTATTACACAATCATCTTCTTTTTATGACAACCCATTCAAACTATAAGAAAACTTTGGACTAAACCCAAATTCTTATGATTCCTAAATTACATTGTTTGAATCTCGTAATTTACAATTAAATGTATTTTATGAATAATCTCTATATTTATAATTTAAATAATACTTTGATAACTTCTGGTATAACATGAATGCATAATCATTATAATCTAACTTATATTTTTCACAAACAGCTATTAGGAATTAGTCAAAACTATATTTGTAACTTTATGCTTATAATAATTAATAAATCAAGTCTAAACTACCTAAATTAGAATAATTAATTTATTTACCAATTTTTTCATTTAATTTTGCAACAACTTTATTAAATCCTTCTTTGTTTGTTTCCTAATTTGACATTTACATAGTTAGCAATGATTTCAGTTCCTCTCGTGAAATATTAGCTACTTTCCCATAATACACAATATTATACACATGAGTGCCTTAAATATAAATTTTTTCAATTTCTAATGAGCAATGAGCAATGAAAGATTACTATTTATTGTTATTTCTATATTATTAATTTATATTCAATAATAAAGGTAATTATGAATAATCCATTTAGGCTGGAAATTAAATAATCAAATTTTCTATTTAATCTGATATTAGATTTAATAATTCCTTTAGATTTGGATTACAATCTTTTATGATATCTTTACAAATTGTTTAATCTTTAGTCATAGTTGGATTAATAAATATGCTATCAAATGGTAGATTCTTTTTTAATTTGAAAACATCAGCATTAATTATTTCAACTTTTGGATTTGGTAATTCTAAACTAAATGCACTCTAATCACAATTTTATTTTGTCTATAAACAAGCATCAGTATTTTTATCAATAGCTATTACAAAGTCTAAATATTTTGTAAACTTTTATTTATTAATTTTATAATACTTGAACTGTATTTTCACCATTTCCACATCCATATTCTGCTAATGTTGCTATTTATTCTTTTATTCTAGAAGCAATATACTTGGAAGTTAATTCTGGAAATTTACTATTTATAATTTATTCACTGTCATTTTTTTATTCAAAAAGTCTTGATTTTTTCAAATCTGAATTTTATATTTTTTTTGTTTTTAATTCAATTTGTGTAATCTTGGCAAATATAGATTCTCCACTTTAATTATTTCTTAGTAAAAATAATTAATTTTGCTAATAATTGTTTTCAAAAGTTGTGATTGCAAAACTACTAACCATTGGAGATGCAACACTTACTTTTCTTTAGGATTCTGAATTAGTTGAATTTAATAAATTTAATTAAGAAGAAGCATAATGTTTACTCCCATCTAAATCAGATTTATTCATTGAGTGCCGTACTTTAGAAGTTTGCATTGTTTTATTTTATTCCATCTTACTCTTCTTTCTAAAGCAACCACAAAAATATCCACCATCATCATATTCCTCTTCTGGTTTTTGAGAGTTCTTTTTACTAATGCTACTCATTATTAAAATATAAAATATTTACAATTACTTTAATATATATATATTTATTGATCTCACAATATAGATTAATATAAGTTTAATACCTTTGTTCCAGTTAATGAAATATTAATTACTTAATAAAGGGATACCTAAATATATATTAAATTAAAATACTTTGTAAATAATATTTAATACACCCAAGGGATAAAGGGAATTGTCATAATCAAACTATTTTTCTATAATCCATTATCTTGCTATTTTTGTATCTCCAACTATAATTTAATGATCACTAACTTGAACTTCAATTAATTTAGTTTTATTCATCATAAAATCAATCTAAAATATATAAATTTATATACCTATTCTAATTCTAATTTCATATTATAAATTTATTCATCTAATACTTTGAATCCCAATTTAGATGATCTTCTAGATGATTACTCAATTAAATTTATATTTTCATTCTCTTATATTTGTATTATCATTTATTATAAATGTATCATCTTCTTTAAGTGTTTATTTTAATTTATAGTTTGTTAAATGCTAGCATTTTCATTTGTATATATTTAAATTAATCTTTATTTACAATTTTCCTTTAATTAAAAAGCATCATCTTTAGTAATCTTGTACATCTATGTACAATTAGATAAACTTTCAAATTACTCTAAATCATATTCAGTTTAAGTAACTCCATCTGAAAAAAGATTTTGGAATTTAGTCTGGTCTCTCTTTTTAGCAATCTCTAATTCTTAAAGTAATTTTTAATAAAGTGATTCTTCAAATCCAATCTAACCCTTTAATTGTTGATTCTTACTATGAACTGTAGCATATTGAATTTCTAATTTATCTTTTTCTTATTGAGTTTCACTTATTTCTTTTGCTATAGATTGAACCAAAGCTTACTTTTCTTGTTTTTCCATTTCAACATGTTCTAAGTCTGCCTAGATGTCCTATAAATATTATAATTTATTTTCTTTTTCATTCTCTAAACTTTCAACTTGTTCAGCCAATTATCTACCTTCTTAAGAATACAAAGCCATTCTATTTCTTAATTATAAAAGCTTTTGATCACTTTCAACTAGATTCTTGTATAGTATTTGTAAATAATCTTTTTTCTCCTTCAATTTATTTTTAGTATTACCTTCTTATTCATAAAGTTCTTATGTTTCAATTTCTAACGAGTAAATTCTTTATAAAATACTAATCCTTTCAGATTCTAAATCTGATTACTTAGCAAAAATTACTTAAAGTTCACCCTCAATTTATTCTACACTTTATCTTCTTGAGTCTAATTCTGTAGCTAATCTATTTTCCTTTTCAGCCCACTCCTTTAATTATAATGATAAGGCATAATGATTTTCTGCAGTCGATTTAATTTTGTTTTGTAAATCCTTTAATAAATCACTTTCTTTAGTAAATTTTTCTTATAATTCCAATAATAAAGGATCATCATCCATAAAGAAACTTGGTTATACTGACATCTTAGATTAGAACATTGAAGGAATCATACTATTTCTTTCATGCTGTTATTATTATAAAGTCTAAATAGTCATTTCTAATATTTCTATTTTTTTATCTCTATCTTGTAATGTTTATTAGATTCTATCTGCAGTAAATTGTGAAACTTAAACAGGAATATTTTTATTAACTTATTATTCTTCAGCCTTGTTTTCCATTGTATCTGGACTCTACTCTACCAATTTCTAAAGATCATCCTTTAAATTATTATTACGTGAATTCAAAGAAGTAATCTTATCTTGTATATCTTCCTCCATATCTTCATCTTATTATTAAGGCTCAGCACCTAAAGATCTTTGTTTCTTTCTTTATGTTGCCAATTATTTCTATACCTCTATAACATCATTATTTATTCTCTCTAATTCATAAATTAAATTTTCTTTCTTTCTCTATAGTTATTTTAATTCCTTCTCCTTTAATTAGAGTACAGCCTCCATCATCTTCGAATCCTCATCAACCTTCTTAAATTAATCATTTAATTTGTCTAATTAATCATTCTTCTCTTTCAATTAAAATTTCATTTCATCTATTTAAGCTGATGCTGAATGAAGATCTTACTCTAAATCATTCTTCTCTAATAATTTAAATTCAATTTCCTATTTCTTATTATTATTTAAATTTTCTTATTCTTAAATCTATTATTTAAGTTATCGTTCTTCCTCTTTTAATTTTTAGACTTCATTTTTCAATTACTCAATTGATTCTAACATCTCTTATTATGCCATTGATTATTCCATCTTCTCATTTAATTCATTCTCAAGATCCCTTAATTATATTGAATCTAATTAATCCTTTAAATCCTTTTCTCTTTAATATTTTTCAATAATCTATTCTTCAATGTTCTTAATTATTTTACTTTAATCCTCCAACTTTCTTTCCTTCTATTCCTTCTCTTACAATAATTCATCAATTTGTTTACTTAATTTATTTGCTTCTTCCTAAGTTGCATTTAGGACTTCATCCTTCTTTTCAATGATTGATTTCAATTATACTATTTACTCTTCCCTTTCTGGAATTATTTTAAGATTTATATCTATATCTTTTTCATATTAATCAATCTATTCCTTCAAATTTTTAAATTATTATTATTATTATTATAATTATTCTTAATCTGCCTACATTTTTGAAATTTCATTCTTAGCTTTTAACAATTATTATTCTTCCACTTATTTCTTCTTTAAAAGATCATCTAATTCAGCATTAAGAACAGTATAATTTGATTTTTCAGTCTCTAGATTTTCAGCTAATCTTTTTGATTTAGCAATAACTGCATTCACTAAAACTTCTTCTTTCTTTATTTAATCTTAAAGATTAGTCTTTTTTTCATTCAAATCTTAGAGAACATGATTATTTTCTTCAAGATATTTTTCTGTTTCTGAAACTTCTTAAAATATTTTATTCTTCTATTCAATCTTCTATTACAATTCTTGTTATAAATTATTTAAAGCCTCTACATTTTATGCATATTATAATTTAGCAGTTTCTTTCAATCCATCAATCTCTTTGTTTTAAGGTAACAACAAATTTATTTACTCTTATGTAGCCTTTTGTTCATCTTATAATGTTTCATATGTTTATTTATCTTCATGTATCTATTTTGTAAGAGCATCTATTTATTCATTTAAAGTTATATCTTCCAAACTTAGATTCCTATATATTTTCACTTCTTATTCGATTCCTTAATTTTCATCTCTTAATTAATTCAATTCTTAATCTAATTACTACTTTTTATCTTATTATTATATTATTTCTTAATTTAGAGTTTATAGTTGCAATTCTAAAGCAGAAGTTATTTATTATTTCTAATTGATTTAATTCTCTAATTATTTCTATTTCTCATTTAGATCTATTAATTTTTATTCAACTTAAGTAACTAATTCTTACAATTATTTTTCATTTTACTATAGTTCTTAAAGTTAAGGCTCTAAAAGTTTAAGTTGATATTATAAATTATTTTATTCTTTATGTAATAAATCCCTTCTTCCTTTTTACTTTCTATTTTATTATTAATATAATTAATTATCTTTATTCAATCTCTAAATCTCATTTTTCTTATCTGCAACAACTGTTTCAAGATCTATAATTAAAGAATCATAATTAGCTATTTGATTCTTCAATTATTTCTAAGCCAATTTCAAATCATGAAGTTTCTTACTCTATTCTAAATTCTCTGATTTTGTTTTTACTATTTCACTTTATTCAGAACCACCAATCTCTTAAGGTTAATTGTATTCCTTCTTCTAAATCTCTTATTCAATCATTTACTTTTGACTTTATTGTAATTCCTCCACTAATTCATCAAAATTAGAATTCTCCTTTTTAAGTTGTTCAATTTATTATTACTTTTCAATTTACTCTTATTTTAGATCTTACATAATTTCATTCTATTAAAATAATTATTATTTTAATGAATCTATTTCCAATTATTTCTCTTTCTTCTATTATAAATAGAAATCAAGTTCACTATCATCAAGTCCCAACTATCTCACCTACTCTTACATTTAATTAATAGAACTAGTCAATTCACTCAAATTGTTATTATGCTCCTAAATCAATGGATGCTATTGTTATGCCCTTGGAGATGTTTCAGTTCTAATATTACTAACCTTCTCATCTGAATCTTCTTAGTAAATATACATTGGCTATTACAAAATTCTAGAATTCTAATTAGATAATCTAGATTCCTTTTATTATAACAACTATTATTTATCTAAAATTCTCAATTCCAAATTTGTTAATGCTTCATCTAATTCTAAATTCTTCTTAATTAACTCATCTGTTTGTTAAATCTTTTATTAAAGAATTTAATTTTCTTTATTCTATTTTTCAATTTAAATTTAAATTTCTGCATTCTTAATTTCCATATCTAATTCTTTCACTTTTGATTTTTTCTCTTATAACTTATACTAGGAATCTCTAATCAAATCTTCAAAATTTAAATTTTCTTAAACCAAATTTGAAATCTCATCTTGTAATTACTTATTTTACTTTTTAATAACTTTGACATCTTATTAAGCTAATTAATAACCATGTATTTATTTCTTTAAATCAGCTAATTAATTTCGTAATTCTAAATTGATCTTATCCCTTTCAGATAATTCACTACTTAATTATTCAATCTTATTTTTTAATTAATCTATATTCAAACTATATCCCTAAAGTACTTATTCCTATTATTATAATTATGTATCTTGCTCTTAATCATATGATTTAATAATCATTCCACTATCTCTTGGCTCCTAAATATTAGAAATACTAGAATCAGCTCCTATTTATTATTCAAGATCTTTCACTCTTTATTATTTTTCAGCTAATTTTACTTCTAAATTATTTAAAGTATCTTCTATCTAGATATTCTTTCTAACTAATTCATCAGCTTTATCACAATTATCTTAATATGTTTTAATTAATTAACTATTTCTAAACTCTCTATCCTTTTCATCAATAATCTTCTCTCTCTCAAATACTTTTTGTTATAATTTTGATAATTCATCATTCAATGTAGCAATTTATAAATTCTTTTAATGCAATTAATCTTATAATTACTTCTTCTCATTAACACTCTCGGATACTCTCTAACTTACTAATTCTTAATCTTTATTACAAACCCCTTCCAATTATTCTTTTCTCTTATTTTTTCTTTATAATGCATCTCTCAATTCTTATATTCTTCTGTCTGCATCACTATTACTCTTTAACAAATCCCAAACTTCTTATAACTTTTTTCCATCTATTCCATCTTTAATAAATAATTCCTAAGGTGAAGTAAATCCTTAAGTTGATTTCACTTATTAAAGCTTTGGCTCAGCATCTTAATCTATTTTAGAAAAGACAGGTTATGATTTTGTAGGATGAAGTTAGTTTGATTATTATTCAGAAGGATTTGGTTCCTTTATATCTTATTTTTAACTATCTCCATCCAAATCTTATAATATCTATCCTGTTTACAAAGGTATAGAAATTTAATCCTCATTATTACTGATAACTTATTAAACATCACTTATTTCTTAGATTGGTTCTACTAATTATGCTTAATTCTGTTATTTTACAAATACTTATTATACCTATTGTTCTTTAGGTTATTCATTTGTTTTAAATTATACTACTGGTTTTGCTCCTTCTTATAATTAATTTCTCAATTAATCTTTATAATCATTCTTTTATACTAATTTCTTTTCCAACTCTTCAATTAAATCATCTAAACTTAAATGTTCTTTTACTAATTCATCTGCCTTCTATTATTTTTCAATAAGTCTTTGTCTATTGTCCTTAATTTAAGAATTTGATGAATTAGAATCAGCAATAGAATCTCTTATTTTTTGAGACAACTATGAAGCTTATTCATGTTAATTGTCCATTCTTTACTATAAGTCTTTATTGAGTTTGAATTGATTTTCTAATTAATCTTCTAATCTTTGTATATCTTTTCGTAATTCTGTATTGACTAATTCTTCTTATTAATGTAGGAATTATTAATTTTAATATTCTTATAAAGAAGGTATTAATTCCTTATAAGATTTAAGTTCAGCTTCCTTTTCTATCAACAAATCTTACAAACTTATCATTTAAGCAATTTTATTCACTTTATCTTCCAATTAATCTTTCAATCTTGAAATTTATACTTCTTAATCATACTATTTCTACAAAGCTTCCTAATCCAATTTAGTAGTGCTAGCCATAGTTGCAGATTCCTAAAGTTAAGGATCCTATTATGAAGATTCTGTCTTTTTTTCTAAAGCACACAATTATGCTTCCAATTTATCCTTGTCTTATATCTTTGACAAAACCTTTTATTCAAGATTCTCAATAATATCCTAAAGAGTTTAAACTTCTTAAATCAAGTTTGCTTGTTTCTCTAAACCTTTCTCGTACTATTATTGAAGATCTTGAGGATTTATTTTAGAATCAATATGCTCAGGTAATTGTTACTTTTAAACTTATCCTGTTTCATTTTAAACTGCTGGATGCAATTATTTTATCTTACTATCATCTTCTTATTGAGGTATATTATTTTATTTCTATTATGATACTTCATTTAATTATTTTATTTATGCAATTAAATTTTTATTTTCTTTTTAAAGATCCTTTATCTTTTTTTCATATTTATCTTTAATTGTTAACTTTTTAGATTGATTTTAAAGATCTACAGGTTATTCTTATTCTGGAGCCTATTAATTCAATTATGATAAATAATCATTCAAAGGGTCTTCTTAAGATAATTTTGGAGATAAAGAGACTTCTTCTTCTAATTCTTTGTTCAACATATAAAGTTCATACATTTTAGCTCTCTTTTATTGATCATTATAATCTTTATTAGTTTCTTCCAACTATTTCTTTAACTATTCTTTCTCTATCTTCCTATTAGCTAATTTACTTTCTAAATCAATTATTATATCTGCAATTTCCATATTTTATCTCACAAGGTCATCAGACTTTCTTTGATTTCCTTCCAATTTATCCCTTTATTATTCTTCAGGTAAAGAACCAAATTGTTTCAATTCTTCAATCTACTCTAATAGCATCTATATATGATCATCTTTTGTTTTTATTGTCTTCTATAACTATTCAATTGTGACACCTTAATCTTCTGGGTTCTGTTCATTATTTTGATTTTGAGCTGAAGCTTCTAATTAAAAGTTAAGATTATCTTATTAATTAGATTCCATATTTCCTGTTTAGAAATTAAGAGGTAAACTCTAAAGTCCTTAGTTGGCAAGTTCATTCTTGAGTTCATCAATCTCATTATCTTTTTCTCTAATCAAATATTCATAGTTTTTAATTATATCCAAAGGAATTGTAATAAATTTACCATCTTGAGTTTTATTTTTTGTAAATTATGATTATTTGGGATTTTCAGGTGAACTTGTTACTTCTTATGAAGAAATTTCTTATTAATTTAAACTTCCTAAATCAAATGAAAATTCTTCCTTATCTACTATATTTTAGAATGGTTCTCTAAATTTTTCAATTGGATTTGTCCTTTATTACTCAGCTGATTTACTATAACTAGGTTTTGCAGATTCTTTAGTCTGCAATTATTCCTTTTTTAAGTAGTTTAATTAATCTTCAAGTTATTAAACTTGTTTTTCCAATTCTGAATTGTCCTACTTAGTTTCTTTCAATTTGGTCTTGATATTAAATAATTCCTCTTATATAGGTTGATTTTCTTATTATTATTATCTTAATTCTTCATTAAGTTATTAAACTAATTATTCTAAGATTTTATTATTCTCCTCTGTCTAATTAAATTTATCTTAGAGTTTTTAGAAATCATCATTAGCTAATTTAGTAAGATTTTTATTTTTTTGATCTTGTAATTAGACTAGCTTTTCTTCCTATTATTTAATTGATGATTAAGTTTAATTGTTTTAATCTTGTAATTCTTTATTTTCTTAAAGTAATTTTTATTAAATATCTTTATTTTAATTAATTTCTTCTTGCAATTATTAAATTTAATTTTTCTAGTTTTGATTATCTGTTTCTAATTGACCATGTTACTTCTATAGATCCTTTAAATTTTATTATATAACTGGGATATTTAATTTCTTAATCTCATTTTCGATTTCTTCTTTTTAAGCTTATTTATCTACCAATTTCTATTATAATTCTACAATCAAATCTTCTAATTGTTAATTTTCTATAACTAAATCATCTACATTATTCTTAGATTAACTAGTATTTATTTTCTCAACTTAATCATCTTATTTATTTTAATTATTTTATGATTATAATTATAATTAATTTTAATTAATAGTATTAATTTATTTTTGAAGTTAATCTAACTCATTTTGTTTTTAGATTAATGATTTTTAAAGCTCTTTGATTTTATCATTAACATCTAAATTTTCTTTAATTAATTCATCCACACTCTTTGGAAGTTGATCTTTTGTTTATTATAATTATTTCTCCAATTCCACATTTTAGGTTCCCACATCCAATAATTTTGTTTATAATTCTTTCTTCCTATTATCTTATGACATTAACTTTCTCTCTAAATCATTTATCATATCATCCATTGTTGCTGTTTATTTTGCTAAGTCTAATGCTTGATCTGTTCGAATAGGAGATATATCTCTTTTTTTAATTTCAGAAATAGAGTCATTTGCCTTTTGCTGTTAGAGTTAGAGTCGAGATTTCAAATTTTAAATCTCAATATCTTTCTCTTCTATTAGAAATTGCATTCTTCTATATTCTTGTATGATTCTTTCGATAACATCTTGTAAAGCCTCTGGATATTATTATAATTCATTCAGTACACTCAATGTGTCATTTCCTTGTTGAGTTACACCTACTTTATTTCGTTTTGATTATATGTTGCATTAAAGTTATCCTATCAATTAATCTAAAGTGCTTTCCTAAGTTTTTAATTAACCAATGACAGCATCCTTATTCAAAATTTGATTTTGAAGATCACCTATAATATTTTGCAGCTATAAGTTTTATTGAATTAATTATTGTTATGCAGCAAGTATTTCTGGTGATGCTGCTTATACTGGCTTAGAAGTAAATTAAGCAATCATTGCATCTTTCTCTTGAATTTAACTCTTTAAAAACTCAATTTATGTCTTTAGTTAAATATTTATGTTCTATAAATAAAGTACTTATTCATTTTGAAAATCCAAACTTTCTAATTGCTTTAATCTTCTTCTAAGTTCTTCTATCTCTCTTGCTTATTACCAAATAATATGTTCTTAATTCATCAAAAGTTCTTCAATCTCTAGTTTATTTCATTATTTTTATTACCTTGAATAGTGCCTGTGGCCCCTTTCAAATGTCCTTAAAGTTTAGACACGCACTGCTCACGATTAATATTACTCATTTTTTAATTATATTTCTAAATATAACAATTTATCAAACACTTATATACAATATTAATGATTTAATCACATCCTTTTTATTGAGAAACCTATAATAGAGTATGAAATATCAATCATCTAAATTTAGTCCAATTTTATTAAAAATAAATGAATCACACAATAATTATTGAAATAAAGATTAAAAAATGTCTTTAAGAATCAAATTAACAATGTATTATATTGTTATCATCATATTTACATAGTACTTATAATGAAATACATAATCAATTAACACCATCTCAATAACCCAAAATCATATTATTACAAAGGATATTTAATTAAATTAAAATTGTTTATGAATAATCTAAACTATCAGAAAGATCACTCAACAGGTTATAAATAATAATGATTTGAATGAGATTCTAAAAATATGGAATTCAAGAATATTTAATTGATTAGTTCTCAAAGATATTTTCTCCATTTGATAAGCAGATTATTATGTCTAAAGAAATTGAAACCTTTTAAATTGAGAAAATTAATAACAACTTCTTTTAGAAATACTTTTAAAAGAATATCTTAAACTACTAGAATTAATAAGATTCAATTTCATAAATTACAAAAAACGACTTTATTAAATCTAGTATTTAAATGTATGCAAATATTAATAATTTTAAGCAATTGTGATAATTTAGTATAAAAATGGTATTAAATTTCTGATGATTAATCTGATTTATTGATAGAAAATTGTTATTTGATTCTTGAGTTAAGCAAAGAGTGCTTTAAATAGAGTCAATTATCTGTTGATAATTCTTCAACATTTTGTATAATTAGTATTTATCAATTAAAATGTATAATTATTAGTGCTATTCAAAGAACAATTAATTTGATTATTTGTCCAATATTTGATATGATTAATTTTGATTTCAACATTTTTAACTATATTAATTAGATCATTTATTTGATTATTCAACGACATATGAATAACATATATTGAAATATAATAACTTATTGTGATTATATACATATTTGTATAATATATATTAATTTTATTAACTGTCATGAACTAACTTTAAATTGAAGAACTTTAAAGAAAATTATAGCAATTATAACTTGAACGAATGAATGAGGATTCATCAGATGAAGAGCCAACTTTTTAGTCTGTTTAAGGAAAACAAAATGATAAACAGTTATTCTAAAATCTCTCGATTGATAGTTTTGAAGTTTACACAACTTTAGGTACTGGCACTTTCGGACGTGTAAAATAGGTTCGAATAAAACGTGATGCTAGTAGATAAGTTTATGCTCTCAAAATTATGAAGAAACATGATATCATAAAATTAAAATAAGTTGATCACATTAAATCAGAAAAGAATATTTTAAATGAAATTTAACATCCTTTTTTAGTATAATTGAAAGGTTCATTTCAAGACTAAAAATGCATATACATGTTATTTGAATTTGTTTCAGGTGGTGAACTATTTTCTCGATTAAGAAAGGATGGTAGATTTAGTTAAGATATCACTTTGTTTTATGTGTCTGAAATTTTACTTGCAATTCAACATTTGCACAGAAAAGATATAGTCTATAGAGATTTAAAGCCAGAAAATTTATTAATAGATCGTGAAGGACATATAAAAATAGCTGATTTTGGATTTGCTAAAATAATCAAAAATAATCATACTTAAACTTTGTGTGGAACACCTGAATATTTGGCACCTGAGTTAATTTAAGGAGCCAAAACTGGATATGGAAAATCTATAGATTGGTGGGCTTTAGGAGTTCTAATATTTGAAATGTTGGCAGGGTATTTATTAATTTAGATTATTTTAGTCATCCTCCATTTTATGATATCGAACCTACAAATATATATAAGAAAATATTAAATGGAGTTATAGAGTTCCCTAAATTTTTGCATGTAAGAGCAAAGGATGTAATTAGAAAATTATTAAATTCTGATATTAATAAAAGATTAGGAGTGGAAGATGTAATGTCACTATTTAAAATAGGAAGGAGCAGCATTAATGAACCATAAATTCTTTAGGGGAGTCCCTTGGTAAAAGGTTTTTGAGAAAAAGATTTAACCTCCATGGATTCCATATTTGAGAAATGAAACTGATTCACAATGGTTTGATAAATATCCAGAAGAAAGAGATGATATACCACCGGTAGATGATGAAAAATAGTACATGTTTGATGACTTTTGATTAGTTAAATAAAAATGATTTAAATAGAAACTAACGATTAATATTTAATGAATTAGTAATATGTCAAAATATTAAATCTAAACATGAAATAGTTAATAAAATAATTTAGTGAGTCAGTGTACCTTATGATTATTGTATTAAAATTTCTATTTCAAAAGAAAATGAATTGAATTAATGGGATCTAATTTTCAACAAAACTATAATATTTAAATACCTTAATTCGTATTTATAAAAACCTATATATATATATAATATTTGTTCTTTCTATCTTTAGATATATTAGAAGATTATGTTAGAATATAAAATAATAGTCTTATTGTATAAAAGGTTTTTTAATTTTATCAGAATCCAAGAGATCATCCAAAATTATACATCTAAATATGAACTCTAGAAAGGTAAGCTTTATAGTAATTAGTTATCCATGTAAAAATGATAGTTGTGATTCTTGTATAGAAAATCTAATAAGATAGTAAAATTATTCTTAAAATAATGAATTTAAGTTATAAAAATATAAGATTCCTATATTACTACAATGTTAAAATGCATTTTTTTCCCGCTAATTTCAGAAATAAAATAAAAAAAATGCAAACTGAAGTTCCTCCCTGTTCAGAAGGTAAAATATTGAATTGAATGTAGATCAAAATTAAAAGGACACTCTTATGAAGATAGATAAATAAACAAATGATGAAGCCAATTAGAACCAAAATGAAGCTATGGATATTGAGGATAATTATTCCAATTAATAAAATTAGAGTAAGAATTACTAATATCTATTCTTAGGAAAAAGAAAACAAAATAACATTCAAATATAATCAGCAGCAATTATTACAGAAAAGAGATAGAGAAAACCACCTTAATAAGCATATGTATATCGTGATCCATCTCCTTAAAAAATTGTAGAAAAAAAAAAACCTTAAAAATACAAAATAAGTTCAAAAATGGAGGATATTTGTACAAATATAGCAAAATGGGAATAGTTTTAGATCTGCTTACATCAATTAGGGTATCCTAGCATAGTTTTAGATGAATAAAAGATTTTTGATTTATTAAAGGATTATGATTAGAAGGATGATGCTGGTAAGGAATATTATCTGAAAATGCTTCTGAGACTTATTGGAGAAGCTATGTGTTGCAAGAATAGAAATGAGATTAATCTACAGATAAAAAATAAAATTGAATAATTAATTTAATAAAAGAACATTATAATAAATTGGACATTAGAAAAGTGGGATGAATAGATTAAATCTTTCTTGGAAATTAAATCTGAATTAAATGAATAAATCTAACCTACTTCTCAATTTGATTTTTAAGCTATGTAAACTCTTATTGGCAATAATCTACCTAATTATATTGAAGAATCAAAATTCAATGTCACATTAATTGGATTGAAAACAAAATAAATTGATGATTTAAAAAAAGTGTGTGATTTGAATGAGTTGAAAAATGTAAGATTAATAAGGGAGTATTTGGCTACTTTAAATAATAGAATAGATTAATTAAAGAAACTTAAAGAGAAAATAAACTTATTAAAAAAAAAAGAGGATGAAAATGATATAATAGAATAATACAATTTATAAGATTCAAAACTTTTAGAGTTCAAAAATACACCTATTAAATTTTTGTAGAAAACAGAAATTAAGGTAAAATCAACTACAATATAATCAAAATAAAAAACAAAACCATAAAATCTTGAAAAAATTGAAAATAATCAAAGTAATGAAAATGAATAATTGAATTAATAAATTAATTTTTAAGCTGAATCAAATGAAGCAACAGAAAAAAAAGTAAGTGAAAATAAATCAAATAAAAAAAAAGAAAAAGAATCATAAAAATAAGAGAAAGTTATCAAAGGAACACTTGATAAATTTAAATTTAAGAAACTAGAAATCTAAGAGATTACAAAACCAGAAATATAAACTTAAATTGAAATTATCACTACTACAACAGATAACAATTAGTAAGCAGGAGAAAAAGAATCTTAATTATAGGATTCAAATGAACCATAATAAATTCGTTAAACTTCGCAATAATAATAATAATAATAATAATAATAAACCATAGGGAAAAATTTGAAACATTTCTTTCCTGAAAAGAAATAACAAATAATTCCAAAACAGGATGAATATTAACCAAAATAATTAACACCTTACAAAATGGAGTAATTTGAAACCTTAATTGAAAAAATGGCAAATATGTAGTTACAAGAGGAAAAAATATAAGTATCATTAAATGATTATAATACTGATGAGATTGAAATTTAAGAAAGCAAAACTTACTAATAAGTTAAAATTAGAAAAATACATATTTTTATTGCAGATTCAGATAAAGAATTCAATGGACATTAATTTGTACAATTAAGTTAAGTTATAAGACCAAGAGCTCCTTTCTAATTAGGTATATTTAAATAATGATTATTTAGATGATTAAATTGATTATGATAAAGACTCTTTAGATGAAGTTGAAGAAATGCTAGCAGAAAACCTCTCAGATATAAATGACTCTGATGAAGATTAAAGTGAGGAGAGTGAATAGAAGGATAGTTTTTTAGTAGATGATAATCATCTATCATAAGATGAGGTTGAAGATCCTGAAGAATTCCTAAATAATAAATGCATAGCTAATAACACATAAGTTCAAAATGGAATAGTATATATTAAATTTTCTTCTGTGGATCCATTATTCTTTGAAAATTACAAAGCCTAATACATTCCTTAATTTTTTAATGTTTAACAATTAAAAGATTAGAGTCAAGGAAATATTTTACAAACTCTTACAACTTAATAAGGAAATAACACTAAAGTAATATAAATTCCAAAGGGTAAAATGAGTTTTAGAAATAATAATTAAAAAAAATAGAATAAACAAAAAAAACCAAAGGCTAACTACATTAATGATTCATAAAATTAAAGTACTACTCTATTTCCTTTGAAATCATAATCAAATAATAAATCTTAAGTGGAATAAACATCAGCAAAATAATAAAAGTAACAAAAACCTGTTTCAAAAGTTGATAATAAAATTGATGAAGAGAAAATAAATCCAGAGAAAAATGAAAAGAATGATAAATGTGAAGAGAAAATAAATGGGTAATAAAATGAAGAGAATCAAAAATTATAATAAAACTAAAATAATGAAAACTTGATTAATCTATGAACATTTATATTTTATAAACAATTTCAATTATGTGATATGTAGCTTAAATAAATATTCCAAAAAAATCCTATGAAATTAACCCATAAGACTTGATAATGTCTAGGGATCAACCAAAAATTAATAATCTAAGCAGCTGGCCAAATTTACCAATTTGTTATCATGGCTTTAACAAAGTTATTTTTGATTGCATCTATTCCTTTCTACACGGAACCACTCTCTAATAAATTAATTATCATCAAGTAATGACATAATATATAGCATGCCCATACTGATTAATCAATAAGAACAGATCCTAATGCAGCTCTAAAAGGTGTTGAAGTATCAAAAGGTAATCTACAATTGTTATGATTCATATTTTATACCTTTTCACTAACCATGGTAGGGCATATGTGAAATTATAATGAAATAATGGCATCATAAATACATTTCCCATAAGCCAAGCTATTCCTAATCTTCTAAAGTCATATTCATGACGTTATTAATTCTTTTTAGCAATTTATGATTCCATTGTTTAGACTACTGCATCTCCTGCAAAAAACATTAACCCTATATAATTTGATATAATATACCTCCAGTCACTGATTTTGTTAATAGAGGATATTACTGTAAAAGAGTGTTGTATTTTGTAAGGAATTACATGATTAATTAAAATAATTAACTGCTAAAATGAATTATATCAGAATGTTCTTTTGACCATAATATTATAGAAGTCTTCTCTTGAGATCTCTCTACCATTTGAGGCTGCTCTCTCTAACATTTCTCCCAGTTCTTCAGCTGTCATGGTTTCTCCTAATTCTTTGGCTACCTAATTTTGATTTAATTTAAAATGATACTCTTTTCAAGTTATTCAAATTTATTGCATTGCTGCCATCGTCATCAAATAAATCAAATATTTTATTGATACCATCTCTACATTCTCTATTTCCCAATTTTGAAGTTATAGCATCCAAAAATTAATCAAAATCAATATCAGTTCCTTCATTTTCTAATTCAGCAATCATATTGAATATAGTTGGATTCTTTTAATCAAATCCTAAACTCTACATAGCAGCTTTTAATTCTCTGGGATCAACTCTACCTGTACCTTCTGTATCAAATAAGTTGAAGGCTTCTTTTATTTCTTCAATTTCATCTTCTGTCAATCCTGGTCTATCAATATTTAATGATTTATACCTATCTTAAGGTTTTCTATTGGCTTATTATTATTTGCCAACTGGTTTCTATGCTACTGGGGCTTATTGTTTTTTGTTCATTAAAATTTTGAAATTTGAAAAATAATTAATATATAAAAACTTGCATGAATATCATTTATATAATAGGCATGTCCCAATAAACACTAAAATTCTTTGATATTTTATAATAAACAAAAAGAAAAATATGATTTTTTTGAATTTACACATTATATATAAATATATAAAAAATTGATTCAAAGACCAGAAGATCTAATTAATCATAGTTTCTAATAGTTTCTAATTGAATGCAGTGAGTATATTAAGAAAATTATGGTAAATCTTTATTTAAGAATTAAGAACTTTATCACTAATAACAGCATTCATTCCTAAAGAAAGGTATTATAAAGGTCTTAGTCTAAAGAGTTAGAGATTCTATTTGTTAATTTATTGTTTGATAAATAAATAATAAAAGAAAGAAGGAGTATTCTCTGTTATTAATAATGGAATTTTTATGGAAAATAAATAAATGGTTTAGAATTATAAATAAATGTATGAAATATAGAATTATATATTCTCTTAAGAATGAATTATCTACAAAATAGATTATATTAATCGTTTTTTTTATAATTTTATATAATCATGTTGCTTTTGTTTATTACAGTATTCTTAGGAAGTGCAAGATAATATTCAATTGAACTTAAAAATCAATAGACTTAATCACATTTGATAGAGCTAGTTAATTTATTGCAACATTCACAAGCATAATTATTAGAATTGTAGCATTATGAGAGAATTGGATAAGATTTATAGGGATTATTGAAGTTTGAAACTGTGTTTTTGGAAAAGTAAATGAAAAAGAAGCCTTTGAAACATTAGAAACATAATGATAAAAAGGAAGGGAAACATAAAAAAAGATAACACTAATACATGATTGTGAATGAAGCATTAATGGATGTTATACCATTAACTCATGAGGAGAAAGATTTTTTTCAAAATTCAGGTTCTTTAGTTCCAGTTGATTTTGGTATTGAATAATAAATGGAACATTAAGGTTAAAAATTAGTATCCACAGAAAGAATATAAAGTGGTGCTTATATAGCTGATGTACCATTGACAAATATTGCTAATACTATGTTTATTGGTGAATTGCAGATAGGAAGTGCAAAAGGTAAGAATACGTTTGATGTAATTTTTGATACTGGATCAGCTCTTACTTGTATTGCTTCAGTATAGTGTAAAGATATCGGATGTTAGAAAAGTAAAAGATATAATAGAGCAGAAAGTAAATCATTTAATGAAATTGGAAAATAAGTTGAAATTGTCTTTGGAAGTGGAACTTTAAAGGGTTTAATTAATAGAGAGTAAATTAATGTTGATGGATTAAATTTGAAAGATGCATTATTTATTGAGATTACTTAATAAATTGGTGATGCATTTCATGAAGGAGAGTTTGATGGTATTGTTGGATTAGGATATCCTCATATGACAGGAGTACCAACTTTATTTGATTATATGATGAAATAACATAAACTACATTAGAATGTTTTTACTTTTCATTTAAATAGAGTAACAGGTCATTCTGGATCAAAACTCATTTTTGGAGGAAGTGATGATTCTTAGATTAAAGGATAATGGATTTATCATAATGTTCATGAATAATTTTATTGGTCTATTATGGCAGAAGAAATTAGAGTAGGTAATAAAAACACTGGCATTTGTTCTCATTAACATAAATGTAAAATGGTCATAGATACAGGAACCACATTATTGACAGGTCCAACAAAAGAAGTTAAAAAGTTATTATCAATGATTAGAGTGGAACCTAAATGTTAAAACTTCCCATCTATGCCAGATATAACATTTGTTATTGATGGTAAGAATTATATTTTATAACCAAAGGAATATATATTGACAATTACATGTAAAAGATTTATACAATTATATAGAAGCTGGAGTTGAATCTCCATATCAACACTCTTCCATGGATTAGATTGTTGGATGTGCAGGTACCATATTCCCATTAGATCTACCACCCAAACAGTAATAGATTATATATCATTTTATAGAGGTCCTTTATGGATTTTAGGGGATGTATTTATTACAAAATACTCTGCTAAATTCGATAGAGAAAAGAATAGAATTGGTCTAGCACTAAATAAGAATGTATGAAATTGATAGTCAATAAATATACAATACAGTATTAAAGTATTTAAGATATTCTATATATATAATTCAATTTATTAACAAACTCATTCATATGGTGTTATATATAATACTTCCATCAGACACTACTGAAATTCGAATGTCCAAAGATATTGAAATTTCGAAGATTTTAATAAAGAATTGTTTATTGATTGATTTTATTATATTATAAATTTATAACATATAAATATAATGTGAACTCAATGTTTAAATAGTAATTAAAAATCAAAACAATTATTTTAGGTATTCATACATCATGTAGACTAAACCAGAATGCATCGTAACTTTAGCTATTCTTGGTTGATAGCCCTTAAACAATCCTCTTAATCCTTCTTCATTATAAATACTCTACAAAATCTCCATTGAAGCCATCTATCTATTTGATCCTAAATCACTTCTTGTACTAACTTGTTTTCTTGTCTTTACTACATCTAAAGGAAGTGTCATTGTAGCTGTAACACTACTAGCTAGCATAGCTGAAAGGAGATTCACAGCATTAGGCTACTCTATTAATATCTTTCCTATTTCTATTTTTAAATTTTCTAGAAGACTCCAATAGATGCATGAAAATAAAATATCTCTTTAAATTGTTATTAGATAAGCTGAATGAAGTTGAGTACCTAATTGAATGTTCTTCAATTTTGAATATCCCACTGTGGATGACTATAATACCTTCCAATACTCCAATGGAAATGTTACTAAAAATATACTATATATATCTTACTTGTTGTTGTCAATGCTCTACTAAATGAACTAGCCAATAAAGGAACAACCAATCGGCTTGAAGGTAATTCCAATTATTATAAGAATTTCCTTGTTCTCTCATAAAACATGAAGTAGCATATATTTGATGCTCCTGCTTATAATACTGCATATTTCCATCCATTGAAGAATGTTGATGCTCCTTCATTTATATAGATGTGTTAAAAGGCCTAAATCAGAGAGTTTGTAGTAATGCAAGTACAATTCTAATAAATTTTAATTAAGGGGTTTATGGCCTAAGATTTTCCGATAACATTAATCAATCTATGTGGTTTCCATAATTTCAATGATTTCGAGAGCATCCCATAATGATTTAATTAATGTCTTGTAGGTTGTCCTGTTAATGCTATTTCATGAATATATTTAAATTTTGGTTTGCTTCGATGGGGATTTCTATGATGCTAATGCTCATGGCAATGCATCTTATCTACTTACAATCTTATTTTTAAAACTTCAAATGGATTACTAATGATTGTGCTAATCAAGCTAGCCAATCCTGAAGAAATTATGATTGTAGTGGAACTTAAATGATCCCCCTATTTCATTAAAATAAATAATATTGATTATTATGTCATATTATTAATCATATTTAAATTAGATTCATTATAAAATTATTAAGATACTTTCATTTAATTATTATATTAATTAATTGACGATTTTGAATTCAGAGTATATATTATTATTATTAAAATTGCTTCATCAAAAAATAATAGCTTTTAGTAAAGGGTTAAATATATAGTAATCAAAATCAATAGTATCATATATACAATTTTCCTTCTAGTTTTTATTATCAAATTTATCTACACCTATACACTTCAAGGTTCATCATAACTCTTATTATAAAAAGAGCGACAATCATCAATTGGGCAATATTAGTAAGTGAGTATAAATGAATTAATATGTCAATCTCTTAAACTAGGAAAAGTAATAACAATCTTGTTTAATCTATATTATTTTTCTATATCACTTTCTTTAATTGAGTTTTCAAAATATTATAATTCGAATATCTTAAATATTAATATTGAGAATTGAATCATTTATATATAATATCTATCAATACATGATACATATTCATAATGTTTAATACTAAATCAATACAATTCTTTTATTCTATTTAATTTGTTATGTTAGTTCTATTATATTTTTTAAGAATATATATCCATTTTAAATCCATTATACAAGACTAATTTTAATATTGTTGAATACCTTGAAATTTAAATGCTTTGAGGAAAGTAATTTTTATAGAAATATTATAATTAGATTAATTATTATATATATAGTTATTAGTATAAAGAATTGTAAAGTTTATTTTTTTATATAAATCATTCCATGTAATAATATATTTTAGGTTTTCCTTAATGGTTTATAATTATTACTTTTTACATTCTATTCTTTTTGACTTTTTTTTAAGATGTAAAATGCATTTTATTTTCAATATTATTATTGCATAATTATTTGCAGTTTATAGTTTATTTATTTGAATTTCTTCTCATTTAAATCTCTTCAATTGTATTTGTTTCCCAATCTTCAAGTGTTTACATATATTTAGTTTATGATGTCAATCTTTTGCAATCTAAATAAGATCTATTCTTATGAAATCCAGTTGTAACCCTACTATAAGGGCGTTCATCATGAGTTTTAGGTATGATTGTAGATATTTTCATACCTGATTCATTTGTAATGAAAGATTGACCTGTACTAATTGTACTTTTTGAAGGAAAGAAAGATGAATATTTTGTTTAGGGGTTACTAATTTTATTTACTCGAAACATATTTTCAGAAGCACAAGACTTATTCTAAGGAGAATAAAGTTCTGATATTAATCTATAATGCTTTACTTACATTAAATTTTATATATATAAATTTTTAAAACATTCTAAGTATATAATTTAATTAATCATTTTCAAATGTCACAATATGGTAAGGCAGAATTTTGGGAAGGACGATATACAAGGTATTAAATCTGCTACTTTTAAATAGAGATCCTGAACCTTTCGATTGGTATTAAAGATTTACTGGCATCAAGGATCTTATTTAAGGTTGTTTCACTCCTGAAAGCAAAATTCTCAATGTGGGGGCAGGAAATTCAAGTATAATATAGTTTTTATGTGATTTTAGGATTGAGTGAGGAAATGTTTGATGAAGGATATTAGAACCTTACAAATATTGATATTTCTCATGTTGTTACAAAGGCAATGTAAGAGAAGTATAAAGATAAAGGGCCAAATTTCAAATGTATAAATTGTTATAATGATAGATCTTCATATGGATGCCAGAGCTATGGAATTTGAAGATGGATCATTCGATGGAGCTATTGATAAAGGAACTTTTGATTCTATATTAGTAATACTTATAATCTACTTAAGTGTGGGGAGTCATCATCATCCAATGCTTAAAAAGTGATTCATGAAGTTCACAGAGTGTTAGGACCAAAAGGAGTTTATTTTGTAATTTCCTATGGATTACCTGAACACCGACTTTAATATTTTGAAAAGCCAGAATATGATTGGTATTATTAGATAACTATTTTCATTTGATTAGGAATGTAATAGTTAAATAGGTTCACAAACCAACGATTTCGACTTCTATTGCAATTACAAATGAAGATAAGGATGCCCCTAATGTCCATTACATTTATATATGCACTAAAGTAGAATGAAAAATTACTATGATTTTAGGGATAACAAAAAGGAGCTAAATAATAAATTTGAATTATACATAACCATTTAGGAATAATTTATGATTATTCTAAATTAAACAATAAATTAAATTATAGCAATATATTAAACATTTTTCATATTATTTAATCAATTACTACATAATCTTTAATAAGAAAGTATTTTATTAAATGAATAAAGATCATTTATTTAGATTTAATATTTGACTTTATATAATATCATAATGAATTTGATTCTAATGAATTTGTAAATTGTTCACCAAATTTAAACTACTCTTATTATTTGTTCCATTCTTCAATTTTTTTTTAATCACTCATTTCTATATTTTTGATTTAACTTTAGACTTCTTCTTATGTAGAATAATCAACATAATCAATATCTTTGGATACTCTCAAAGATTGCTGATCTTCTGGATTTTATGCCTATCAATTTAAAATGAAATTACTTTTCTATATTTAAATGATCTAAATAAATCTTTACAAAAACTCTTTAAAAATGTGATTGAACATACACTAAGAAGACCGAATATAAAAATAAATAGAATAGCATTAAACAATGGCCATTCATATTGACTTGGATTATCAGGATAGTACATATGAGTAGCTGCTTAAAACACTCCAATTTTCCTTGTATTATTACCAGGATTATTTTCAAATACAATATAATGATTTTTCATAAATGGCTCACCTAATATCACATATTCTGATTGTGAAAATTTGATATTGAAAAGACAATCCCAAATCCTATTATCTTCACTAGAAGAATTGCATTCTCTATATATAAGATGAGGATTATTAATGGAAATTTCATTATTGCCAAAAGTGAAAGTTAAGTTATAATCTGTTTAAATAGACTTAGGTAGATTCTTACAATATAATATATACATCTAAATGTATAATGATGAAAAATACATCTGGATCAACTAAATCACAAACTGTATTTGTGTGAAATTATTATAAATTTAGAGTCAAGGTTTTCAGTAATTCATATGGTAGTTCAATAAATTAAGAATTCAAAGTAAAGAATGCTTTCTTAATCTGTAATTCTGTATTAATTAGATCTCTACCTTCTAAATTCTATAATTTAAATAATAATACAATACTTTTAATTCAATTTTATTAATTTCCACCATCCAATAATAACCTGACTTCTCTAAACGATCTATCCAAATTCCATTAGATTTTTATTTACGAATATATTTTTCATCTATTCCACCAACTTATACAACCATTTCAGAAAAGTTCTCTGCACTCTCATATGTGTATAAAGCAAATAATTATTTAGTTAAATTGAGTTTAGTCTTTTCTTGTACTAGTTTTTCAACAAAGTCTGCATCACTTTTGGCTTTTTCTTCATCTGTTTCTGTATATCCAAATCCAAATCCTATAACTCCGTCTGCAAGAATAGGCAATTCATTATTTATATATTAAACCTAAAGCATTTGTAATCCTGTAATGCTTACAAGTGAAGGAGGAGTAGAGTTTCCCCATTCATAAGAAATATATTAAGAGATTGTCATTTTTGATGATGAATTATATGATAACATTTAAATAGTGTCTGTTTAAAAGGTTCCTTGAATTAATGAATTTTATGAGTAGATTTAGCCATGTACTTTTACATCATTCCATTTTGAAGCATTAAATGATTTATTAAACTATTCATTAAAGCAATTATTATTCTTGCTATTACGTTTGCATTCATCATCTATCTCATATATTAAAGTATTAATTTTTTTACAACTTATACAATCCTATGATTTGTACCAAGTCCATGGAGATGTTAGATCTAGCTAAAATTATTTTTTTAAAATACCGCTAATTATAATGTATTGTTCTTAGCAACAATATCACCTAAGATAACTTCTACATTATAATAAACATTTTTGTTAAAACAAATTTGACTGACATACGTGTCACTGTGTGTGTAATTGAGGAGATCTGATGGACATTTATTAGGTGTAGTAGATGTCACCTTTTGGTTGATTTTGAATTATTGATATTGGTAGACATTTCTTGTTAGTTTTTGTTCGAAATAGGCATTGAACATTGGAATAAGTAACAATAGCGGGATTATCATTAATTTAATATTTGATAGTGAGTTTATGTATAAACAGAACTTTGAAAACAAATTTTTAAATTAAGATTTTTATTTTAATGCCTCAATAAGAGCAATAATAAGCACCAGAAGTAGAATAATAATAAGTTTCCCCTAGTTGAAAAGAAGGGATTTCGGAAAACGAGGAATAGGACAAAGAGAAGATTTTGCCCCAAGATAAATAAAGGTCTAAGAAGATTTGGAGGAGAATAAGAATGAACTTCATTAATGAAATTAAGTAGATTAGTAAAGGCAGGTAAAATCAAGAGTCTTGGAAAAATCTTCCAATTCTCTAAAGGTAATTTTTTATTATTTACAAAATTTAGAATATCATATAGTAGATCACTTTCTAAAGAATTTAAAGGAAGAACCACTTGCTATTGATCCAGTTTAAAAACTAACATGTGCAGGTTAAAGAATAAGATTTAAGGGATAAGTTGTAGTTGGAAATTCTCATTAACATATTGGTTTTGGATGGAAATCAGCAAAAGAAGTTCAAGGAGCTATTAAAGATGCAGTTATCAATGCAAAATTAAATTTGATTCCAGTTAGAAAAGGATATTGGAGAAATAAAATTGTATAACCACACAGAGTTCTATGAAAGGAAGGATCAGTCAGAGTTAGATTGGTTCCAGCTCCTAGAGGTACTGGTATATTTGTTGCTATTACATCAAAGAAATTGTTATAAATGACAGAAATTTAAGATTGTTACACAAAATAGATCTTTGGGACACACAAAATTAGAATCAACTCCATTTTAAGAACACATGGAATACATAGTTGCCTTAAATGTTTATAATTTATCTTAAGTTTATTAAATATATAAAATACATGCTCAACAAATTATTGATTATTTTATTGAGTTCTTTATTTTTTACTGTGATAGCTGAAAATTAATTAATTATAGCATTTGGATCATGCTTTAAATTTTATAGAACTCATGATACAGATGTTTTTTAAAGAATTTAGTCATTTAATCCTAAATATTTTTTATGGTTGGGAGATGCAGCTTATATTGATTATATGCATATTTTAGGTATATGGAAGGCTGAATAGAATGAGACTAGAGTAAAAGAAAAATTTGATATTACCAAAGATGATAAATATTATACTCAATTCAAGAAGAGTGTAATTATTAAAGGAGTCTATGATGATCATGATAGTAATTAAAATAATGGAGGTAAATTTAATCCTTTGAAAGAAAGTGCTAAATAATTGTATCTAGATTTTATTGATGAACCATATGATTCTCCACTTAGAAAACAAGATGGTATTTACTAATCATTTTATGCTGATTAACATAATAAAATTCTAATTGTTATGACTGATACTAGATATAATTCAGATAAATTAACTGGAGATTCTTTAGGAGAAAATTAATGGAAATGGTTAGAATAATAATTTTAAACTTAAAGTTAATTAATCATCATGACATCTGGAATTTAAGTTATGCATGATGATAGAAACGGCCCAGAAACTTGGTTTGCTTGGTCAAAACAAAAATTATATACTTTAATAAAACAATACAATAAACCTATCATTTTCTTATCTGGAGATGTACATTATTCTGAAATTATGAAACATCCATGTCCTCATAGATTGGGTTAGAATATATATGAATTCACTTCAAGTGGAATGACATTTTCTAATTAAGATCATCTTCCCTTTATTGGACTAATTTTATAATTTTTATTTCCACCTACTTTTAGTAGTTAGTATGATCACTATTACAAATCTAATTTTGGAATCTTACAAATAATTACTAATGATCAATATTCACCTATAAAAATTGTATATGAAACACATTCAAGTGAAGATTCAAGTATTGTTTTATAGAAGACTATTTTAATTGAAGAACTTCAAAAATCAAATTATGATGAATCTTAGTTCTGTATATTAGATATACCTAGAAAAAAGAGAAAAATGTAGAATTATATATTGAGAATTAATGAAAACATTTTAATAGTGATTGGTTCACTAATTATAATTTTGTTATTCATTATATTTTTGATTTATAATTTTATATCATATGTTTCCAAATTTAAAGAATTGTATAAATAAATATAAAAGAATAAATCATAATAAAAACTTAAATAAGAGTGAAACATAATTTATAAATAGTATATAATTAGATACTCTATCAAAGAATGTTTTTCTTTTGAATATTCAGAATATAATATATATATATAAATAGGATGAATATACAAATATCTACTTTCTTTAAAATAACTTTTTATTCACTTAAAATTAAATATTATTGAATTAAAATAACTTTGATTAATCTTTTTTTAGTTATAGAATATAAATTTAATTAATATTGCATATTTCATTTGATTCTTGGAAATTACAATTTTTATTATTAAGTATCAGGTTCTATTCTCAATTTTGATAAAGCTGAATTCTAATAGGTTGGTGCACTAGTTCTGCTTTAACTTGTTTTTGAATATTTAGGATTTGTAGTTGTTTTAGTCAATCTCTCAATGATTTTGCCCATTTTTTACTAATTTTATTATGAATATTTAGAAATTCTATTTTTGAGTTCTAAAGTTCTTTAATAAAATGGGATTGTTACTTTTTATAGTCCTTAAGTAAAGTATCCTTATTTCTAAAAGATGATGGAGTTCTTTATAACCGCTACATCAATTTTTCATTTTCTCCAACAATTTTTTTTGCTTCTTATTTTCTATAGGACAAATTAAGAGATTTAATAGAACTGGCTGAACTTTGTCGAGTTACAGATCTTTTTGGCATTGAAGAATATGTTTTTTAATTTCCAATATCCACAATACGATTGAGAATCTTAGCATTCTCCTTATAGAGACGTTATTCTTTCTATAAATCTACCTATAGTTTTGTATAAAATTTGTTAGCCCTTATTTATTAATACTTATCATTATCTAATAAAACATGCTAAAATATGAAAATGCTTTTTTACCTTTTTAGAAATATGTGGATCTGATTTTGTATTTAAGAGTTTGAATTTATGTTATTAGAACGATTCAGCATAACATACCTTTTTTATAATATCCTATTCTACATATTTGGGACCTCTCATTTATTTATTTTTATAATCTAAATTAATGCTTATTAGAGAAACTATAAATTATTTAATATTTGAAATGAAGAATAATTAAGTTTTGTATATTTTAGATATAATATATACTTTATAGTATTAAAATATATGTATTTATGTGTTTAGATAAGTAAGATGATTAAGATAAATATTAGAATATTAATGATTATATAATAATAAATTAAAGAAATAGAATATAGTATTTATGCTCTGTTTATGCAAAGTATTTTAGGATAAAGTTTGAATTTTAATGACATTTATTCCATTCTTAATTTTCAATATTATTGTTATCAACATTACTATAAATTAATATAAAGGAAAAATGTAAGTAATATTATCATTATTAATTTCAATATAATCTGACAGTTCTTATTCTTCTTATCATTGTAGAAGATATCCTCTTTATTCTAATGTTTTCCTCTTTGTAAGGGGCAATTGAGAAAAGAGGAGGTAGTTAATTAGGATCTTTAATACTTGCACATCCATTTTTTGAGAGATCAAGAGTTTGATCACATATTTTTGATGTCCCAAGTCTTTTTATTCTTGAATCATGAAATCTAAATTCCTTAATAAAAACTGATTTTGAACATATTTCTCTTTTTTATTTCTCACTATCATACATTGCTTTAATGTAATCTCCAAAACCATTTAATTAATTCTTACCATCTCCTTGAGTTCTACTTCTAAATTTCCTTTTTGGTGGACTTGTTGGATAATTGAGACTTTTTACACTGTTTCTTTTAGGAGGGATATGAGGACATGACGCAGTTTTTGATATTAATTATTCCCTCTAAAGTTTACTGTAATAAAGTATAACTTCCACTCCTAAAATCAATCTCTTCCACATTATTCTACATTAATAGTATTTCTTTTAAGCAGGACAGTGATAAGGCAATAGTAAAAAAATTTAAGAGGCTTTTTTAGTATTTTGTCCTTCAATTGAGCCTTCAGAACTTCTAGCTCTAGGATAATATTTGAGCCTATATATTGTTATTAATGTAACTACTTTTTATGATTGTTTTTTAATTCATTCCACTCAGATAAATGTTTCAACTTCTCATTTATTTGATATCTAGGTTGTTTTTATTTATATAATTGCACTCTAGTAGTTTGACTAGATTTTAAACTTAAATTTAAGAAAGATCTTTCAAATTTTCGAATAAAACTCTTTTCCAAGTCATTTCTATAAACCTTTGATAATTATTTTGGATTCATAAATAATATATATTATAATATAAAGTTTATTAATAATTTATAAGATATGAAAAATGTTTTATCATAAATTGTATTTAATTAGTTTATTATCTTTGTGATTAATATATCATCTTATTAATATTTTTGTTTATTTGGATTTAATAATTAGATTAATATCATAGATATCTATATTTATTATATATCTAATTTCTTATGTTTTAATCAATTTGAATCATAAACTAAATATAAAAATATCTATTGATATTTAAATATTTAAGAGAACTCTTTATTTCTATTAAATTAATCAAATAGTCTTCATTTAATAAGAAATGTTAATTAGATTAATTCTATTTTAATATGAAATTAATAATCTGACTTATAAACTCAATTTAAATATTTATTATATAGAGAATGTTAAATTAAAATATCAAATGATTGATACAATAAATTGATATAAAAGAAGTTAATTCAATGATGATTATTCTTATTTTCATTATGATGATGATCTTCTTAATTGTCTTCTTCTGCTTCACTATCAATATCCAAATTTGTTAGTTTGCTCTTTTTACCAATCTATTTCATTTCTAATTTTTCTCTTCTTTCCCTGACACTATCCTCATACATTTGCATCTCTTCTTCTTGCTACTTTTCAATATTATGTTTATTCTTTTTTATTTTCTTTGCTTCTAAAATATCTCTTTTCCTCTCTACATAATTATAAATTAAAAATGGTTTAATGTAATATTCATCTAAGGTTTTAAACTTTTTTTAATTATTTTGAGTTGCATCTTGAAATGCTTTAATATCTTCTCGAATGAAGGTTTGTTTTAAATTACTTTTTTATTCAGTTATTTCTGATGATTCATTTAGATGTCCTAAATCCATTTGTCTATATGCCCATTCTGTCACATATTTTAAGGAACCTCCAATAAATAAAGTAGTTCCAATAATTAAATACAAAGCTGCATAATTGATATATGGATAATATGGAGAGTACAAAGCATATTCAGATTTTACTTCACAAATTAAAGCATATGCAATAACTCCTTTAATTAAACCTGCATATAATAATATCAAAAATTCATATCTATTGATTCTCAATGCACCTTTAGAATCTGGTTTAATTCTAAATATTGTAACAATAAAATTTTACAGAAAAGCCAATCCTTGTGATACTAACATTGATAACAATCTTGATAATGGTTATATAATAAAGAACTGCAATAAGACAAAGGGATAAACAGTCACATTTTTTAAATAGTCGGTATTATTGATTTCATTTGCAGTAATAGCAAAACCGATATAAAAATATATAAAGGTTTCGCTTGCATATGCAAGAGCTTTAACAGTAATTCTAATAATTTTATGATTTATTTCATACTTAGATGAATTAGCAGATAATTTAGGTAAATTATATGTTTAATAATGAGACATCATAATTCCACAAATTAATACTGCCATTACACCACAAAAATCAAAAGCCTCACAAAAACTAAATGTGAAATATGCGCAATATATAGTAAAGACTGTTAAAACAGAAGAATGCTCAGATATACATCTTGCTTTTTTTGTTATCCAAGTTGAAATTACACCTATAAATTATATATTTAAATTACCAGTTGTTATACCAATTATTAATCCAAAAAGTAATTATGCCAATACCAATCCAATAAAAATTAAAAAATTATACCAATGACCTTATTCAAGCTAATCATCGTTATTATATCTTTGAGTTGTAGAGGAAAGTGCAAATACTATTACATCATTTAAGATTTATTCTCCAAATATAATACTATGAAGCTTTGGAGCATGTTCAAATTCTAGAACACTGAGACTGACAGCACTATCCTTTGATGTAATACATGCAGAAAAGAACATCTATGAATAAAATGATTCAGATTCCGCTGTTGAATTTGTAGGAGGTTACCAAAATATTTCTAAATTATTATTAAAGATACTTGAATTTGTTAATGAATACGTCAAACTAAATGAGATAAGAAATTGAATTAGTGTACCAAATATACCATAAATCAATACATAAAAGTAGTTTTTCATAAAATGCTATTTATTTAGGCAATAACCTTCTTTAAATACAATGATAGGCAACAAACCAAAAGAGAAAATTCTAGGATCAAAGAATATTCCTTCTTTAAAATATCCAATGAATGTTATTAAACCAAAAAATAATCCAAAAAGGATAGGCACAGATGCTTCTGGTAACATTGCTATGTGATGATGTTCACAAAATGTTTGTAGAATTGCAATAACACTAAATATTACTGCAAAGGCCATAACTACTCCCCCAGTAATAAGAGCTTCGTCATTTATCTCTTGAAAATTAATTGGAGATCCAAACACCATTAAATCTTGATGATGTAATTATAATATTAACAATATTTATTAAAAAATCATGTCTATTCAAGTGATTCATGTGTCTTCTCATAATAAAATTAAGAATATCAATTCTAAAATAAGATATCCAAACTTTTTTCTAATTTATATAATTTTATTACAATTCTCCAACTTCACTAATTATAGAATGAAAATCAATTTTTTAATATAAAATACTAACTTAATGATTATGTATTTATTAACATTAATGTTTATATGAATAAAACATTAATGAGGGAATTCTATGTATGGATTTAATAATATGTATAATCATTATTGAAAAAGTCCATATAGATTTGTAATCTAGTCTTTAAATAGACAATCATAATTTGAAATGTTTGAATCTCAATCCAATTATTAAAAGCTTAGTCAAAGAAATTTCAAAACAAAATAACATGAAAGAATTGAAAAAACTATCAAAAGGAAAAAAAATAATTTATTAAATTTGTAAGTTAATCACTTTAAAATTAAAATTACAATAAAAAAAATATAGAAACTTAATATTTAGAGATAATATAATATATAACATTTTAATTAAATTGATTGATAATATTTTTTCTATTATTTAATTCAAAATATTTTATTATTACCCATGTTTTAATGATTTTTTATTAAAAAAAAAATAATTAATGTATTTTTTGAAATTTTGTATTATCATTATTCATTTTTTTATTTTTGTGAGATGGCCACCTAATCCTTTAGAGGTTTTAAAAATCTTTTTATGACATTTACATTAATAATATATACCTCTTTACGTTTTAATCTTATAGTTCTTGTTTTTTGTTAATATAGTAGAAAAGATTAATAAATTTGTCAAATCAGATTCTTCACTTTTTTCACTTTTTTACTATTCAAATAATTTTTGTCTTTAAGCTGCTTTATTACCTTATTCAAAAACTTCACTTTAAGATCGTTACCTAGTCTCCTTAATAATTTTAATTTTCTATAATTCCTTTAAGTAATTCTCCTAGAGTTCTCTAAATGCTTTTATATAGAATTCTTATAAAGCAACTTTATCTTTGCTTTAATTTGTAAAGACTTCTTACATTGTTTACATTTATATTATTATATGGGATTATTAAATTTAAACAATCTTTTATAATTTTTTGTTAATTTATTAAAAATTTGATATTTTCATCATAGATAATTTTTGGCTGATTTAAATCAACAAAAAGTTGAATCAGTTCACTCTTTAAAATGATAATGGGAGCATCATGTAATTATAGATGTAATTATAATAAAAATTTTCAAATCAAACTATTTATATTCTTTTTAAAAAAATTTGATATTATGATCATATTTTCTTTCAACTCTCAATGTGAACCAATTGAAAGATCAAATCTGGTATTTTAAAATGTAATTTCCATCAACAAATTACAATTCACACTTTGCACTTCGTTTTTTTCTTTAGTGCTAATCCAAAAAATCTTTTTTGAAAAACTGTGGTTCTTATTTTAATTTTTAGTATTTCATGAGGCTACTGTAAAGGATTACATTTCGTTCTATTTTTAAAACAAAATTACACTCTTTTATTTCTTTTCCAATTGATTTATCTGTGGATATATTTTTACAATTTGAATTGAAATCATCTTTAGAAGCAACTAGCTTATCCTCATACAACAAACTATAATCAGCATCTAAATGTTATACACCATGTATTTGGATTCCCTAGATGCTTGGAACTTTTCAAAGAAATAATTTATTTTTTTTAAAACACAAATACTATTTTAAGTCCTTTGATCTGTAAAACAGAACAAATATGTAAATTTATATGATCACTTTTTTTGTATTCTTTTAATTATATTATATTGTATTTATGAAATATTTTTAATCATGAATTTTAATGGTTCCGAAATTATATTTAATATAATATAAACTAAATTTTAAATTATTGTAAATTAAGATTAATTTTCATTATGAGATTGAAAATATTAAAATAACCAATCATAATACTTATCTCAGTTGATTTTACTAAAAAGTTTAAGATTGATTTCTAGAATAAGTTTTCCAATTTGAATCCTTTTTGTTTAATAATTCTTTAGAGAATTAGTTTATAAGGGATTTTGAAATCAATAATTGACAAATAGTTACTTTATTCAGTATTTATAAAAATTAAATTGTCTAAATCTATTATTTTATTGTTCTTTTAACAAATATTTATCATAATTTATATAATGTATAAAACTACATATATAAATCAAATTATTTTGATTTCGCAAGGGTTTAGATAAACACTAATATAATCTGGTTAATTTTTATAATAAAATAAAACAGCATATATATACTATATGAATGGTGTCAATAGAATCACTTATTACCACGCTCAAGATATTATTATTTTTCAATTTGTTGACTAAAATTTCTACTATGTTTAGATGATGAACTTGATGATTAATCAGTAGTTGATGAAATCTTGTTTTAGCTTTAATTAGCATTAAATTCATAACCCTAAAATAAATCTTAAATTATATAAATAATATATACCTTGAGTAGCTGGATCTTTTAATACAAGTAGATTTTATTAAATGAGTTCATTATTTTCTTCATCTTCTATGAGAATTTGCTTTTAATCAAAATTATCTTCAGTCCTCTAATTTAATAATTGCTATTTACATTTGGTTAAAATGGTGGAATAAGCTCGAAGTTCTTAAGCTTTTGCCATGGAAAATTTAAAAACCAAGGATGTTGACGGATTTCTTGACTTCCATTAAACCCTAATCGTTATTAAGGCTTTCTTTATAAAAGCTTGATAGAATTTGAATTAATAAAATACTCTATTGATAAAATCTGCACCTTCCAAAGACCAATTATCAGGGATTTCAGATTTCTTTATTTAAACTTATTTAGCCATAATTTAATCTCTGATTTCTTGTCTTGACCTTCCTACATAGGGTCTCTAATAATTTAGTTTATTTATACTCTGCCTAACATAAATTCATATGCAATCACGCCTAAAGCATAATAATCTGCAGCATATGTATGATTTTGTCTATACATCACTTCAGGAGCTGTATTTTTAATAACAATAAATACCCATATAACCAGGTGTACCACTAGTATCACTTGAGTTTTCAGGTTTCATCACTCTGGCAATCCCAAAATCAGTTAAATGGACATAGCCTTTACTATCTAAGACTAGATTTTCAGGTTTAATGTCTCTATGAATTATTTTGTTATCATGAACATATTCTAAACTTAAAAATATGCATGCTACAAAGAACCCTCAAAAAATATAGTTAATATTTCTTACTAGTTTATTCTTCATTAAATCTTCTCATCCTTCCAATATGATATCTGAGATCACCTCCAGACATATAATCCATTATTAAATATAGAGTTTCTCTGTCTTAATATGCAAAATTCATATTAACTAAAAAAGGATGTTTCAATTGGCTTAACAATATTCTTTCATTCATAACTGAATTCACACTTTTTTTTGTAATAATTCTATATATAAATAAGAATAATCATACAAAGCTTTTGACATTTCTTTCATTGCATATATTTGAGCTGTTTTTTTATGTTCTACTTTCCATACTTTTCCAAATCCACCAATTCCAACAACAAAATGGAAATGAAAAGTATTTCTACAATATACATGATTATCAAATAGTTCTTTCAATTAGTTTATTGATTATGTTTGAATTGATTGAATTGATTATTTTACAATTTATGGTTTTTATTTATTCGTAGTTATTTCTCTTGCTTTTGCAAATAATGCTTACAATTATTATTAACTTGTATTCTAGTTATTTTATGTATCAAATGCTTCAATAGTAGGAGACTTATTGTGTTTAATTAATTTTGATAAATTAGTTACATCCACCTATGATCCTTTATGTGAATGTAATGTTTTTAGGAGATTTTGTTCTGAATTTTAAGGTGATACTTGTGAACTGTTTGGAACATTTATAGGAGCTTTACAATTAAATAGTAACGAGGATATGATTGGCTTTTTAATAGAACTTGGACTATTCACTTGACTTGGTTTTCTCAAACCTTGGAGATTCAAGCTCATATAATTTTAATAAAAAAATTATAATCAAATTATATGATTATTGGAAATAATTAGATTATTTCTGAGATTGATTAAGATTTGTTTAGTACAAATGATTCAACTCAATTACAATATAAAAAACAATAAGTTAATTTAAATTATTAATAGTTGAACAACTCTTTTTCTATACATTTCTCTCTTGAATTTTGTAATCCTTGTGATGTTGTCGGTTTCATTTTAATCATAATCAGGTCTTGGTATTAGAATGCGTATTGAATTGGAGAAAAGGGAATAAAGATAAGCCTCTATCCATTATATGGTCCTCAGTTTTATTTTTTAGTATTATAGTTCTTCTAATAACTTTCTTTATAACTTAGATACTAAGCTAAGGTATTTTCATAAGATATCTGAATTATCTTTTTAAGGATTAATATTTTATAATTCTAAAAATAAATATTAAAAACACTTAAATAAAGACTATTTGCTTTAGAAAATGCTTATATCCTTGCCTATTATAACATAATAATATTTTAAAACTTTTCATCAGCATTTTTATAATCATGAATGTGATCTTAGATAGATTATAATGTTTATTTATAGTTTGTAATTTCATTATTCTCTAGAAATATTGTTATTTTTGAATATTAATATTTATAAACGAAGATACAATCATAAATAAGAAATCAATAGGGATATTTATTTTTGATAAAATATTTGTGAGAATAAAATGTGACAT
This sequence comes from Paramecium biaurelia, assembly GCA_000733385.1. Classification (NCBI taxonomy): domain Eukaryota; phylum Ciliophora; class Oligohymenophorea; order Peniculida; family Parameciidae; genus Paramecium; species Paramecium biaurelia. The sequence goes on along the minus strand of JPFL01000037.1, from coordinate 224,669 downwards.
TAGTGAGTAAATATAATTTTAGTAATTATATATAAATTAATAAAACTAATTCAAAAAATTAAGGAGTAAACTGCATTCTATAAGGCTTCTGGCTCAAAATTTAAAATGGTTCTTTAAATATTTTGGGATTAAACTTTCAGAATTTTAGATGTGAGGGCTTAATTTTCATCATTCAAAAGCATCAAAAATAATCGAAAGTCAGAGACTCCCCAAATCCTATCTATATAATATTATTTAAATCTTAAGAAATCATTCCAAAATAATCTATTTTGTCTATCATATTCTAATCCTTATTTTAAAAATCTTAGGAGACATCTTGTTAAAGTTGGATTTAAGGATTACAACTTGATATTCATAGATTTGAGAATTTTATAATCAAAAAAAAGTTATTTTAAAAGTACTTCTAATCTCTTACTCTCTTCAATTTTATGGATTGAAACTTGTAGTAATTTATTTGTAGGATATAAAATAGTCATTTCACATAACAAAAGAAATTATGAAAATAAATCTCTATCCAAATGAATATCTTTAATTCCAAATATTAACTAAAATCTTAAAAATACCTACTCACATTTTTGAGGTATTTCAGTTTATTATTTTTAAGGTTTAATCTTTTCAGTTTACATTATTTTTTTAATCATTAATTAATCTTTGTTTTTAGTTTCTTGTTTCAACTTATTTTATTCTTTTAAATATTATTTAATTTCTTTGTTTCTTTTATTAGATGCTAATTATGAATATTTGTTTTCTGTGTCTAAGATTTCTGATTATTCCTTTGAAGTTTAATTGACACTTTGATGAGAGAATGTTCTTACTCTAGTTATTTTTTATGGTTAGAAGCATTCCATTATTTATAAATCTATTCTTGAATCACTTAAAAATAATATATTTTTAAATTTGCTTTTATGTATCAGATTAAAGTCAACTCCAAAAGCATAATTAAATTATTTCTCTTTATTAATTCTTTCAGCAAATTCAAATAATACTTCATAAGTCTCTCTACTAGTTGTATTCATTAAATCAATTTTTTTTTATTATTATGAAAATGTACAATAATGAAAAGTATATGCCTTACTTGATGATTAGATTAATTATTCTTATAAATATACTATAAATTATTTGATTTGCATCTCATTTAAAAATTCTTTATATTTAAGAAATTGAAGGTAGCGAGGATTTTGAATAAAATCAGCAACAAATTCTTCATTATTCAAAATCAATATGATTAATATTCCTCTTCCTTCTCCTAATGGAGATACATCTGCATGGATTGAGTTTCTCTCTGTTGGTTTTCTAACATTGAATGAATTAGATCTCTCCTTTTATAAAATAGGTAACATTAATAATAATATTAATAAATAAATTAAACAATTTATATTCAAAATATAACACTCTTAAAATTAAGAATATATAGCTTAAACAATTTAGAATCAAAATAGAATTAATAGATAAATTATATAGTAATAGTTTGAAAAATCTGAAGTTATAATCAATGGGATATAAAAGAGTTTGATCTACTAAATCTATTAATTTCATCTGCTGCTTCAAATTACATATGAATGATTGCTATCTATATAGCATTTAATCCATCATTCTATTTTATATATATATATATAGTACATTCTTTATAGTAATTTCTGCACCTTTACGAAGAAGATATTAAATTATATCAAAAGCTCCTGTCCTTGCTGCTTGTATCAAAAAAGTATTCCCATTTTAATCTTAAGTATTTAAATTGATATTTTAATCATGATTCAGTAAGTCTTTAAGGTCTTGCAACCGATGATCTTCTATTAAGGAGAAAGCTCTTTCAATGCTTGATTTATCATTTTATTGACTCTCTTGTAATAACATACTTCTGAATAGTAAAGATGATGGATCCATTGATTATTGGGTAATCAAATTAGATTTGATTGAAATAAGTCTTTAAGAACTTTTGGATTTAGTTTATACTTCTGATTCTTTTTAAAAGGTTCGAACTTAATGAGAACTCTATATTTATTAGATATTATGATTTGAATTTGTATTTGCATGTAAAAAAGCTTACAAATTACGAGTACTTTTGCATAAAATATTTTGAGAAGATGCAAATTTCTAAGTAGCTAATAAATTCTTTTATTTCTAATTCTTTTTTAACATCATTCCTCTGGCTAATAATGGATTGATCTCTTTTCCAGTAAATTTTGATTCGTTCTGAAATAAAAAATATATGATACAGATCCTATTGGGGAAGCAAGTCTACTTCTTGAATTTTAAGGAATGTGTAAATTTGTAAATTATTTATCAATCATTTTTACTGAATCTAGATCATGTTATGTTTTACAATATTCAACATAAATTCTTTCCATTTAAGTCACTTAATGATATCTGTAATCTTCAAATTATCCTATTAAAATATGATTGTATGTATTGGAAAATAAAGTTTACAAAATTGTTAAATCTATTGTTAATAATTCTTTCTCTAAATCATTAAGAATTTATAACTCTCTATTTAATAAAAAATAAAATACTATTATTTTCTGGATCATATTTAATATTATTATCCAAAATATTGATTTATGAAAATCTCAAGAGTTCTTCATGTAAAAGTTAATTTTTGGTTTCATCATCTATAGTATTTACAATAACTCTTAATTTCTATTATTTTATATCATTTGGAGATATTAAATTTAACATATAATAAATGTAATTAATTTTGAATTATGTTTACATTTCTATATCACTTATATCTAATTGAGAAGCATTTGGACTTAATATACTATTATCACTTAGATGTCCTTCAAAATGTTATCCAATTGTATAAAATATAGTTTAGACTTCAGATTATGTTTTATATTAGTCTTTCTTAAATTGAAAAAATAGTTACATGATATTAAGGAAGTTATAACAAAGTTTTACTTTGGATCTCTTAGATTGTTTCAGAATAATAATTTTTATTTAAGAAACTATATTTTGAAAATGTTTAAATTTCCTCATTTTCTTATTAAACTTCATATTTAATTTGCAAACATTTTTAAGCATGATTTTGTAAATAATATCTAGTAAATTAAGATGCTTTAAATGAATTGAAATTTTCAATTGCATCATTATCCTTTTATGTTTTAATTATATTATCTCCAAATTTTTTGACTAATCTCAATGCAAATTTACTATAAAAATTTATAATAATTACTTTTATAACATAGATTTACTGACCAATGAATAAATATTTGATTATTTATTTTCCTTTATTTCTGTCTATTAAATTTAACTTTACTGAACATCATTCATATAATCTGGCATTTAAAATTCAATTTATTTTTCATTTTCTTCAAAAGCAACAGTTATTGTTATATTTTTTTTTTAAATTTGTTAAATGATTTATAATTTCTCTTTTTTATCATCTTTCTTTTCTTTTAATGCATCAATAATGGTTTTTATTGGTAAAAATGATTCAGTATCTTAAATACTATAATTTGGATGAATTTTAGTTTATTTTTTAGTAATAGTACTTAATTTGAAATTAAATTTAGATTCAATAGCTTTTGGTGTTTTTTCATCTGGCATATTACTTAATGTTTTTGAAAATTATCTATCTATTAATGATTCTTTTTTCTTTTTAATTTCTTATTCCAATAATTTCTCTTTCTCTCTATGAGTATGTAACATTTATCTTAATTTTCTCATTAGATGACAACTTTTTTCATTTAAAGATTCAATTTCTGTAATATACTATTAAATCTATGTTCTTTTTATTTTAGAACTTATTTTTGGAATCTTTGAAAATACATAGGCTTCTCCTAATACTGAAATAGGTTAAACTTTTGGTAATACTTAATGAGTATTATTTTCACTTATACTTGATGTCAAAGATTACTACTTTATATCAACATCATTGATTAATAATGTTGGAATTGTGGCTGTATGTTAAATATTTTGTTATACATATGGTAACTCTACTTCTTCAAAGTTTTCTTTAGGAGAATCTAATTTAGATATATTAATGTTATTAGAAATGATAAGTGTCTCAGTTTTATTTCTTTAATGTTAATGTATAATGCGAAAGTCTCCTGAATTTCCACTTGCCTTTCTTATTTTAATTGTTGCAGTTTTTGGGGTATCCTAAGTTTCTGTCCTCATAACAGTAGTTAAAACAGGAAGTTTTTTAGTTGAGTCTAAAAGGAGACGAGATGTACGTTTAGAATAAACTAAATATTTATTTCCATTTGAAATTGTAGAGCTTGCATTTTTATTGTGTTTACTGGGAGCAGTTGTTGTTGGAGATCCCACATTAGAAACGAATTGGCATCCTGCTAAATTTGTGAAAAATTTGTTAACTTAGGATTATTATTTCATTAATTTTAAAATTAATTACCAAAAAAGTATTCAGACTAAATATAAATGGCTTTACTTTCTAAAACATAACAAATCATAATTTATTTTTTTAATTGAACTATTATAAATCATAATATTGAATAAATAGAATTCCATATTGGAACTATGAATTTAAAAATTATGAAGTATATATTTGAAATTTTAAGCATCTCTTCAATATTAAATTACTATAATAAGTATTATTAAAAATGAATCTTTAATATAATACGTATTTTTTCAATATTATAATGTGTCAACTCAAATCCATATATGGAGTAATTAAATAATTGAAGTATTAACTAGAAATATGGGAAATATTGAAATGAAAGAAGAAGCAATCACAACTTTACAGGAATGTCATCATTGTAAAGGTGCTGGGTATGTCATACCAAAATTTTCCAGAAAATATTTAGATCAAGATTTATCACCTACTCAAAAAAGAGAAAGGGATTAGTGTTTGGATTGTTAAGGAAAAGGACATCTTACACTAGAGTACTTAGAAGAGAAGAATTTTACTTTATGATAGTATCTATGATTATATATATATATAATATAAAACCATTAATAAACTTAAGATTTATAAGATTTAATAATTTAATAATAATTATTATTCAGTCGTAATGAGAAATAATGACTTATAATAATGTTAAACTAAGATAATATCAATCTACTATCCAATGTCATATAAGAGTTAATTAAAGAGTATACTAATCAATCCATCTCTTTATATTTTTTGATGAATTAATGATGACATAGAACTGTTAATCAGTTTAAGATTTGAATTAGAATATAATAATTATATAATTATGATTTTTTATTTTAAATTAAAACATATTTTAAATTCTCAAACCCTCTTTTATAATAATATACTACAGAATTTGTTTAGATAGGCTGATAGTTGATAAAGTAATGATTAATCTGAAATGTAATAATAAAATTAATATATTGTAAGAAGATCAAGCATTAGTTTTATTTTCTGGAACATTCAAATATTTTAGGGTAATAAATTGTGATTAGTAAGGAACTATCAAGTTCTATTGAGTTTAAAGAATTTATAAAGTAGATTCATTTAACAAATAATTCTAAGAAATAATTTATTCTTGGATTATTATTATTTTATTTGTTCTCTGTATAATATCATTCATTATTTTTAATTTACTTAATAATAAATTGAGTTTAACAACTAGTTTATTAGTTTAGAGTCTAAGTGTAAGAAATTTAAATAAATTATATTAAATCTAATTGAGAGGCTTATCAATCATGAAGAATTCTCAAAGATTCTTTCAGTATTTCTTTAAATTACAACATTTATGAGGTATAAAATCAAAGGAAACTATTTCATTCATTTATTTAATTCTATTATGAAGTTTTTCTTTAGAATAATGAATTAAAAATAATGTATAAATTCAAAAAAATCTCTTACAAAAATTGTAAGGAAAATTACAATAATATATTAAATGAGATATAGAAATCTGTTATAGAGTTCTATATCTTAAATATTATAATTAATTCACATAAATATTATTTATTAAATAATCAAATCAAGAAGTTACTCTTGCTACTAAGGAAATCTCGTATTTGTATTGTAAACCTTAAATCACTTGGCTAAACACTTTAATATCTATAAATTACTTCATTATTGATAAATTCAACTTCTGAATCACACTCAATTGTAAGTGCTTTCATTCCTCCTATTACTAAACCTTAAATAAAGCTTCCCCATAGTGATAAATACTCATCTTATAAACTAAATTGAATGATATATTACATTTTATCATTTAATCTTATTCTCCTAGTCATCTGAAAACCGAGCTTTGTAATTGTGTTGTTTCCTTTTTTCTATTCTTCATATCTATCTTCAATATCATAATGTGAACCAGCTTTATTAATTTGTACTTTAGAAACTGGTTATCCAAACATATATGTCCAAAAGTCTTTACCAAAGAATTTAACATAATCTGTATATTTTCCTTAATCTGGATTAAGTCTAATTTTTTCAAATTATGTTGATGCCAATGATTCCATTACATTTTATCCTAATTTCTTTCCCATTTCAACTAGTCTTATCTATTTCTCATTTTTGTCTACATCAATAATTGATAATACTAAGCTTGTTATTCTGTTATACAGTCAACATATAAGTGCTTAATAAATGATATACTATTGGATATTCAATAGTGGATTGTCGCTTATATTAATTAGATTTTGGTAATTAGATTTTTTAAGTTGGCGATTAATCCATGTTTGTAGTTATATAAATATAATAAATAAATTGAAATCATTAGTGCTTTTTTCTAGATAAAATATCAGATAAATTGAAAGGTTTAGTTTCAGATATATTTCGAATCAATTACTCATTATTTCGATTTGAGTTTTGAATATTAAGTCCAATCCCTTGATTCATTTCATTAATCATCTCAACAACAGAAACTGAAGATAAAGACAGATTATTTAATTATGTTTATGATGTATCTAATATTTATTCTATGTTCCGAAGAGTAGATGCTAATACAGGTAATTATCCTTTTAATTTTTGAAATTATTAATCTACCATGTACAATCTTTTAATTTCGAGATTATCACATTACCTATTCTTATCTTATCGATATTTATCAATTTATTCTTATTATTTTTAAATTATCTATTCTAATTCTTGATTTTTTTAGTCCATTTAATAAATCACTTGATCTTTCTCTGCAATAATAGATTGTAATTGTTCAATATATTAATTTGTTTATTCATCAGAATGCATCCTATCAATCTTTCTATTCTTTTCCATATCTTCAAGTTCATTTTCTAATTATTGAATGCGTTGGCATAAACTCTGTTATAAATCTTCATATTTTAATTTCCAATCTTCATGATATTGAACAGAAGCATTTCTAGATTTCTAATTTTTAGCAAATCTTCCCATACTTCTCTTATGACTACTATCATTAACTTTCATTAATTTCTAATCCTTTATTCATAACATAAATTAAGTTACTGATTTAAATTCTGTAATGTTGATACCCTCTTTAGGATTGAGATTCTCTTTGAGATATTTTTAGCTGCAAAGAAGTTATTTGACCAATACAGGACTGTTATCTGATATGCTACTTGTAATGATTTATCTAGGGGATAAAGATGCAGAAGATCTCTAAACACTTTTTGGAGCAAAATAAGTTATCTACTTCATCTCATCTTTTTTATTAAAGTACTTGCATAATCCATTTAAGGATTGAATCAAATTTTAAGGTTTATTTACTTGTAGAGGTGTATATGTTATTAGAGGTTTTGATTTAATAACATGACATGATTATTATGAGGAACGAGGTTCTGTCAAGAAGTTATCTGGGACATTTGATAAAATTTGTTTCATTTTCAATTTGGAATCTGTTATAAATAAAATAATATTTGAATTTTTTGTAATTGGGACATAAAGATGGATATACTTTGAATAACATATTATTTATTTTATTATTATTTATCAAATTTATCATCAAATAGAAAAGTAATTCTAATTGTCTTCTTTTGAATAAAAAACAATTAAATTAAATTAAATTTCTAGATGCTTATAGTTTTTGTATTTTCATCCTTAGTTTCGGCTTAGACTAAACTAAAAGTCACTGGAACAGTCATGGATTCATATGGTATCAATATAACATGAGTTTATATTACATTATTGTATCAAATTTGAAATTACAAATACTAAGCAACAATAAACGATTGTAAGTTATTAAACAAAAGATAATTAAAATTAAGGACTTGTAATACAAAAAAAACAAAATTAGTAATCTATTTGTTGAAACTTTTTTATTTGAAGATTTATAAAATTCTTAACGTTACATCGCTAATCCAGACTCTAAATGTAATATAGTTTAGAGTTTCTTACTTACTGTTGATGATGAAATAGTAAAGACTATATGGTTTGCTGTTTTAGCTAAATCAATGGATAATATTTAATAAAATGCTACCTTGATAGATGAGCCTTTCATGATCCATTAGAAGGAGTTCAATTTTAATATAATAATGAATACATTCTTAATGGCAAGATTTATTATGAATTTTCAAGTAAGTCTTATGCATAAGGATTATCATAAATATTTATAGTCTATCCAAAATCTGTTGATAATGGAAGAAGGAGTATTCGCTCAAGTATTAGGAACTGTAGTAGAGAAAGATTCTAAAAATCTTTTGAAGAATTTCATATGGAAACTCGAAGATGAAATTATTAAGGCTAATGGAAAAAACAAATTCATTATCAAAAACAAAAATGGAGTTGAAGATGAATAATCAATTGAATAAGTGCATCAATCATTTTTATTCACTAAAATATTTAAGATTATGAATTTCCAATTACTTTTATTAAGACTGGATACATAGAATCAGAATATAATTGTAAAGATAACTTTTTAAAGTAGTTTAACATGCTTCAGTTAAGATTGTAAAGAAGTAAGAATCCTGTGATAAAGTGTTAGTTGCTACTCATACTAGAAAAGATAGCAAATTTGAATTATATTTCATTTTGTCTAAATCGTAATTAAATTTTATAAATTATTTAATAGATAAGTGAAAAAACAATATCTTTGTTTGGCTTCATTTTGAGAAGGAGGGATTTCAATTTCCATATCCACTTTTGATCATATTGTTTATCTAGATTACCTGAACCATCTCAAAAATGAAAACATTTAGATGGATGTCGAAACATATAGATATATAGGTTATTTATCTATATATCCTATTCAGGATATGGGTTGTTTAGAAGATATACCAAAGATATTATAATTAGTAATCAATCATTTTATTGAATGCATAAAATTTGGAAAGAAACAACTCAAAGGTAATAACAACTGATTTATATATCTATATTATAATTAAAATGAATTAGAAATAAGAGAAGAAAATAGAAGATATCACTCTTTAATGTAATTATTATTCTGAAATTAGAACTCAGAAGTATGGCTGAAAATGGTGCTGGAGAATCACTTGCTGCAAGTCTGAATTTAGATTAAGAAGATCTTATTAGTAAAATTTGTAATTGAGTTATAGTTTGGCCTTTGGAGCAAGTATAAAGAAACTTTAAAGAATTTATGAGATCAACTTCTTAAATAGAGATTGAAATGGACAATGCAAAGGAAAGAATAGATTTTCCTGCTGACATGGAATGGCCAACTGAAGATGATTTGGAATAGATGTTTCAAAAGTCTATGAGCAAGTAATTTATATTGTAATAATTATGCAGAATCCAAGGTCGTTTGAATAAAAAGAAATGGAAAGATAATGAGAAATAATTTTTAACATGGATTATTATTAGATATTGTTTATGGAAAAACAAAGTTTGTAAAGAGCTTGTATGTTTTCTACTTAAATTTAGAATGATTAAGATTGGAGATACATTGCTTAATTGATTGTAGGTAGAAATGCAACTCAATGTAAATATAAATGGTTGGCTCGATCTAAATTTAAGCTTGTTTAAGTTCCTTGGAGTAAAGAAGAGGATGAAGCATTGGCTCAAATTTATATGGAATATTAAAAACAAGGTAAACATAGTAAGTGGAGTGAAATTGCTAAAGAAATTGCTTTGAGATGCAAAACCTAAATTGTTAGATAAGGTAAATAGTGTAGAGAAAGATGGATTAATAAATTAGATCCATAAATATCAAAGTAATCATTATTTTTTAATTTTAGAGGACCATGGACAAAGGAGGAGGAATTAACTTTATTATAATTGATTTTAAAAAAAGGAAAGAAGTGGTCAGAAATATCAAAAATTATGAAAAACACAAGAACTGAAAATTCTTTAAAAAATAGATATCATACTATTATGAAAAAAGAAAGAAATAAATAACCAGAAGTCAAAGACGAAATTCAATAAGAAATTGTAGATTTATTATAATAACATAATCATAACTATTAAGCTGATAATTTGGTTCATTTATATGAAGATATTGATCCAAAAGAATTAAAAATAATACTTTAAGTTATTGATAGATTAAGTGAAAGTACAGGCAAATAAATTAGAGTAAGTACATTAATAACTGATTAATAAATGTAATAAGAATAATTATATGAAAAACAATAAAAAGTCAAGTAAGAAAGTTAAATTGATTAAATTCAATAAAAAAATGAAGAAGCAAACAATAAATAAAGATTTCTTGATACTATGGAAAAAATCAAAATTGATTTAGATTAATAAATTAAGAAACTAGTAAATAAATAGGAATTGGATTAGAATAGCACCATAAATCTTCTTAAATAAATTTTAAAGCCATAAGGTATCAATCATAATTTATTTAATTAGAAAATGAAACCAATTAATTACAGTTTGATTAATACTACGATTAAATGATCCTCAATTTCTAAGCAAATTAAGTTGAATTTGAAGTAGAGGCTATTACAAACTTAACAGCCTAAGATGTTGAAGATTGTTAATTTGGTATTGTAGATTTTGAACAATCAAATATTTTTATGATTCCGTAATAGTATTTGTAAGAAGTTATAAATAAAGTTCATGGTTCATCAACCTAGGCTTAAGTACAACAGCAATAATAAATATTATAACATTAATAACAATAATAATAATAGTAGTAATAATAATAGTAATAATAATAATAATAATAATAACAATAATAATAGTAATAATAGTAATAGTAATAACAATAATAATAATAATAATAGTAATAATAATAATCTTAACAATAATCATAATTATAACAATCATAAATTTAATAATAGTAATAATAACAATAAAGACTAAATATTTCATCTTCACTTAGATAATCAATACCTTAGTCATAATAAGCTTAACCCCTTTAAACATCTTAACTATTTTTAGGAGATTAATTTAATCTTGTCAATAGCCAATATGATTTTGAAAATCAATAGTAATACTAATAATAAATTCCTGTTTAAATTCTATATCCATAGATTATTTATTAACCTATAGGCTAATCTATAAATCTGTCATAAGGCCTATAATAAAATTATTGGATGTAACAATCTTATTATCAACCTTAATATTATATGAAAGCATAAGACTAATAATTTAACAAATCAAATCAAGAAGAACCTAAATGAAATTTAATTAATTTTTATCTATATATATACCTATAGATTTAAAATAAAGAAAAAATTCTTGAAACGTATAGAAGATTTTTTTAAAAATTTATTACCCCCAAATATTTTTATCTTATTGATATTTACAATTGTTTTGTCATTATAAACATAAGAATGATGTCTACCTATGTTTTAAATTATTATTTAAAATAAAAATCCATAAAAAACTAATAATCACTTTAGCAGTAAAGTAGCAGCAATATTCACATTTATTTAATGAAATTCTATTAATCAAAAGAGCAATTTTACATTATATTAAGCCTTAACATCTATTAATGCTTTATAAAGTGTTATAAATTTGCCTTATAAATTTTTGTATTAGTTTCTACTAATTGATTGTATATTATACTTAAGAAATATTATTAAATAACAGTTAATGAGCAATAAATAGTAATAAGCTAAAGATTATCTCATTGCATGTTTTCAATGTAAAGGATTTGAACCATTCTTTATTGTCACAAAATCATCTCTTTTACGTATTTTAGATAATATGGCCTAATAAAAATTTGATAGAGAATTGGCAGATGAATTACTTTAACGTTGCCCGACTAATTTTAAAGGACTTGTTAAGATTGAAGATTTCATTGAAATTGTTATAGAAGCAGACATTGTATTGAATGAAAAAATCAACAAAGCTAATGAATTTATTGTGAAACAAACAGAAGAGTTAGCAAAATTAACAAATAAGAATCGTTCTTAAGTTTTGTAGATCCGTGTAATTGGAGCTAAGAATCTACATTAGGGATTGATTAATGCCACTAATAAACCCTATGTTGTTGTTCATTTCAATTAAGAGAAAAAGAGTTCTCGTTTAGCACATAATGATATTCTTAATCCAGTTTGGGATGAGACCTTTGTATTGTAAATATCTTTGTAATATATTAAAAAGTCCCATTAAGTCTGGAAATGAACAAACTTATATATCAATATTAACTTTGGATGGCACAAATAATAAAAGTAGCTTAATAGGAGAGGTTCATTTTGGGTTAAGAGAATTAGAAGATCAAATGAAACATAATTAATGGTTCAATATTTATGATCGACATGGTTCAATGAGTAGTGGTAGTTTGCAATTAGAATTACAATTATTACTTGATGAAGTATTATCTTAAGGACTATAAATTAGTCAATGTTTTATGAATAAGCTTAACAAGTAATGCAATAATAAATACTGAATCAATAAGATGAGAAGAATTAATATGAAAATGATTTGAAGATTCTTTATTCTCCTTTTTAGAATGGAATATTGCAACCAAAAAGATTAATTGTTCCTGATGCTCCTTAATTAATGTTTGTTCATGAATTCTCTAAGCCAATAATCTATTAAGGAGATAAGAAAGTAGATTTGACAGTTTATAAAATTCCATAATTAAGTGATAGTAGAGTGTTACAAATTTTGAATCAACCTCCTGAAAGTGTGACTACAGTACATCCAGAGATAGATTATCCAGCAAGACATGATCTTAAATAAAAAGCTAATTATGGTTATGATCATGTCACTAGAGACATGAAATTAACAGCCATTTTTATCTTATTATATGTACTTAGTAGTATTTATTTATGTTGGGTGAAAACTGATTTTGTTAATATTACTATCGCTTTATGTACTTCATTAATTGTTGGTCTTAATTATTTTGAGAAAAATCATTTAAATATATTTGCTATTCTAATAATTTTGACATTATTATATGATGTATCTTGGTTGGCAGCATATTCAGGAGTATAACAATATAATTTACTAATTTATAGGTTTGGTGGAATTAAATTAAATCAGAAAATCCTTAATAAGAATCTGAGCTAATTACATCTTAGAGAATAACCATTCTTGTTAGCTATTTTGTGATTTTTTTAAAGATTGTATTGTCATGTTAATTGTGGAATTTGAAGAAGAACATAGAACCATTAAATAATCATAAATAATTTGGAATTGGAACTCATTTGTATTAAGCAAATGGTGGACATATAAATCCATTTATTTAATGAAATATACATTTTTGTTATTATCAATAACCATCATTTCTTGTGATTACATTTGAATCTAAATATGGATAAACTATTCTGATTATGCTTGAAGATATTTTATGATCACATTATCCATATAACCAAGAATATCCATATATTTCTAAAGTTTATTAATTAATTGAATGCTTGATTCTGCCACCTCCTAAACACTTAAATTTGAATTTATGTCCATTTAATTCTACTTTCATTTTTCCTTCCTCTAAATCAAATTTAAAGTCTGACCATTTCAAATTATTTTTGGCTTCATTACAAAAATGTTCAAAGTTTTATGCATGATAACCATATTTGTTGAAACCTCTTACAAAATAAAATTGTTAATTGTCGTTCCCTTTCATTAAAATTAAAATGTATTTAAATGTTCCTTCATCATCAATATTCACCTAACTTATATTTTTAGTGATTTAAATAAACGTTTCTTCTTCAGACTATTAAGTAAAATCCATAAATGTAAGTATTAATTACACTTTTATATTTTTATCATTTTTTGAAGTCTATAAAACTTTTCTTTTATAAATTTCTTTGTTATCAAAATTAATCAAATAAAATAATTACAATTTTTGATCTTATATTTCCTTTAAAAATTGCAAAACAATCTACTAACTAAATTCCAGGATTGAAGCACTTTTCAAAATATTGAGCTGAGCTGTGAACAACCCTTATAATAATCAAAGATTTAGACTTTTTCTTAAATTATAAATACTCTAATGGCTAAGTTGAAGTAAGTTCAATAGATATATATATATATACCTTTGGATTATTTAAGAATATACTTCTTAATTGGTAGAGATTGATAATAGATTAAAATTACATCAAATTATATAGTAATTTTTCTATAAATAATTGATTAATGAGTATTACAGTTTGTGCCCATTATTTAATAACTTAATTAAATTACAAAGATATTAGTATTATAAATGTATTTTAATATCAAAATATTTCACATTTAGAACAACATCCTTTATCATTAATCACAGGATCCAAACGTTAAATGTGTATATTTTCTCCATTGCTTTCTTCATTTAATTTATTTCCAGTAGAATTAAATCCTTATTCATCATGAGATTATAATTTGTTTTATTCTGTATCATTGCCTAATTATTATTAATTCTTTTATCTTTCAGTTAAAATAACTTACTCAGTACTTTCTTTGATTTCATTATTTTAAGGAATATTTGATTTTTTTTCTTCTTCATGAACAATTATTTATTGTTATAATTCTGGTTATTCAGGTTCATCTAAAATGAGTTTTTAATTATTTTGTTAAGATAAATTATGTTGTTATTTAGAGTCTAATTGAAGATTTTCTTCTGGATATTCTATTTTCTGAATTTCAATCTTATTTTCTTCTTGAATTTATTACTATGTCTAATTAGAATTACCATAATAAAATTGTTATTACTATTTCATAAAGTCATTTAAATTAAACTCTACTTGATCATATGGATCGTTTTCTTCCTCTTCTTAGATTTTCATATTTTAAATTTTTAAATCCTATTTAGGTTTGTTATCCTTTTTTGTATATCCATCAGGTAAATCCAAATTATGAGGTGGCCTAATTAATCAAATAGATTAATACCAAAATTTTATTAAATTAGGTTGATTGCCACCAAATTTTTCTTCTAATTAATTTGGTTGTATAAATTCTTTTAATTATTTTAATTCTTTTTATTAAAGAAAAGTAATTTTATTAATTGTTTCTGAATCTAAAAATGTTTTAATTTATTGCCATAAAAAGTTGATTCCACTTGATGCATTTAAAACAAACATTCTTTCAAGATAACCTGAAAAATTAGTACTAAGGTTATCAATCAATACCTCCAAGTATTTTTATTGCAAACCTTAACCTCCCAGATTATTTGTCTCTAATAAAAATATCCAATTTTCAACCTTTCCTGGAACAAACATATTTTTTTTTACTATCCCTAAAAGTAATGATAATACTTAAAAGATTTATTCTTTATCATGCTAATCATATAGTAATTATATAATATACTTTTTTTTAATCAATTAAATGGGCATTCAATATGATAATTGGTCTGAATTATTTATCTCTACCCAAAAGATAACAGATTCCTTATTTTAAAAATTACTCTGAATGAGAATTAATTTCATGATATATTTTATTACATCTCCAAGCTATATGTTATTGAAGTTTCTTGTTTATAAACAACAGTATACTTTTATAACTGTCTTTTTATCAAATCTTGCAGCATAACTTATTCTTAAATAATCGCTTTCTTTCCAACTAAACTAATATAAAGATATTTTTACTCAGAAGAGAGTATTATTTTCTATTTTTTTATTTCCTCCTTAAGTTCCTTTACCTTCTCTATTTCAAACTAATCATAAACAACTGTTTCGTAGATTTTCCTAACTCCCTGTTCCTTTTCTTAATGCTTAATATAATTGTCTATAAATCAAAAATCTGAATTCTATACTAGAGTGAACAATATCATGGACCTCTTTTGGTGGAGCTAGGTATGAATAATCAATCATTTGTTTAAATTATTAATCAAAATAAACTTTTTTAATAACAAATTAGACAATTTCATATATATTACTATAAATCAAAGATCATCTTTCTTTTCCTTCTCTTTCTAAGATTCAAAACTGAAAATTTATCTAATATTAATAATATATTCTCCATTATGAACTCTAGTGAATGGCACATTAGGTAATTAAGCTAAAAGTACTCCTGAATTCAATGAACCAGTTCTCAATTCATTAATTAATCCATTTAATCTTTAATGATTGCTCTTTTAAATTATTAAATTAATTAATACTCTTATAGCATTGACGATAACATTTCTTATTGGAATCTCTGATTTCTTAATTGCAGATTTGATAATGTCTAATGATAACAATTGTTTGGTTATATATTCTATTACAACATTCACATCCAAAGAAACAGAACCATAATCAATTTCCACCTCTGCACATCTAAAATGTGTTGGACCAATATTGAAGATGATTGAAACAAACAAACTTAAATATTAAATGCCAAATACTCTTCAATTTTTATAGGGATAGTATATTTATTCTCTACTATTAGATCAATATTAAATGTAGGTGCTGATATCTCTAAAATATCATGATTCACATCATAATCAATCTTATTTTATTACTTATTTTATTTACTTTTAATTCAGCAAAATTGTGAATTCTTATTTATGTAATCCAATAATCTAAAGCCAATCTCATAGCCTCCATATAATCCAAACCCTCAGCTGAAATAGCGGTATATTAATTTGTCAAATCCTTTATAAAATTCAAGAAGAATGATCTAGCCTCTTCTCTATGTTCTTTATCTTAAAAGTAGGCTTAGGTAGAGACAAGCAATAGTGAGAGTAGGAGTATACTTGAAATACGTGTCATATTAATTATTTTTAATATTATTTTCTGGAAAGTTCCAATTTATAACAGACTAAAATAAATGAAATAATCTATTTAAACTAAATAAAGAAAACCATGAAGAATTGTACATGCCATAAATATTGAATATAATTTAATTTTTACAAATGTTTATTGTAAATATTATAATTATTCATATTATTAACTATCAATAATGATAATAAATAAATAAAAATTTGTAATTAATTTATTTTCATATTTATCTCAATTCTAAAATAACTTTTATACATTTAAAAATAATTCTTTGGTTGCTTCAATATTCTCTAAGTGATGTTCAACTTAAGATTCAATAATTCCAGCAAATGTAGATTCATATTCTTTAAGATTAACTTATCCATTTTCTAAAACTAAGTTTGGTTGAATTTCTAATCTTCTTGGAAACTTATTTTAAATAACAATATTTCTATAATTTAGAAATTAGTCACTAACAGCAGCCAAATTACTGAAGAATTGAATACCTTCATTACCAGCTCCTATGGACTTATAGACTTACAAATGCAATATTAAATTAGAAATAGCCTTTTTACCTGTTGTGTATAATTTAGATTAATCAAATTTAAAATTCATATAAGGTTTACCATCTTATTGTGTTTCTGTAATTTTAATAATATCTGGATCTTCTCTAATTAGAGATTACAAGATTACATTTCTAGCTAAAACATGTGCTTAACCCCATTTCTTTAATTCTGGATTGTAAAATTCCAATCCTTAAACAGCTCGATGAACAACAAACAGCCAACCTGCAAAAACAGTATTTCTTCTTTCTTCTTCTGATTAATTTGGTAATAATAATTTCACTACATCATCATAAGTAGATAAATATAATGCAGTAGCATCAGCTTTACATTCTTCCATAGCTCCTGAAAATTCACCAAACTTTGAATGCCATTATTCACCATAATTGTAGTATGAATCAACTTTTTGATTTGTTAATGGATTAATTGTATTTTCAATATTGAAATTTAAATTACCATCTTTATCTTACATAAATACCTTACCAGCACCATGACCAATCAATTCATGAAGTGCAACAATTAAAAAAATACCTTCTGATTAATATTTATAAAATATATCTTGATCTATTTCATCTAAAAATTTAATAGATTCTTTTGATAATTTTCCTATTGTATTACCCAAATTAACATTCTTAAATCCTTCAATTTATCTTATATCATCATAATTAGGTATATTGATTCCTAATGGTGTACCAGAACTTGCAAAAGCCAGAACTTCTAATGAAGTAAAATCAGGTCTTTTATATGAATCAACTTCAAATTCTTTTGGCCATGGTAAATATTTAATAATATCTTCAGCTTTATTGACTAATTCATTTAAGAGTGCACTTTCTTCTTTATTAACTACAGCTACAAATCCTTCCCATTCAGCACGAACTTTTAATGGATCCAAATAAGTCTCAATGAATCCAATATTTGTTTCAATAACAGGTCCTTTATCTTTGATCCAATGTCTCTATGATTATTTATGCATTTCAACATCTCCACTCTTAAAATGATCAATATATGCTTATATCATATTTTTTTAATTATCATTTGCTGTATATTATAGAGCAGCTGTTAGATGATTCACAACACTATTAAGAAATGGAGCATAATCACCATAAATCAATTTTACTTTATGGTTATGTACTTCTCCTAAATATTTCTAATCTTGATTCACTGAAGCTACTAATACATGAATTTCATCTTCAACTTTAACAATTCTTGTGTTCAATTCAGAAATACCTTAGACAATCAAGAATTTATCTACAGATTCCAACAATTCTCCTTTCAAATTATTACTGTAATATGAATTTGAACCATTCTTTTCTTATAAATCAATCAAACCATAAGGTTTATCATAATTATAAACATATTTATGAATACTATCCCAAACTTAATCAACTTAATATCCTGATGATGTTGTAATAAATTATTCAAACTTTTCCTTACTAATTTCAGGTACAAATTTAGAATCTCCAAAATTTTTATAGTTACCAGAATTTTAAAATACTGCGGCCACATAAACAAATAATTATTGAATATCTTCTTCACTCCAATCATTTTATAATAAACGCTATTTCACAGTTTAAGGATTTTCTTTTGAAAAAATCTTATGAAATATGTAAAACAAGCCTGGTGACTCATAAGATCTCTAGAAGTAACAGATCTTGGCTCCTTCCCAAGATGCTCTAGCAAAATGATAAGCGTATAGTTTTTCATTTTAATTAAGTACCTTATATAATCTTTTTATTTTTCATACTTTAAAACCTGGACTAACAAAAGATGTGATTGGGGAGTTCACTTAAATTACTGGTGCTTAATTAATAATTTAATTTTTCAATTTCGAATTCAATAGTAATGATAGTGTTATTCATTTTTGGGTCCAGACTAATTATATCATTTAGATTATATTAATAGTTTCTTGATGCCTTCTTATTATTAAGGTAAATTAAGTTAGATAGAAAGAGTAAAGAATGAGTTCACTCAAGTTGATTCCAAAAAATCTTAAACAAAAGAAGAAGTCTCAAGAAAATGAAAAAGATTAATGTCTATTATAAAATTAAAATAATTTAATAAAGCAATAAGTAAATAGAAATTTTTACAATTAAGAAAATGACTTTTTTGTTGTAGATAATATTATAATAAAATCAATTAGGATGTACAATTTTTTCAATGATTTATGATTCTTCTATTTAAAAACAGTCAACTTCTTCTTTTGCTTTTGTGACTTCACTTTCATCTGAGTCTCTATATGCATTATAATTATTGATACTTCTCTTCCAAATTATCTAATTCAGGCATCAATCTTAATGTATTTTTCTTGCATTTTAATTCATCAGGGACAACTCCTGTATGAAGTACACTAACATTAAAAGTTCTATTGACAAATAATTGATCAAATGATTTAATTTCATAGGAATCATCATAAAATAACTTTTCTTCCATAAGTGTTGGTTATACTAAGAAGATATCATCAGTGATGTTTTAGGATGCCAAATAGAATAGTAGACCTTAAGACTTTTCCTAAAAGGCAACATAGGTTTTTTTGAATGTTATACCATCAAGTAATATGTTTTCTATAAAGTTTTAAAACTCTTGAAAAGCAACATGTAATCCTCCATTATTTAATAAAAAGTAATCTTCAAATTTAACTATTGTATAATTTAGGGATAGGAATGGTTCTAATTTAAAAAGTTCAACATCAGAAACATATAGTAATCCAGCAGAGTTTTAATGATGAATCAAAATGTAAGGTATTTCTAAGTAAGAATAGGTGTTAGTTTTTGGTTTATAGATATTTGAAATCATAGTATTGTTCTTGGATGTACAAAATTAACCATTTGATTCTTAGCATTCCTCAATGCAAATTCCTTTAAGTGAAAGATAATAAGTTGGTTCACATACTACACAAGAAGATGTCTTTTCAACACTTAAATTACAGCCAATGGGATTTGGTTCACAACCTTATTTGGTCCAATAATGATATCTATTGCATCCAAATGTAGTTATTGTAGCAAACTCAGCACGGATAGTAATAGGTGATTCATATGTAAAGTAGAAATATAATAAGCCTGTAAAGAAACAAATGATTGCAAAGTATAGAGACTTTTTTGTTGGTTAATCTTTTTATTTACGATTTTATAAGCCTGTTGTTTCTAAGCCTGGTCTCATGTAGTTGTCGTCATCATCTAAGTCATCTAAATTTATAGAATGAATACCTGGTCCTTCAACTTCCAATGGACCACGAAATTAAATAGATTCTGTCATTAATTTATTTAATGTCAAATCAACAGCAACTGAAGGAAGAGTTATAGTTATGTAGAACTTAAATGAGTAAATTAAGTGTAGAGAGAGATTAGGTATTGATCATATTGTCTAAATAGACAGTGTTTGAACTAAATAAAGTGATTAGATTAGTAGAAAGATTGCAGATTCAAATAACTGAAAAGGATGCTGAGATATTATTGCTTCATACATAATTGAATGAGTAAGAAAAATATCATTAATAACAATTGGAATAAGTGAAGTAAGTAATCTGTAAGATGAAATACAAGATCACATTATGAGTATCTGAAGGAAAGTGCAATTGTTCGACTAAAGTCTGAAATGAGTTTTGATTCTGACAGTATGATAAAGGAACTTCGACAGACAAAATAGATGTATCAAGAGATCTTAGAAATGGAAGCAAAGAGGAAATCATCTTATTCTCAAGATGACACACGTTGTCAATCTATCAATGATTACTAGAAACTCTATACTGAGAAATAAGAACTATAATAATTGGTTGACAAATTACAAAAGATGAAAGCTAGTTCGAAAATTAATCAATCTGATGAACTTATGTAAGAGATACAATATTTACGTGATCAACTGTAGAAATTGTAGAACTTTATCTTTTTTATATAGAACGGTTGAATTAGAAACTGCCAAATAGACAATAAATGTTCTTCAAGTTTAAGTTCTTAAATAGTAAGATTTGTTGAAGCAATACTCGGGATGATTCATCTGAAATATAATTTTCCCATTTCTATAATAAAAAATTCATTTGAGATTATGAGTCAAAATAATTTTTATAAAGAAACTTTGTCTGTTAAATGTATTAAGAGAGAGAGAGGGAAGAAATGAATAGAAAAACAGAATAAAGACATTTTGTTGGCCTTCCGTAGTGAATTTCGATTTGAATCTTTCTGTTTCAATTATTAGAAAATGAGTAGACTATCTCTAAAAGAGCTATTTTAATTATGAGAATTAAGTTTAATTACAACAGTCTAATTAATCAAAATGTTGATGCAAATATTAATCGTTATTCTTTTTCACTTAAAAATAAATTAATCACATTACTCAAATAATGATATTATATTGTCATTTCATAATAATTTAAAATTAGTTTGTCTTTAGAGTTAATGATAAAGAAACTGATATTAAGAGAATCAAATTTCAATAAAGCCAAATATAAGAATATCGTTTCTTGAAATAATAAATTCAAATTATATTATTTATGTTTCTTTAATTTATAGATAACTAATTTAAGTTTAGTCATAAATATTATCAATTTATTTGTTTTCCTCCTACAATTTCTTTTGGATGTACAAAATTCAAAAATTATTTCTTTTCTGATCTTCCACTCAATAATCCTTAAATTTATTAGTTCTATTTCATTCTATGTTCATTTGACATTGCCTAAATTTCTGTTAAATGATGCTATTTAGGTTAAAATCTGTTTTATATATTTCTATATGATGCTTTAATTAATTGTTATATTTCTTTAGCCTTTTTAGTGGGATTATCTGCTTTGTAGGCTTATTAATACATTAAAGATAACATCAAATTATCTTTTGGAACACGAGGCAATTTACTTATGGATTCTAAAACATAGTTTAAAGATTAAGGTTAAGGTCTAACTAAATGTAAGGATGGATGCAGAGATGGAAGAGATATCTTTTATTAACTCTCTCTTTTTATTATGACAGATGATCTGTTTGAGTTTAACTTAAGATCAATACTATTTTCATTTAATGGATTCGTTGTTGAATTGTTATCACAATTAATACTTATATTTGCTAACTAATTATTTTTAATTTAATTTCTTATGCATGATGCTTCAGAGTCACAAAAAGCCAATTATGGTTTCTTTAATAATTTAGCCTAGTACTGTTAAAGGGTGTTACTATACACTCTTTAAAGAAGATATTAACTATCACTACTAAATCTTTTTAAATCCTTTAGATTTGAATCAGCCAAATTTTAAAATACTTTAATTTGACTTAATTTCTAACCTTAAGATTCTATAATCTTCTTATTTAAAATAGAATTTGCAAATAAATTTGGTTTATTTGAATTGTCATTTTAAGCAGCTTCAAAAATCTATTGAATAATAAGGTTTTTTGTACCTCATCTCTTGGATTAACCATTTTTTAAACACCATTACAAATTAATTACCAATGTTTATAAATAACAGATGAATGTTTTTTCATGTTTTCATAAGTTCCATAACTTCCTAAATTATCAAAAAATCTTCTTTTTCTAATTCTATAACAATTAATTCTTGGAGATATTACTTTAGCTTTTGTATATCTATTTATTTTCATCATGATTTCAACCTCTCCAAAACATTAAAATTCACCATAAGATGACAGAATTATAGATTTCATTTTTACTTATTTTAATAATTCTATCTCTCCATTGATTATAAAATATATATATTTAGTTTTCTCTCCTTCATCATAAATTATATCTCCTGCCTTCATTGTCATCAATTTACTTTCCAAAACAATACCCATATAATCTTCTCGATCTATATTTTAAAAGAGTGGAGTTTATCCAAAGTATTTTATTTTTTTATCTAAAACAATACTTAAATATGGATTTATATATTCAAGATAAGCTGTTTCATTTAAATATAATAAATGAGTATCTTCTAATGTAAAAACTGTAGATGATCTTGTTGTATCTAATTTTATAGCTGCCTCTCCAAAAGAGCTAAAATAAAATTAAGATACTCTTACTCTCCTTAAAATAAGATTTTAAGTATAATGTAATCTGGAAATAAAATTTTCAATCCAAATGGATCATCTTGATTTTTTCCTTGAGTTTTTTATTATTATTTATCATCAAATTCTATTTTACTGGACCCCACCATTTTTAATTTTGGTTTCATTACAACAACTTTCCCATCTAGTACAATGTAAAATCTTTTATTCTAATCTCCCTAACGATACACTGGATTTAAGGCTGGCACAAATTCATATCTTAATTAATGTTATATTAAATTACCTAAGTTCAGAGTAAATTCTTCCCATTAATTCTGGGGGTACTTCTGATCGTATCTCTCTTATTTTATTCAAATTTCCTAATTGATCAATTAAAATTTGAGATGCTGGAATTATAAGATCATTTAGAGAACGTACACTTTTTATCTTAGAAATTTTTTTCTTTTATATTGAACTTAATTGTTTTTCAATATTAGGTCTGTTTTTCAATTCTTCCTTAACCAAGTCTATATCAATTAATTTCTTAAATTTTTTATGTTCTTTCTAATGATCATGAACTTATGATAATTTCTATTTTTATTCTTCATTATCTGAATCAGAATCTACTTAATTCTATAAAAATTCTATATTTGGTTTTGCAGATATTGTAAATGTTGATTATAAAAAGGAAGTCATATGCTAGACCTGTTATAATTATTTTTAGTATAATATTATTTATAGGTTTAAAATGTATTATTCATCTGTTAAATAACTTAAGAAAATACGTATTTTAAATTAACATGTCATAATTCTTAAGAGATATTATCTGATAATTTAAATTGATATGTCAAATTATTGTCTCATATTTTTAACCATTATTTATTAAAAAAATCAATTTAACAACTATATAAAAAAAGGGTTGTCAACACGAGGACTTCCCAAGCGGTCCCCCACCTTAGTACTAACCTCGCCTTAAGCCGCTTAACTTCGGAGTTCGAATGGGATCCGGTGCTTTAGGCTTAGTATGGCCGACAACGATATTTACTATACTTCTTAGCTTTTATACTCTTGGTTTTATATTATATTATATATGTTTGTCAATTCATATTTGTAAAATCAATAATTAAATTATTGTTTATAAAGAAATTTAAAAAAAACTTAAATTCAATTAATATAAATATGAAATTGAGGCGAATTCAATATTATTTTTCTTAATATCATATTGGGCAATTATTCAAATTAGAAAGAAAATTTACAGAAGAAGATGTCAAAATTTATGCCCATCTAATTAAAGATTTTAATCCAATTCATATTGATGAATCTATTGCTTCCTAATCATTCTTTAAGTAAAGAGTTGTACATGGAATGCTGTCTTCTAGCCTTTTTTCTACATTAGTAGGTACCAATTTTCCTGGGGCCATTTATTTAGACTAATCAATATTTTTTAAAGCCCCAATTTTTTTTGAAGAATAAGTATTAGCATAAGTTCTCATACAAGATATCAAACCTAAAAAAGGAAGATCCATTTTGAAATTGAATACTACTATTTCAAAAATAGATTAAAAAATCGCTGTAACTGGAGAAGCAACCATTTTAATTAATTGATTTAATTTTTTCTATTTCCATGGAAAAATATTTATAAAATAAAGTTTAAAACTCTAAAATAATCATTTTTCTTTCAATAAGTGCTAAATCTTGTTCTACTTAATTTTGATATTATTTAAAAAATTTGTGATATTTATTTACGTTGAAGAGAATAGGATGAAACTGGATTAATCTTTAGATAATTTAGTAGTAAATAAATTAATAACTAATATAGAAATCTCAATTCCAATAGTTTACATTAAGGATTTAATAAACTAATTTATGTTTATTGCTAAACTCTATATATAAAGAAGTACAGTTTAAATTAAATATATAGATTGGCAGAATCACAATATGATCAGCCCTATTTTATTTGAATTTTTAAGCTTTTATCCTTGAAACGTCATTTTCATGAGGTAGAATCTAAAGAGTAAAATTGAAAAAAGCACATTTAATATGTGAATGGAATTTTACATTAGAGTTGGAATTTCTTAGACTTAATAATTTATCAGAAGAGAGAATATCCTTAGCAGGCTTTTTTCACACAAGATTATAATAGGTAGTAGATTTATATGAGGTATTTATCTGCCTTGCACTCAGCATTCAAAATAATGTTCTCCTTATTTAGTTCTATTTGAGTTTTTTTGTTTTATACAATTAAATACTGTAACATTTTAGGATGAAACTAATTTTAATAAAGCATTAATAAACATAATTCATAATATAGTTTTTCTTCTAATTTTTCTATTAAGAATTATTTAAAATTGAATTAAATCATATGAGGATGGCATAACATCAAATAAAATATATTAGTTTTAAATTTTGATTAGTATATTTCTGGCAACTATAATTTTTCATTCATTAAATCCACTTATTTAATAATATCTTTTCCAAAATTCTCTTAGTAAACAAAATCTTCAAAATACTCTAAATAATAAAGTTATACCGATAGAAGTTTGATATTTAATAACTTATCAAAAATTATATAAGAATGCTTAAACTCTTCAGAGATCTCTTATTTATAATGAGTTTTTATGGAAAAATAACTATTAAATAAAAATATAATTAGTGGTTAAATTTAATTAATAATTATTTAATTAATAAAAAAAGGGTTGTCAACACGAGGACTTCCCAAGCGGTCCCCCACCTTAGTACTAACCTCGCCTTAAGCCGCTTAACTTCGGAGTTCGAATGGGATCCGGTGCTTTAGGCTTAGTATGGCCGACAACGATATTTACTATACTTCTTAGCTTTTATACTCTTGGTTTTATATTATATTAGAAAAAAATCAATATAAATTTGTTTTCATTTTACTCAATTAAATAATAATATACAACTAAAAACTATAATACTATTCCTTAAAATCCTTGTTTGTATCGATATCCATATAGAAATCCTTAAATATTCGATTTTTTATAATTGCCAAATTGATTATTTTTTATAATTTCAGTTCCTGTAAATATATTTTTTATAATTTCAGATATCTTATAAGATATGTATTCGAAATGATGCATTTTTATCATTAATTGAAACTTGTTTTAAATTGTCAGTATTTTGAGTATTAAATTTCTTTTTTTTAATTTAGAAAAAATTTTCATCTTTTTTGTAACATTTATGATTAAAAGTATTCAAACTTGAGAGTAGGGTTCAACAATTTAGTGATAGCTAATTCATTTTGGTTATATGAAATTTCATATCTTAATAAGTCAGTCTTTATTTGATAGATATTATAAAAATAATAAATTTCTTAAATAAACAACTAGAATAAAGTGATATTTAATGGTAAATAAAATATTATTAGAAACAAAGAATATTTATCTATAATGAGAAATATGATTGATTAACAAAAGTGTAATAATATATAAAATTTGAATTTAAAATAATATAATAGTAAAAATGTCAATTCAAAAAAAAGTGACAAAAATTTCAAGACAATAAAGTGAATAAGGAAAATTTTAAAATTTGTATTATGAAGTTTAATTGCCTTATTTCAATCCTTAATCTAATTCTGTATTTGCAACAGCACTATTAAATAATCCTTCCTTATTGAATATATATCAGTAAGCAATGAGCAGTTATTTGCAAGGGTATTATAGATAAGCAATATTTTTTGCAGAAAAATTATTATGTTTGAACTAAGATTCAATAGCATTACCATACTTAGTATTTTTGCTTGGAATGGTAAATAATTAATTATATCAATTTAGTGTCATTTTGCAAACTAAGAATATTCAGGAGTTTACAATCTGTTTTTAAAGCATAAATTAACATAAGGAGATTTTGCAGTATTAGGAGCTAGAGCTTTATATTCAAATAGATAATATGAAATGGGGATTGAAATTCTTTAAGAAGAGAGTAGCTCATAGAGTGATTGGGTAAGAGGATAATGTTATGAAGCTTTAGAGAATAAATAATTAGCAGTTTCTAATTATTTTGAATGTTTATAGAAAACACCAACGAATGTTAGAGTATTTTAGTAATTAGTTGATTCATATTTGATTTCTTCAGATGAAAAGGAGAATTTAGTTTAATAAATCTAATTAAATGCTGATGAAGCTTGGTTAAAGGATTATTACATAAGTAAAACAATAAATTATGAAATTGTGAATTCAAAAATGGCTGATCATTTATAAGAAGAGAAAAGAAAAATTGCATAATAGTTATAAATTTTTGATAAAGTTGAAACTTAATAATTGAAACCCTCACCAGTACGAAGTCCATATATAAGGAAGGAGGAGATTCCAATTCAAAATGATTTAATTTATGTAGCTTTGGAAAAGAAGAATAATATTGATATACTTAATGTCAAGGCAAAGAAAGCATATTATAATTATGACATTGCATCTGCTTATGATTGGTCATTAAAGGCAATTAAGTAGGATCCTTTGTATTTTGATGTTATTCCAACTTATGTTTCTTGTTTATTGGAATTAGAATAGATAGCTGAACTTTATTATTGTGCTCACAATTTAATTGAGAATTATGCTTAAAATGCTTTAAGTTGGTTTGTAGTTGGAGTATATTATTTTTCAACTAAAAAATATGAAGTAGCAAGAAAATAATTCTAAAAATCGATTTAATTAGATTAACATTTAATATACAGTTGGATTGGATTAGCCCATTCTTATGCAGTATAAGATGAGTCTGATTAAGCAATGTCAATATACAGATCAATAACAAGATAATTTCCAGGTTGTTATTAAGCACATGTTTATATTGGTATGGAATATTTGAGAACAAATAATTTATAAACTGCTATTTTATCATTATAATAAGCAAAAGATATTAATCCAACTGATCCTATGATTTAAAATGAATTAGGAGTTATAGCTTATAAATAAAAGAAATATAATGAAGCTAAAGATGTAAGTATATCAAATTTATTATGATAGTATTTTTTAAATGCATTAGTATTTTGTTAAAATTCTAATCATAAAATTAGGGAATCTACATTATAGAATCTTGGACATACTTTTAGAAAATAGAAAGATTATAAAAATGCAATTTAGATATTTGAAAAATGTATACAAGTAAAAAATCAATATTTACAAATAGTTAAATTCAGTATCTCCATAAATATTTTTTGGTTTGGCATTTTCCTATCACTTAAGTGAATTGCCAAATAGTTTAAGCAAAGCAATTCATTATTATCATAAGTCACTCTCATTAAAATCTGATTAAACATTTGTTCAGGATATGTTAAGCAAAGCTCTATAGGAAGCAGCTGAGATGGGATTATCAGAATATATAAATTGAATATATATATCTATTTAAATCAAAAATTAAATTATAGATATCATCAATAAAATTAATTGATTATATACAAAATTCTCACATTGTATATATCAGAGCTTAGTTTAGAATTTTACAAATAATATATAAAATAACAAAATCCATAATGGATTCATAGATAATAATTCTTTATATTTAATAGCTATTATATGAATATATTGCAGCTCAATGAGTAGCTGATTAATTGTTTGGAGCTGTAAATGGTCTTCTCTATTCTAAGAAATCATCAAATTCACCATCTGCACGTCTTATACTTTAATAATTTTTAATTACCTATTGTTAAGATTTGGTCTTTGTTAAGCAGCTCTCAATTATCTCATTACATTCATAACAATTTCTGCAGTTTTTTCAATACTCAATTATTTTCCTGCTCCTAACTTAGCTTTCTCATCCTTCACTAATTCACTTAAATTTAAATGCATTTTCATACCTGATATGATCAATAACTTAATCTTCAATAGCTTTACCACCATTCTTTCTTTATTCATATGCTTCTTACTAATTTGCCAAATATTAATTCCAAATTGTGTAGGTAAACAATTAATAAGGATGTGAATTATATGATACTAATTCAAAATCTCTATCAATTTAATCGACCATTCTTCTTTCACCACCATGTTTGATTTAAGTAACTTGACATTCAGCAATGTGAGGTACAATAAAAAATGTTCTCAAACCCATCTAAAATAATTCTTCTAATTCTTTATTTCCAAAGAAATATTGTTTGCAATGTCTAGAGATCTTTCTATATGAATGATAAGCTATTCATATAAATTAAATTTCTAACCTCTCAAGAATGAATTATGATCGTAACGACATCTAATACCTATAGTAAATTCTGAGCTTGATGGACGTGGAGCATTGAAATTTTTAGGATGCCAATTATTCTTCCAACCAGCTCTTGTCCAGAAAAATGACTTATTTCTGATTTTGTATACCATAAATTAATATCTTTTATTATTAACAATTCAATGACAATAAATTCTTTCTATTTCTAAAACTAATCCAAAATTTTGGTTTCTAATTTATAATATAGTATGAACCCATCCAAAAATATAATATTTTAAAAAACTATAATAATCCTGATAGATTATTGACAAAATGTTCTATTTAATATTACAGAATTTAACAAAAGAGAGATACTATCTTCCTGGGTTCTAAGTGTTTTAATTAATTATAAATAAAGAAAATTTTAGTTGAAAACAATCTTTAATTTATTTATATTTATAATATTTCATAATTTCTTCCTTCAATTTTAGCTTATAAATGACATTAAAAGGAGGTATGTTAACATATAATAATTTGATTGATGTCCAATTATCTTTTATCATTTTTTTCAAAAATATTATATTAAATATATGTAGTTTTCAGATATGATTTAAATTAGAGAATCTATAAAAAATTTAGTTTTCTTATAAAGGTTGAATGGTTATGATATCTTTTATTCTGTTATATCATCTTATTTTGATTAAAATCTTTTATGATGAATTTTAGATAGGTCTAAAAAAGATCTATTAATTCTATTAATATTAAAATTTCTTATTTATTTCCATAATAGTATTAATATTAAATTTATTACTTTTGATGCAAACTTTGTCTTTAAATAAATAAAGCAAAGACAATAATCTCGTCTAAGCTGAAATGCATTTGTTATAGTCTTAAGTAAACTGCATTAAATGATAATTATAAGTCATTTAAATCTAAACTTGACTTAAAAGAAGCACTGGAACATATTAATATAAGTTTGAAATTGAATGAACAAAGTGCTAAAGCTCATATTTTAAGAGGTAAGACTTTTTTATAAGATATGTAGGCGAAATATGCTTGGAATTGGAGGACATGTAGATGGCTCTTTAAGATTGCAATAAAGCAATAAATATTGATTAAACATCAGCAAAAGCATATTATCTTAGATGTAAAATGATGTGTTATTATTCAGCTACAATCTACTGGAAAAATAACTCTTTAAGTTAAGCTTTAGATGATATTAATAAAGCAATTTCTTTAAACCCAAATTTTGAAATAGCCTTAAGTCGTAAAGGTATTAGTCTATTTATGTAATTTTCTAAAGGAACAATTCTTTGGAATTAAGGATTGAAGTTAGAAGCACTCCATTACTTTATAAGAGCAACAGATTAAGCAAATTAAACAAATAATCTTGAAAATAGATTATGTATATATTATAAAAATAAATATTAAAGCACTTGAAACATAATCAGATGTAGACCTTGAATAAATTAATTAAGCTATTCATTTAAATCCAAACGATTATTAAGCTTATTTTAATAGAGGTATTAAACAATAAAAATGATATAGCTCATATTTTTCATCTTCAAAATAAAGTGCAAGAAGCCCTTTTAGATTATGCAAAAGTAATTCATATAAATCCATTTTACTCTAAAGCATATATTTAAAGAGGTGATTTGACGAATTATAATTTTAGCCAAAATTCTTTTAGATTAAAACAATTTTGCAGAAGCACTTTACTAAATTAATATCGCCTAAAATTGTGATCCCAATAATGCTATAATTTACTTTATTAAAGGTGATGGTGTAAATTAATTTTAGGAAATTGTCTCTTTTTGAATGATAAGTTGGATTTGGCTCTTATCGCTTATGATAAAACTCTATCCTTATGTCCTAATGATGAAGAATATTTAAATCAAAGAGGTAAAAGTATGTTAATTGTATTAGGTGCACTATATTTCAAATTGGAAAGGTTTGAAGAAGCAATTAGAGATTTAAATAAGGCTATAAATATCAATCCTCACTCTAAATTATCATATTATAATAGAGGTTTAATATTAAAATTAATTTACAAGCCTAATCCTACTTAAAAATGGGCAAGAATGATACTGCCAAAATGGATTTTGAAAAACATATTGAGCTTAATCCAAGTCATCCGGATGCCTATTATTAATTAGGAGTTCTTTTAACAACACTTGGTAATCAAAGTTAAGCCTTTATACATTATTGTAAAGCTATTTAAATTAATCCTAATTTTTAATAGGCATATGCAAATAGAGGTATTGATTTAAATTTAAAAATAAGGTTCACTGGCTAGTCGTCTGGGATTAACTTAACAAGCATTTGATGATTTAAATAAGGCAATAGAACTTGATCCAAAATGCTCAAGTTCATATTTTAATAGAGGTTTTATTTTTTCTATTTTAGGAACATTATTTGTCAATTTTGGAATTTTTGAATTAGCTCTAAAAGATTTTAGTGAAACTATTAATATTGATCCCAAGAACTAAGATGCACTTAATAATCGAGGTAATTTGAAATTTAACAAAATATAGGTTTAGTTTATAGTCTTTTAGGTTAGAAAGAAAAATCGCTAAAGGATTTCAATCAGATCATTTTACTAAATCCAAAAAATGGTGCTGTTTTAAATAATATAGGTAGATTAAGAATTTATTTTAAGGAAATATTTATTTTGATTTAGGCCAGAATGATGAATCCCTAAAATATTTTTTAAGGGCTATTGAATGTTGTTAAAATCCTCTCATTTTAGTTAATATTGGAAATCTATATTTTCAATTAAGAAATTACTAATTAGCTAGAAATTACTTACAATAAGCAAAGGACTTAATTGAAAATTAAAGTAGTTATTCAAAAAATAATTGGAATCTTTGTCCTGCCAATATTTTTATTATAAAAGAAAAAGTGTAGTTATTGTTATAAATAGAAGAATAAATAGGTTCTTTGAAATCCTCAATTTAGCAAAAATCAATAATTTTATATAAATCTAATGAATAATAAAAACAATTACAATCAGTTGAAGATATAGAAAAATCGATATTCTAAGAATAAAATGGAAAATCAATAATAAAATCAATAATAGGTAATTAAGATACAATATAAACCAAAATTGAAATAGAATAACTTTATCGAATAACCAGGAATTTATAAGAATTTGCTGAAAAAATAAAATCATCAGACAATTTTAAGATCGCGAAAGAAATTGAAAATTTGAAATAAAAAGAAAATTCTCATAAATTAACCTATTATAGATCTTTAGTTTGGTACTTATATAATTATTTGAATTCAATGCAACAAGTTTCCACTGGACTCTATGAAATCAAAAGGAATGCTTATAAATAGGGTAGATTTGAAAAATTTATATTTTATCTAAGAGAATTTTTAAAATTTACTCCTAATATTATGAAATATGTATCTATGCCTTCAACAATTTTTAATTGTATAAATGAGGCATTGATTTATGGAATGGACAGAACTCTTGAGATTTAATTTAATAATCGAATGATATTGCTAACAAATATTATAAAAAGATTTACTATGAGTTAGAATGATTTTGAATAATAAATCCAATTGGCTGCATTAGAATTAAGTTAAGAACTATAACCAGGAAAATAACTATGTGAGTAATCCAAATTTTAAAAATTTGTAGACAAAATAGCCTCTTTTACATATGTTTAAGAAGAGTATAATCAAGATTATTATTGGAAAAAAGGAATAAATGATTCATTAATAATATTATCCTATATGAGCTAGCAAAATAATATTAGATTTAATGACAATATCAATTATAATTTGAGGCAAATTTGTATAGAGGCTATTAAAGGTATTTAAAATAATCAGAAAGATAAATTATAATGTTAATGAATTATTTAATCATTAATATAGACTATTTTTGTTATATTCTTTTAAAATGAATCAATATTTATTTTTATTAATTTATTTATATCTTCTTTTTAATTAGTTATATATAAAATTATAAAATTTTATTAAAGCAAAAAAACATAAGGTTTTTCTAATTTTTAATAAATTAGATGATTAAATTTACCAATTAACTTAGAATTTCTTTCTTGAGATACAAGATAAATATTTCTTTCTTCATAATGTAAGATATAGTTACTTAAGATTTTACATCATGTTCAAAACACTTGAAACAATTACATTATAGGCATATAACTTTTCTTTGCATATAATGCTTAAATTACATATTGAAAAATAATAAAATATTGTTTAAATATATATAATGCATTTATTTTATCTTTTTTTGTTTTCTCGTCTTATTAATTTTTTTAGTAGGATTTAAATTAACTTTCCTTAATGAATAAGACATCAGGATGTTTCCATTTTCTATCATATTTATTTTTTAAATTGAGTTTATACTTATTTACTTAATATATGTATACAACATTTGTAATAAATGACAATGAAATAATAAAAATAAAGCAAATTAATTTTAAATTTGATATAACATATATAAATAGTAGAC
Organism: Paramecium biaurelia; assembly: GCA_000733385.1. Taxonomy (NCBI): domain Eukaryota; phylum Ciliophora; class Oligohymenophorea; order Peniculida; family Parameciidae; genus Paramecium; species Paramecium biaurelia. Next base: position 190,692 of record JPFL01000037.1, on the reverse strand, counting down.
TTATAACTGAAAAGGATGTAGAATTAAATTTAAAAGAAATTTCAATCTTTGTTGATTTTGAACAAAGAATTTATATTTAAAATTAATGAGTTAAGATTCTATCCATTACGATTTGGATTAACCTTATGGTGATACTTTTCAATAAGAAGGAAATAATATTGAGTTTAGGGAATTATTTATTGAAGAAATGGATTAGGTAGAAGGTAAAACGTAGAATGAAACAAAAAACATTCCTAAAAACTTAGGTGTTTTGCTTAAGAATAATTTAAGTAGATAATTGTATTAATTGTTTTTAGAAAAAAGTCATCAAAAATAATTGTAGTATAATTCTGCTTTAAAGAAATTTATTCATAAAGGGAATTCAAAGAAAAATTATACTCGTAAAGATTTCAAGACTTTATTGTAAAATGCAGAAGCTAGAAAGCTTTGTTAAGAATATTTTTGCAGTTTTCAATTAATTGATGATATACTTAAGTCAAAAAAGATTGGGAATATGGAGATTGTGTTGAAATATGTTAAGAAGTTGTTTTTGGCTACACATGATCCAAACATATTATCAACACTTAAGTATCCAAAGGATTGAAAATCAATTACTTTCTTAAAATTTAGAAATTTTGGATCTATTATAGTGGATTGTTTATTGTATTATTTTTGATATAAAAAATATATATGTAATAAAAGTTAGAAACAATAAAAGGTTGGGATATTGATACATCATTTGAATCTCAAGGGATTTTGAAACCTAAACATAAATAAATCATAGCAGAAGAACCTTGTCAAACGAAAACTCTCTCTTCTGAAAGAAAACCATCTCCAAAAAAAATAAATAAGACACCGAAAACTCGAACTCCAATTAATTCTGTTCATTAAGAATAAGGGAGTCTTAGCTCGAATTCTTTAGGGAAATTGTATGTAAAAAAACAATTCAAACAACCTCTCCCTCCTCCTCAACTTTTAACAGTGTCTAAATTAAAATTAAGATTAAATGCTCTTCCATAATAACCTACATTACCGTAAAAAGCTTATTCAAGTGCTTAATTAAATACTATTTTATAATTGAAAAGAAAGAATATGTATTTACAATCTATCTTAAAAAAAGTAATTATAAATTTGTCTAAAAATACTTAAGGTTAATAATAATGAGAGTGATGAACGATACAATAAATCATAGTGTGATCAATTGATGGTTACTCATAATAGAGCATCACAATCTATGTGGATGGAGAGCACAATGGCCATGCGCAGTTTCTTTAACACTCGAATAGGACATTTTAAAGCAAATGGCACCAAGCATAAGTTTGTAGTGTGATCGAATTACTTTTAAAAAATATTTTTAAAGATTTTTAATTTATGGGAAAGAAGGAAAAAGGAAAGCCTAATCCATTAGGTGAAGTAAGCAGAGATTACACAATCAATCTCCATAAAGCAGTTCATAAAGAAACATTTAAAAGAAAGGCACCTAGAGCAGTCAGTCATATTGTTAGATTTGGTATTAAATAATGCAATATTTAGCCTAAAAAAATATGTTAACAGATGATGTCAGAATTGATCCATAATTAAATGAAGCAGTATGGGCAAGAGGAATTCGTAATTTGCCTAGAAGAATAAGAGTAAGATTCTAAAGAAAGAAGAAGGAGGAAGATGATGGTAAAGGTAAGTACTATACACTTGCTCAATATGTTCCAGTTGATTCCTTTGATAACCTTAAGACTGAAATTACAAAATAATAATGATATATTTTATGTACAATATATATAGATAGACAAATAATTAACTCATTTGAAACTTAATTACCACAAGGCATCACCTAGATGATGTAACAATTAAATTGCATGACCTTTTGGATCTTTTTTAATTTCTTCAGAATTTGCATTCATAATACCTATTCCAATAGCATTTTCTTTGCCTTCCCCATATATAGCTACTACCTATCCTTTTTATGCCTAAATTTAAATATAGTAACATACTTGATTTAGTTAGCCTCCTTAAGAAATCAACCCTGGAGCTAAAACATCTGAACCACTTAAAATATGTTTAATTGCTCCTGAATCAACTTATTATTTGATTATTAGATCTGGAAATTTGTGGACTAATTTCAAATGTGGAACTACTAAATCCTCTTTTGTGAAGCAAATATAATCTTTATCAATTTAGACTATTTCAACTTTGTATTCACTTCTTAATTTGAATGATTAGATATTGGATTTTTTAGGAAAGATCTCATCTTCAATTTCTTTGAAAAAAGGATATTATTCATTGAATGATTGCTTTAATTCTTTAACTCCAGTTTTGGAAAGCAATGTGGGTTTGGAAAGATCCTCTAGTTTCTTGAACATAATTTAATTAAATATTCAAATAAATAAATATCATAAAATGTAATCCTGGTAAACTTGTGCTCTATCTGGAGAGTTAATAGAGACTCCAGTAATATCTAAAGTGAGCGGACACATTTATGAAAAGAGATTAATAGAAAAACATATAGAGAGCACAGGCACATGTCCAATAACAGGAAGACCATTGAATATTGAAGATTTGATTGAAGTATAGATATATATGATAATAATAGGTTAAAGTATCAAGAGTTTAGAAACCAAGACCAGTAACAGCAACATCAATACCATCTTTATTGTCATTATTATAAAATGAATGGGATGCATTATTATTGGAATAATTTTAATTAAAATAGCATTTAGAATAAGTTAGACATGAATTAACACATGCATTATATTAACATGATGCAGCTTGTCGTGTGATTGCTAAATTAATTAAAGAAAGAGATCAAGCAAGAATAGAATTGGCATAATTATAGCACAAATTAAATCATAAAATTGAAGTAGAAGCAAATAATGCTCCTGAGAAATTACCATAAAATTATATTGCTGAAATAGAAGAAAATGCACTTAAATTAACAAATTAAAGAAAGGTTTAAAGAAAGTAGCAGTCATATTTCGATTAATTCCCAGGCCCTGAAGTAAAAGATCCTAATTATCTAGATTCTCTCAAATTATGATGTAAAACAATAGTACTAATAAACATAAGGAGGCATATCTTTAGATACATAAGGCAATTATGTGTTAGTAGGTGGATTGGAAGGATAGATCTTATTATATAATCATGAAAAATTAGTTTATTAAGTTTAGGAACACACATAGAATATTACTTCAGTGAATTTCTTTACTTAAGATGAACATATTAGATTTATTTCATCTTCATAAGATGGAAACCTCAAAATTTACTAATTTAATTCTTAAACTCAGGAAGGATAAGTTACTTAGACAATTAATATTGGTACAAGTATTACAGGAGTTGCAATCCATCCATTAGGATATATTGCTATTATAGTAACTAATAATGGATTATTGGCATATTATAATTTAAAAAGTGGATAATAATTGAGTAGAGTAACTGATTTTGAGGGGTAATGTTAATTTACATCTGTATCTGTTCATCCTGATGGATTATTATTGGCTATAGGGTAGTAGGATTCCTAGATTAAAGTATGGAATATAATAAAAACACAATTGTTGGCATAATTTGAAGGACAAGATGTAATAATTAAGTATAATATTTTAGGGAGCTGTAACAAATCTATCATTCTCTGAAAGTGGAGCTAATTTAGCTTCAAGTAGTGATAGTGAAGTTAATGAATGGGATTTAAGACGTCCTGGTTAATTTTCAAAAATTTATCAAGGACAAAAGATAGGTTGATTAATTATATGATATTTTTAGGTGCATTATAATATGATCCATCAGGATAGTTTTTAGCTATTGGTAGTAATAAGACAATTCACTTTTTTGATGTTAAGAAAAAATAAGAATTCTATAAAATTGAAAGTCATAGGGATATTGTCACTAGTATTAGGTATATAATTGTATTTATTTTAGATTTGGATAATTAAGTAAGAATATCTATAGCTGTAGTGTTGATAAATTAGTAAATATCTATGGTAACTGAGTAGATTTTTAATTATATAAATAATCAGTTAATTAAATATGTATTAAAGGATATCGATCTCTCATTGTCAATTATGTAAGATGTAAGCCATTAAACCTATTTCCTTAATTTGTTCTCATACACTTTGTTTCAAATGTGGATAAAATATATCTATTTAAGAAAATACAAGGTAAGAGAAAATTTGAATTTATATTTTAGTTAAATACAGAATAAGTTTAGAATTTAATGTCCTTTATGTCGTAAAGTTACTCATACCTATGATATTAATAATCTCTTAATGGAAAACAATGAGCTTAATTTAATTACTGACTCAAGTGAAATGGATAAGGAGATTTTAAATGAGGTATCTTGCTCATCTACATATAGAGTTAATTATAAAATGATTCCAAAAATGGTAGAAGGTATTCTAATTTTGATATTCCAAACAAAGTTTAAAATACTGCTCAATAAAAAATGTCAGATTTATTAACTTAAACTAACAATGCAATGAAATTGATGAATGAAAAGCCTAAATAAAATAATACAACTATTGGACATATTCATAAATAATCAGCTACAGTTGCTTTAATGTTTGAAGACAGTAATATCATATTTGAAATTATTAGATCGTTCCAAAGTTCAATTGAATTAACAACCTTATGGATCTTAATTCTAATCTTAGATCTAAAAAACCTTAATTTAATACTAATAACAATAATAGGAACTGCAATAACAAACTTAATTAATTAATAAAGATATCTTAAAACCTAATAATAACACTCCTAATGCCAGTCCTTATTCAACTCCACTAGCATCTTAATTTCATATTAATTTCTAAAATACTGACAATAAAAAATAAACATAGAATCCACTTCAATATTAACCATAAAAAGATAAACCATTTTATTTAGATGATAAAAAATACACTCAAGAAGTTAAAGAAAACTAATTTCAAAAAGAAATCTAAAAAGAAATTACTGAACCATCTAGACACAAAAGAAGTGCAACTGGATTACCTAATAAATAATTAACTACAAATAATAATACATCAATTATTAATAATGTTAATCAAAATAATAATAGCAATGAAAGTTCAGAATAAATTATTACATAATATTTCTAAATTTTATAAAAAGGTTTATAAAAATTAGAAAAAGATACATAAATGATCATTAAAAATAAAAATGTTTAACCATAAGCTCTATATTAAAAAATGAAATAATTAAATTAAACAAAAGATCAAGATGGTGAATTAATTTAATCAATAAAAATGGTGATTAAATTATAAACTGAATTAAATGGATTATCAACTCCCTCATGTCATAGAAAAACTAGTTCTCATGCTAGTCATAGATATTCAAATAATACTACTAATACAAAGAGTGATCATAGTTCTACATCTATTTTACAATAAGAATTTAAAAACTTAAAGAAATTGTTTTGATATTTATATGTCTATTTTTTTTAATTAAATTTATATCAAACCTTTTTTAATATTATTCTATTTAAATTAATCTAAACCATTTGAATTTTATTATCAAAAATTTAAGTGGTCTATTTAATACTTTAGAAACATATTCAAATTTTGATGATCCTTTAATTAAGATAAAAAAGATTTGGATTATTTGATGCAATAATTTTTAGAATAAAAAACAAATATTCTCTTTCTTTTCAATTATCAAATAATATGATAAGTATGAGAGTTTAGAAAAATTATTCTATAAATACTCTGTAAGTACAACACCTTTATTCTTCAATAAAATTTAGATTCTTAAATAATTATCTTATCCATTATATAGAAAATATAAATTTGGATATAAAAGAAACAATTAGATAAGCTAATAAATTATAATATTAGATTGAATAATTTCTATTACCATTAGTCAAAAATAATTCTTTTTCTATGCAAATAGAATTAAATATAAATAGAGAAGTTATTCAATAACAAAACAGAGCAGAATTGAATATTCATAATTAAAGTCTCTAAATTAAATGTAGAATTTTTCAACTAAAAAATGCTTTAAATTCTATTAACAAAGTTAAACAAAACCAAGATATTAGGTTCAAAATGTTTTTTAGTTTGAAAGAAGAAATAAGATTTTAATTTGAAATTGATGTTATATATGTATATGTTATAAAAATTAAATGTTTAATCATTGTTGAGTATTAAATTAAGACAGAGAAGATTATTGATTATTGAATGTCATTAAGGATTCATCAGATTCCATAATGTATTCCCTAATATATAGATTAAATCTAATACTTATCAAATATGTGTTTTTCTGAATCAGAAGAGATGCTACTCTTAATATCAGAGTTGGTCTCAGATAAATAATGCTCGTTTTAAATTTCTATTACTATAAAATTAAATATTACTTTCGCATTTTTTAATAGCTTTTGCAAATATAACTGATCGAAGGCTATCATAGCCAAATGAGGAATGAAGAGACATTTTTGAATGTTCAAATTGTGAGGAATTTATTTATTAAATTATGTTTTTAACTTCTATAAAAACACAAAATTAATACGAATTAAAATTACGTAAGTGATAAAATAATTGCAAAAAAGAGATTATTTATTTTATAAGTTAAATGATTAAAATAATTTTTTGTCAAGTTCATTATCATCAAACATTCTACTAAATTGAGTGAAATTTTGAATATAAATCAAATTTTTACTTTATCCTTAATTATTTTTTTTTGAAAAAAATACTTATTTATTGAGAGAATAATTTAATTTATACAATTTTGAAAAATTATAAATATAAGATTTCATAACAGTATTAAAATAGGCTCATGATTACTTTTCACATATATTCCATTTCTTATAAATACAAATTTAATTTATTTGCTCTTTGAATGAAACAAAATATTATATAAGAGATCCTCTCTATTTATATATTTGTTATGGGTATAAGTTAAAGTCATAAAAGTTAATAAGATTGTTTTTTATATCACAAATTTATAGTATTTCAATGTACTTCATTTAATTAATGAAATATAAAATTTATCAAATATTAATGATAATTTCTCTAGCTGTAATCGATTTTTTAGGAATGAAAACAATTTTGTATTATTATTGGGCAACAAAAACATTTCTTATTTTTTATATTTAATTAATTGGGATTTTTATTATTTCTGTCAATATGAATATAATTGGAATAAAATAAATACCACTTCTATAGAGCTTAGATAAAATTAAATTCATAGCTTACAAACAACAAATATTTTTAGATGATTTGAAATGAATAACTTTTAATAGATATTTTAATATTTTTGCAGATGTTAAGGATTATGTAACTAAACCTTGTAATTGAATTATTTTGTTATTATTTTTAGGTTATCAAGAATTTAAACTTTAAGGGCTTATGAAAATGGAGACAATTATCAATTTTTGTAAATAAGAAAAATTTAAGGTTTTTTTGTAATGATAGTGATGATTAGTAATGTATAGTTTTTCTTTAAAAAGATAGAATTTAAAGTAATTAAATACTGGAGGCTTTTTCATGTTTAATTTTATATCAAATTCGGCAATGATCTTGGTAAGATTATACTATTTCTACGTCTATCATTGAGTTGACTATCTGTCTTCCATCGGTGGAAGCATTTTATGGCGGAATGAGTGATAATTTCAATTGGATTTACAAATACAGGTTTGGAAAATGTATCAGGTGTTTCGAGATTGAAAAAACCATCTAAATCATTTGTATAAAGATTCAAATGACTTCTTTAAGAATCTTCGATTTCTTCTATCATACTTAAAGTTGATTTGAAATTATGAAATCCAGTATCAAAGATATGAAATTCACTTTTAATTCTATGAAGATGATCTTTAAATTATTATTGTTGTTTTTATTAATGAAAGTCAAGAAATTACTCTAGAAATTCAGGAGTACAAAAATAAATGATATTTTTATCTACATTTACTAAACAAGGAGTTAATGATTGAATATTTTACTCTTATTCAATATTTCCAATAGTATATGAAATCTATTATTAAATTGTTGATTTTATATTATTGTTATTTTAATGTTCTTATTATTATATTTCTATTGATTTTTTGTGATTGTTTTTATTTTATGTTTCTGAACTTCTCCACTTTAATTTAGTTAAGACAGCCTCTATTACTTGTCTTTATAGATCTGTGATTTCAGGTCCAGTACAACCTGACAATAAATCATCGAAATTAGTGGCTGATCCATTTTAAGTTTATCTAGATATATAGAATATTGTAAAAATTACAAATAAGGTAAATCTTTTTCTCTTTTAATTAAGCTATTGAATCTATTTTTTAAATTGTTTTCACTTCTTCTTCCATCCATAACTTTAGAAATTTCTGCCCATCTTCTACCCATTTCTTTAACTGTAGTTAATAATTCTATATCTTCATCATCTGTCCAAGGTTCTCTATAAATTATTATTTTAATTTAATGATACTTTGAAATTTTAGGATTGAGATGATTTAACCACCTTTCACGACATTATTTACTAGAGCGATAAACAATTGAATTCTAATTTAATTCTTATGAAATTAGACTCCACTTTTATCCCTAATCAATAGATTAATACTGCATAATAATTTCATATAACTTTTTATCTTCTTCAGGTCTAAAAGGTTATTATTGCAATGCAACCTTTTACATCTAAGCCCATTTTTATTTACATTATTCTTTATCTCTACGACATATCATTTTTGAAACTTCTTCAAAAAGTTCAGCAGATAAATCTCTTAAGTCTTCATTTCTTAATTAACTAAGTTTCCCAACAAGCCAAATTAGTACTTTCTTTTCATTTAAAGTCCAATTTTTCTTTAGATTAGAATTCCATCCACTAGTAGCTAGAATCTCAAGTTAAATTTAATTAATTTCCTCATCAGTTGGAAATTCTGTGAGACCTAGATTAAAAAATTCTTTCATGTATTCAAACTTAGTAAAAGTAGTGGTCTAAGCTTGAGTTTAGAAAATTTGGAATTCATAATAGAAATTATTATCTTGTGTATCAGAATTTTTTCTTTAAGATATTGCTGTCTTTTATTTACTTTTTGATTTCTTTCTATCTGCAAGACTATTATTTCTTTTACTCATATAATAAATATTAATGAAAATAACATACTATAAACATATCATTTACTCTTCTACTTTAATCTACTTAATTTCTTACTTCCATTTTTATCAAATACATATAAACTAATAGCAATCACAAAATTAAAACAACTGACACCAACAAAGAAATAAGATTAATAAACATACCTAATTAATAGAGATTTCATAGGATTACCCTTAAAATGGATCGACTTGACCTTCTTCATTAATTAAATGACTATTATATAAACTTCCAGTAATAAGAGGAAATATAGCTAAAGCTGTATTCTACATCACTCCTAATAAACCAAATGCAGTTCCTAATAATGATTATGTAAATATACCTATCATTTGTGATCTCACTACTAAAGGAATAGATGGAATTAATATAGCAGAGTAAAAAGAATAACAAATTCCTAAAGACAATAATGGCAATGCTGATACTCCACAAGCAGACTAATTATGAATAAATTTATAGTGTTACATCACAATAAATAAGGAGAAGACACAAATGAGTAATGATAAAAATAATTGTAGTAAGAACTATCAATAAGGAACGTTATCGGATTTTGTCACCATAGATACCTACAAAAGGAGTCACACATGCAGCAAATACATAGGGAATTGTAAGTAACACACCAGCTGATTATTAACTAAAACCAAATTTGACTTAAAAGAATGCATTTCCATTATCTAAAAAAGGAACAAAAAGTGCTTCACTCAACATTATAATGCATGATAATATCCAATATGAGCCATCTAAATGTTTTAAATCTGATAATTTAATCTCTTCTTTTGCTTCATGAACTGTTTCTTCTTCTTTTTCATCATCATCATTATCATCATCTTCATCTTCTAACAATGATATAGATCTATCACTTTCTGTCGATTCGCTTTTTCTAATCTATAAACTCATTTCCTATGATGTAGTTAATTCTTCCTTATGTTCATTATTCTCTTCTTCTGGATAGAACTCTTTCCATTTTATCATCAATTATTCATTTTTTTTATCTAAAAAGATTAAAATTAATCCACATCCCCATGAAAATATGACTATAAAGAGTCCAATCAAAAATGTGAAACCTAATTCACCATGATTGGCTTAAATCTTAGGACTAACTAAACTATTCATTGCACTTCCCAATTTTGGTATTGATAAACACAAACCTAAGGCTAAACTGACTTAGCCTCCTTAAAACCATTATGACATTATGGCTGCTTATGCTGCATTTAGACTTTCAGAGCCAATGCCAAATATGCATCTACCAGCCAACATTGTACCATATGATAATGTATATCCACCAATAACTACAATACTCTAACCCAAAATAAGAATAGATGAGAATATCAATATACTTACTCTCACACCTATCTTATCTATAAGGATGCCTCCAAAAAATGGTAAAATGATATTTGGAGCAGAATATATAGAATAAAGCATGTTGAATTAAATATTGTTAAGGTTCATTTCTGTTTGAATTGTCGATTATAAAGCCATTGGATTATCAAAGGCATAAGCATCTCCAAATAAAAGAAAGCAAGCTAGAGCAAGTGCCAACCATAATACCCATGTCTTTTATAACGGTAACTAATATAGAAACGACTATTTGCTATCTTTTTCTAATTACATAATTAATAAATCTTTATAATTCATTTATTAAAATTGGTACCACTTTTCCATTAAGTCTAAGATCTACTATCACTTGCATCATCTAATTAAAATGGATCAGCCACAATATGATGTGCATTTGTTTTATTCTTACCATTATAGTTATTTCCAAGATCAGGACTTGAATTATCATCCTATAAATTGATATCTTCAAATTCTTCTTCTTATTCTTCATCATCATCCTCATCTTCTTATTCTTCTGATTAATAACTAGGTCCATCTAATTCTTTATTGATATTTTCAGGAACAATTTAAGCATTATACTTTCTCTATGCATTACTCTTTATTTTTAATGAATCAACTTCTTTTTTCCCATAAAATTCCATAAATTTTTGTATAAAATCTTCAACATATCTTTATTCTCCATAAAACATTTCTCTATCTACTAGATATAATTATATAACAGATTTTGTAGAGATATCATAACTTACTTAAAACACTGAGACATAAAAGAATCCAATTAAAAATACAAATAATGTAGGTATCAAAGGACTTTCTATATCTGCTACTTTTATTCCCAAAAGAGTAGTTTCACATACTGAAAGATAAATATAAATTGGTAAACTGATAACAAGACTATTGGATAATTTTAATAGGAAGAGTATAAATTCAATGAGGAAATCTAAATCATGTATCTTTTCTTTATGTCTATCCAATAAAAAATATGCCTTTCTAGATGATAGACTATAACCTTCAGACCATATGGCAACTTGAACTAATGCATGTTTACTTAAATATCTTAAACAATTTTGATAACATGCCAAACAACAAAGACAACATCCTTGAATGAATCTAACAATCATTGAATCTTAAGGTAAACTACTTAGAAAATAATAGATAGTATAAAATATCCATTTAGGTATAAAAAAGAATATCTCCATAAAGACTGCATATACACAAGATCCAAGATGATGTAACAATAATTCTCTTAATACAACCATTAGTGGAATTTAGACTACATCTTTTCTTTTTGTGAAAAACCATACACTTAATGCATAAGTATTGAACATTTCATTAACACTCATCAACAATAACAAAAAGAATAATATCATAAAAGCCTAAAAAGGTAATGATAATTAATAAATTTCAGTAGTTGTAAATGTTTTGACAGCATCTCCATTAATATTCAATGCTTGAACTGTAGATCTTTCTCCAATAGTCATACCATATAATATGACTAAACATGAATATCCTAATTAAACAAATCCAATAAAAGCTACAAAAATAGCAAAAAATCGTAATTATTTTAAAACTATTACAATTTAAGCAGAAGTCTTAATTAAACTGATACCTAAATTGATTTTATTGAATAATTTCATAATGTTAAATAAAAAGAGTAATCCAATACCAGCAGTTGCTATCCATGCTAAATAAAATAATGTTGCTCTATCTCCTCCACATTAATGTTTATCAATTTTATACAGACATCTTGTATCTATTACTCTTTCATATTCTCTATAAAATAAATATGAAAGTACTCCAAAACAAATTATACTTAACCAAATTTATCCCCAAACTTAAAATTTTACAACAGATGGGAAACTTAAAAGGTATGTTAAAAAATAGGCTGATGCACCTAATAAAATGATAGATGCTATAATCAAATCAAGACTCAATAAAATATCAGACATTGTACGTTTGATATAAGGTTCTGTTTGACTCAAATAATCATCTACTATTTTTCTACTCACAGGTTCTTTGGGAATACAATATCTGGCCATTTTAGTTGAACTCATTTATACATAGCAGAAGTTAGTTGTTGTAAAATGATCAATGGAATACAGACAAGTATATTTACCTGTTGATGAAGGACAATCATTCACACACATGGCTACATTTAAATCTACTGAAGGCTATAGGTAATATAGATAAGGTAGATTAATTAAACCATTTAAACCACATATCTCATCTCGAAAGTCAAAACCATTTGATATTCTATTTATGTTCCCATAACTAATCAGTACTATTCCATGGAACACTGTTGCACAAAAGAATACAATCAAGAAAAACAAACACAATCTATCAGTCATCGATCTCTCCTCTTAATTTAGTTAATCACAGTACTTTTGGGTCCATTAAAACCTTCATAAGGTCGCATTCCTTGATTCAAAGGGTTATTTTAATCAAGTCTCTTATAAAGTTCTATTCGTGACAATTAGTCAGCACTGTCAAACTAAGGTTTCACCTTTTTCATTATTTCCTTCTTATTCCTTTTAACTTAGATTTTCTTTTTCATCTCTTTTTTTTTTAATTTCAATAATATATAAAAAAACTTAGAACTTAAATATCTATATCATTATAAACTAATAATCAAATAACATATGATATTATTACATATATAATTAGATAAGAATGATGTAAGTAATTATTAATTAGATTACAATTTTTAGTTTTCAAAATTACGAATAAGTTATTTAAGAAATAAGAGATATTTGATATTTGATTAATAAAATAATAAAAAAATTAAATGTCTGAAGAGTAATAAGAATTTGAAGGTTAAGAAGGATAAGAGGGTATGTAAGAGGGATAATCTGAATAATAATAACAATAATAACAATAATAATAAAATCAGACATAACAAAAATAAAAGCCTGTTGTTCCAAAAAGTGATCCTCCTTAAGAAGGAGCTATTATAATTGATTTTGAAGTTTGTATGGATTGTTCTTCTCATGCTTGGTGTACTCATCATGATGAAAATAAATATACATAATTGTATTTAGATTGCAAGGCAGGTATTCAATATGACATTTACTGTTAGAGATTGAGGCATAAATTCAGAAATCTTATTGCACATATAATGCAAAGAAAAAACCATCAACTGGAGCATTTGAAATTTCTCATAAAGGTAAAACAGTTATATAAATTAATAGGAATCATTATCTTTTCAAAAAGAAACTCTTAAGTATTCCCATAACCTAAACTTTTACCTGAAAGAATTAAACAGTTCTTAGATGATTTGGAAAACAAAAGAGATGTGAATAAATGGGCTACTAAAAAAGAAATAAAATAAGAGTAACCAAGACAAATCAAGGAAAGACCTACTTTTTAAACTTATATGAAATAAAGAGAAGAATAAGAAAGATTAGCTAAAGAACAAAAATAAAAATAAGAGGAAGAAGATAGATTAAAATAAGAATAGGAAGAGAGAGACAGATAAGAAAGAGAAAGATAGGAGGAAGAATAAAGGAAAATAGAGGAAGAGAAAAAAAGGTAAGAAGAATAAAGATAGGCTGAAGAAAAGGCAGCAGCAGAAGAAAAAGCAAGATAAGAATAAGAGTAAAAAAATCTTGAATAATAATAAGAACAAGCTAATAAAGAACATTAAGAATAAGAGTAATAATAAGAGGGAGAGAAATAATAAGAATGAAATTATTCAAAACAAGTAGGATGAGATTTATAACATTAAAAAACTATTTTTTATTGTTATTAATATTATTATCATCATCATAATATTCTCTATGTATAATTTAATTTTTAGTTTAATGTTTGTTTATAAAGAAAGATCTCTTGAATATTATTATTAGATCATAATTGAAATGTCTTTTAAATATTATTGATTTGAAAATAATATTATTTTTAAGTATTTCTCATGCAATAGTAGAAACTACAATCTACTTGTCCTCATTTTCAAAGGATCCTTCTTTAAAGAAGTATTCCTCAAGTTCATAGCTCTCTCTCTAAATTATTAGTACAAATTTTTATTCATGGATATCAAGGTGTTATTCAAAAATAAGTAAATAAAATGTGAGATCTGTCAAAGGAGATAAGAATAACTTAATATCTGTTTGAAATGTGAAAAACCCTTATGTGACATTGAAAAGATATGTTCTACAGAGCATTTAAGATGTAAATATATTGAATCCATAATTAGTAAATAGTCCTGAACATTGTGTGATAATTAATATCCACTCTAATTTAATTGCATGTTTGATGTGTAAAATAGAAATTTATGATTTTGAGCAAACCTAATAGAATGAAGAAGATCATTATATTGAAGAAACTATTAATCCTTAAAAAATAAGGATGGAATATCATAAATTCTTTTATAAACAAGAACCTCGTAATGTTTAATAGAAAAATCAATATAATGTTTAACATGCTGGAATGTTAAACATCTGTAATAATAGTCATTTGAATTGTGTTTTATAAATATTACTAAACTATCCTGTAATCCAGTAAATACTTTAAAAGATTAACTATGAATATGAGAAAAATGAATATAGCTTGAAATCCAATAGGAAATAGATTCTTAGAGAATTAAGTGCTATGGCTTCAATCTATTCATAAAATCAATATAGAATCATAAATCCTTCAATATTAATTAGAAATCTAGCCTTAATTGATTCTAAAGTAATTGGATACTCTAGAAAAGATGCCTATGTAAATATCTATCTTTATTTTTAATTATAGGATGCCTTCAAAACAGTTATCAATTTTTTAAATGAAGAGTTCAAATTCTCAAATTTGAAAGCATACTTTAAAAATGATCTGATCTATACAAAATAAGCACTTGGTCATGATTGGAACATAATGTACTCTCTAAAAAGTAGTTAGTGCTGATCCTAGTTTATATATGGAATATTCTTTTATTCAAAGTATATTCTCTGGAGAACTTATTTCTAACCTTCAATGTTTGAATTGTAAGAAAATTACAAAGTCTATTGAATAATTCTCAGCATTATCCTTGGAGCTTCCAGAATTAAAACAATAAGGATTTTTCAAATAATTAGTAACTAATTAGAAACCTTCAATTTCATTATAAGAGTGTCTTGATTATTTTTATGAACCAGTGATTGATTCATTAACTCTTTGTAGTTGTGGTGCAAGATCATCTAAGAGATAATATAGTTTTTAATAATAATCCAATTTATTATGTATTCATTTACAAAGATTTTTGAATAAAAGCTAAAAAGATACAAAACATGTATCATTTCCAATAAAGGATCATAACTTTTAGGATTATTTTAATGTATGATTTTTTATTTTTAATAATTAATAGTTAGATAGTGAATAGAATTATAGACTTTTTGGTATTGTTGTACATTTACATGATTAAGGTGGAGATCATTTTGAGACAATCTTAAAATATTAAAATTCACAATATCTAAGCATTAAAGATGAAATAATTGAAATAGTTTCATAAAAATATGTAGAAGAATGTGAAGCTTTATTATTGTTTTATGAAAAGGTCGATAATTAAATTGATCTATTTAAAACAAGTCTTAGAAAAAACCTATAAAATTAACATAATATGATTGCAAATCAAGAATTATAATTAAAAGATGAAGAATTATGTTATTTACCACATTTTTGGTATGAATAATTTTTATATCTTGCAAAACCACCTTAGATCATAACATCTCATTTAATATGTCCTCATAATTTATTAAAACCTGATTATTGGGATTTTAGACTAGAATATGAAGTAAAAATATAATTATAATAAGAATGCTACTTCAGTTTAATAAAATTCATAAATAGATATCAATACAAGTTTTATTACTATAGGGGAAGTTCAAAATTCTAATTCACCTGCTTTTATCTAAGAAAGTTCTGCCTAAAAATAATTATAACTAACTTCAATCATTATTCCAAAAGCAGTTTGTGAATTTTTAATTGAAAAATATGGAGGAGGCCCAATAATTGAGAAAAATATTAAAACTTGTAGTGCTTGTATAGAGTATGCTTAATAGATGAGTAAAAGAAGGAAATTAGAAAGATAACTGATAATTAAAAATGAAAATCTTTAAGGATATGACAGAATATTTGTTGTACATGAGGAATGGTTAAGGAAATGGCAAATTTATCTTTATAATTCAAAATTAATTTTATAGAGAAATAGTTTATTCGGTTATCCTCCTCCTGGAGAAATTACAAATTATTTATTATTAGATAAAGATTAATAAATTATATAATAAAAAAAAGATGGTTAACATTTTAATATGATCACTGCTCCAATATGGCATATCTTATAAGAAATATATGGAGGAGGTATATTATTTAATTAAAAATAGGTCCCACTATTTCCATTAATCCTCATTAATAATAATATGAACCTTTTAAATTATAAATGGATGATCTTCTTTAGATAAAAGAGTTTAAAATCTTATATCAGAATTGTATCAATTAGTACAAACAAGAAATTTAGCAATGATACAAATGTTTATGAATCTAAAAGATTATTATTATTAAGTAATTTGAAATTTTTAAAAAATTAATTTAACTAATTCAACTTTCTACCATATATAGTTTAAATTTGTATATATATATTGTAGTTTTTTGATTTATAAATAATAACAAAAGAATATTAAAAAAAGTATTCTCTATAAAGTTTTTAGTATATTTAATTTCTATATTAATTCTTTAAAATATATAGTTCTAGTTTATTCAGTTATTTCTAAAAATTTTAATATAGAAAATATTATAATAGTTCTAATGAAATTAGTATAATTAAAACTTATACTTCTTTTTAATGTTTTTAATAAACTATTATTATCATTGGTTAGTTAGCATAATTTATATATTTATTTTATTAAATCAAATAATTTAAGATAACAGTAAGGAAATGGGAAATTGTTTAAATGGAGGATGATCTACTCTGAAAAAAATATGAAGGTAGATTTAGGTTAACCCATCACAGAGCAGTCTGCAAATTCACATATTCTTTATAAAAAACTACAATAATATAAGATATTTCTAAATCTTCAAAGTATGCTATTGTAGAGGTCATATAACTAGAAAGAAAGTGAAAAAAATATAGAAAAATGACAAAATTGGAAAAAAAGAATCCTAAAATGATTCAAGTTAATCGAACAAATAGAAGGGAAGAAGGAAATTGAAATTCATAAAATTTCTTATTATTTTTATTGTTCAATCAACTTAAATAAATGTAAATTTACAAATTCATTATTATATTTTAAAAAAGAAATTAACTAAAACAAATGTTAGTAATTAAATAATTTTAATCAAATCTTATTACCCCCTTTTATATTCTTCTATTAAATATCGTCATCTAATCTCTTTTGTGTAAATTATTTAATAATACAATATGAAAAAAAATGTAAAGGATGAAGTACTGTTGAATTAATTTTAAATTGATACTGTCCAAAAAGAAAAGCTGAATCAATAAAATCAAGTATTATTTTTCACTAAGCATAGGAAAATCATGTTATCCAAAGCATCAAGAAAAGTGAATAAAAAACAAAAATCTCTTCAATTTAAGAATCTCAATCTGACTTTCTTATTCAACGTATGAAATTATTTATATATTATATAGAAAGTTAATAAGAAAAAATTGATGCTTAATTAGACGATAATAAGATTTTCTATGACCAATCTATATTGAATATTGATTATCTATTATCGAAATCACATTAGCTCAAAAATAGTACAGAATTGCATAAATCCTTGTCATTCTATCAAATGTTTCCATCATTAGATGATAATTTGACCTGCATTTCTTAAACCTCATCCATGTATTTGATTATAATAATTTCCAGTATATCAGTGGAAAAACAAAAATTGTCTATTCAAACAAATAACAAAATTAAGAGAAGAAAGAGTAATACTCTTGGAAGTGCTAAAACTCATGTTAGTAGAAAACAGATTAATATAAATTGCAAAAAATAGAAAAGAACAGACAAATTAATAGCATAAAATATATCCTTCTAAAATGAAACAGTTTCATCAAAAAAAATTATTATTCATTAAGAAACAATCTTGAAAGAGAATAGTAAATATTAATTTTATATACTATCTAGCACTCTAATTATAAAATTAATACTATATGCATAATTTAATTGGACACTTGATGGGAACTTTGAAAGACACTTTTATGGCATAAATGTACTTAAACCATTTCTCTCAATTATTTTATAACCTTTAAAAATCAAAATAAATTGTATGCCCATAAGAGTTTACTTTGTCCAGCTAAATTTAACTTTAAAGAAGTATGACAGTATTATTAAATCAAGAAATGTAGAAGACCTTGGTTATAGATTTAGATGAAACACTAGTACATTGTAATGAGTTTAGTTGTTTAAAGAATGATTTTTTCATTTCAGTAATATTTAATGAACAAATTTATTAAGTATGTCTAATTTCTATTTTAGGTTGGAATAAGTATTAGACCTTATGCATAATAATTCTTAAGGAATATGGCTAAGGATTATGAAATCATAATTTTTACAGCTTCAAATCCAGATTATGCCAACAAAATTATTGATTATTTAGATCCATAATGTAACCTTGTATCTTATAGATTGTTTCGTGATGATTGTATTCAAATATCAAACAATTGTCACATTAAAGACTTACGAATTCTTAATAGAAATATGAAAGATATTATTTTAGTTGATAATTCAGCTTACTCATTTGCTTTTTAAGTTGAAAATGGAATACCAATCATACCATATCTTGATGACAAGAATGACAAAGTATAAATTTTAGTTTATTCTTAAATAGGAATTACTGTATTTGGAAAATTATCTCCAGCAATTAAATCAATTTGATGATGTTCGTAGTTAAAACAATAAAATATTTAATTTGAAAACAGTTCAAAATTGTGTTTCAATTGTAGAGGCTATTAAACAGTTATCAGCCTCATTCTCAAAGTGAAAGATTTTGTGAATAATAACTATTATAATTAATTAGTATTTAATATGTAAATGGAGGAATTCTAATTCAAAGTTTAGTTTAATTTATTTCTATAAAATCAATATTATTATTGATGGCCAGGTTATTTATTTACAATAAGTTCAAGCTCAATTTAATGAAAGTGAGTACCGTATACATCTAAATATAAATAATATTATTTTACAAATATTTACATATATTTTTAATTATGATATAATAGTAAAGATAGGTGTTGAATGATAATGATTTGCATACACTAATATACAAAGGCGACATTGGTATCAATCAATTACTCATTTCTAGATTGTCAGGTATGCATATACTGGATGTACTCTCTATTGCCAATTTCCACAGTTCTGATGCCTCGATCAAGGAACATTTGTTTACAACTGCAAAATAAAATTACAAATCAGATTAAGAATTCCCAAAATTAATTTAAAGATATGAATTAACATTAGCAAAAATAGAAAGTGAATAGCTTAATGAAAAAGTATTTTCATCACAAATTAATTTTTAGTAATATCTTTCCCTATATGCAACCATCATGAAAATAAAGATTAAAGAATTCTTTATAAATTAAAAGAACCAATTATTTTGTAATGTTTATGTTCCACCTAATTACACTAAAACTTTAACGATATTTTGTTATAGTCCTAATTTGACAGGATACTTAGCCTTAGTTACAACAGATCAAATGAATAAATTAATTGCCCTGTAGGAATAGATGGCTTAGATTGATAATTAACAATAAGTGAATTTCTACACATTTGATTAGATATACTAAGATGTATATATATATATATATATAAACTTTAGATTGTACTACCTTAAATAAACATAACTCCAGAAAAAGATTAATAGAAATAGGTTAGAAGGCACAAGAAATCATTATCAGAACATTAAATGTTTGATTTTTAGAGGGAATAATAAAAAGAATAATAAATTATCACTTAAATTTAATCTCCTCCACAAGATAGAGCATGTAAATATTTGATTTAATTTAGTATTTTTTTCATAAACAAAATAGTAAACTGTTCCTTAAGATGATTATTAATTTCCATCATTAGATTAGATAAATTCATTTAAATAATTTTAAATTTAAGAAGAAAAGAAAAAAACCGAATAATCTTCATAATAATAATAATCCTCATTTATTTAATAGAAATATGAAGATGGAATTCCAAATATTGATGATCTAGAATTCTTTCCTCCTTTAGATTTAATATCAACTAATAGTTGTCCTTCACTAAATAATAAATTATAGATGACAGATTAAAAGAAATAACCATCTAATTCAATTTATACTGGAAGACTTAAATTTTTTGATGAATAAAAGAATTATGGATTTATTGTTATGGATGAAGATAAATCAGATATATTTGTTCATTTAGATGATTTATAAAAGGCAGGAGTAACTAAAGAGATTTTGAAAACTTCAAAATTAGGTTCAATGTTAAGGTATAATAATAATAACATAAGTAGGTTTTAATTTAATTGTATGGTGTATGTTGGGAAATATAAAAAATCAAGAAAAGCTGTTGAATTGAAATTACTAGTGAATTAATAAGTTAATATCTTCAAGGGGATTGCCTGATTGAATAATCAAAAATATAGGCATAACAATAAAATTATATATTTTTAGAATCTATTCATAGTTCTACATTTAGTATAATAATATTTATTTATATAATCATCAACAAATTTAGTTTCTGTATATATTCTATTGATTTCACAATCAAATATAGCTAAAACTAATATCAAAAATCATTCTAATAATGATATTATGATCCAGAATTATAATAATTTTAAGAAAATTGAAAAAAAATAATGCAATTAAAAACTATCCTAAATGTACATATGTATTTTATTATAATACTGTAATTATCTCATTTAGCATTCTTCTTGGCTTCCTATTACTTTTTGAGCTAATTAGCATCAACAAAGACAATAGTCTTGCATCTCTTAATAACTTTCAACCACTTTAATTTACACTTGACGCATTCAAGCCTATTCTCCAAAAATATCAATACTTTAAAGCCACTTTTTTAGTTGTCTTTGCCTTCTTTCTGAAAATTGGTTTTGTTTATCCACCATACCCAGATTGTTTCATGTCGTACCTTCTTCTGCCTTATGCAAATGGACTTTCCTTGCTCTTTTTGTATTGAGACACTTTGCAACTTTAATGGCTTCCACATTTTCTACAATATGTTTTTCTGTTTTTAGGTACGTTCACCATTTAATATTTTTTAAATAAAATTTAATCATTTTTTAAATAACTTTAGAATAATTAGTTAATGCTATGTCTATATACAATAATAAGATGACTTATTTAAGTGATATTTCAATAATTAATCTGGATAAATATTGTTAAGTTCATCAATTAATATCTTTCAATAAATTATGTATTTCTTCAGCTGAATAATCTGGATGTTATGGATTTAAAAATGGCTATGAATTAGATCTCTTTAAAATAGGGATTTGCTACTTATTTTTCAGATCATCAGTTGATTTATTTCTAAAAAGCTAAAACATTATAAAAACACTCGCTCTTCATAAATGATTGATCCAATTATTGTTGAAATCAATGGTTAATTGGACTATTCTTTTCCAAATATTGAATCTGTCAATATTATTACATTATGTTCTTATTATTACTTTTAAATCATTTTCTTTTTGTTACATTCTTTCTCTCTATAACTTCTATATTTTAATGTTATAATTAAATAAAAGGCAAGACAAGTTAAACAAACTAAGAAAACTCCAAACTACTATTATTTAGATAACAATATTTCGAAATAATTAAATAAATTAAAGAGTTACGTTATTACAGTACTCTTGCCAGTAGTCCTATTAGTATTTTCTTATTTTAAATGATTATCTTATTGAACATCAGTTTAATATAATTTTAAATCTACATCATTTAATTTAATTTCTTAAGCATCATTTGGTTAATCAGATTTTGTTACAAGTAAAATTTACTTTTTTGGAATTGCAATTACAGTTGAACATAGGAGTAAAATGTAAACAACTAATCTCATATAAAAATGAAATATAAATTTAATAATATATAAATTTAAAGTCCTCTTTTTTTATTAGATTCTATTAGAATTACAGATAATTCTTAGAATCCTTTTTGTCTATCATTATAAACATTATTATTATTATTGTTGATAATTATTAATATAGATAATTGTAATTTATTGAAAATGTTAATATTAGCATTATTCTTCATCTCTGTTGAACTAACATTAGGAAGTCTAAAAGTCATTGGTCCAGAATAATTGAAATAAGAATTAACTAAAAATAATGGAGAAATAGTATTTAGTATAGCAAACTTTGGGTAAACTTTCAATTTATAGACCAATATAGAAATGTTCCTTGGGGTCGTAGATTAAGTGGGACTCTTGATATTTCAAATCCTATAGATGCTTGCACAGAAATTAATTAAACTGTGAATAATCACTTTGTACTAATTAAAAGAGGAGGTTGTTCTTTCGTGACCAAAGTTAGACATGCATAGAATGCAGGATATTAATTAGCTATAATTGAAGATAATAAGGTTGAGATAATAGAGAATATAACTATGTCTGATGACGGGACAGGATATGGAGTATTTATTCTAATATAGTTTAGTTATAAATCCCCAGCATTTTTATATCTAAATCAGATGGAGAGATTTTAACAAAATATTTGAGGATACCATTAGCTAATTCAGATACAGATCAAGTTCAATTGCTTATCAAATTTGATGTTCGCTAATAAGAAATTGTAGATGCCTTATTTGCCTTTTCAATTTTATCTGGAGAAACATATAAATTTTTAAGAGAATTTAGACCCTATAATGAAAAATTGAAAAATGAAAAATGTATTAATTCTTATAATCTTCTATTAGTTAACTTTACTATATTGTATCCAATATATCAAATTATCCCCAATCCTGATAGACCAATTGATTATCAAAATTGTGTATCCTATGGAAAATACTGCTCTAGTGATCCTGATGGATTAGGTGTTGGAACTGGAAGAATGATAGTTGAAGAAACACTTAGATAATTATGTATCTTTAATTAGAGCAAAGACTATTGGTTTGATTATATGGTAAAATTAATATACAAAATTTAGTAATCATTTAGAGATAATTGTACTTCAGCTTAAGAATATGAAACTTGTTCTCCAAAAGTATAATTAGAGGTTGGTATTGATAATTAGAAAGTAGAAAAATGTATAAGGGATCAACAATAGACACTTTCCTTTGTATTATTAAATGAAACACATAATTACAAATAAAATTCATTTTTAGACAATTAAGTTTTATTATGGGATACTGCAGGTGTATAATAATTACCAGGGATTATAATAAATCATTAGGATTACTTAGGGTAATTAACTGGAGCAAATGTTTTTCTTGATATTTGTTATAGTTTTGAGACTCCACCAGAATCTTGTGGAAATTATATTGATGGGTATATATTTTAAACAGATTCCTCTACAAATCTTTATTTGACTATAGCTATTATTATAGTTGTTATGGTCATATTTTTTGTGATGCTATTTTGTGTATATACAAAATTGATAAGAAAAGAATTTAAGGAGAGTAGTTAGTCATAAGTCAATGAAATGGTGACATAGTATATCCAATTTTATGAATCCAAAGATAAGAAAAGTAAAGAAGCCATATGAACATTTATATTTGTTATTTTAATAAAAAAAATATTATTTGTAATTTTCATTAGATTTTTTAATTCATTAATATTTTTTTAACTATCATTATTTCAACTTCTTCTTCTTTCTTAAATAATCTTCTGTTTATCCAGTAAAAATTCTTATATTTGGATAATCATCTATATTGAAAAATATTAAAGCAAAATTAATTTAATTATTATTAAGTAATTTTTAAAAGTAATAGATAATATATATATTATCTATTATAATTTTCAAAAGGTTTATAAAATGATGATAATAATAAAAATTCAATTTTAACTATATATTTGAATCAGAAGAATAAAATTACTGTTCGTTGCATCAACTAAATTTTTGATCATCTTTATTTATAACTTTGAATTATCTAATTCTAAAATATTATTTAATCATTTTATTAGTAATATGTAAATAATTTTTTATTTCTAATATCATATACTTATTAGCAGTTAATTAATTAACTATTAAATTTCTCAGAATTAGTTTTCTAAAATAATTCATTAAATAATGAAGTATATTTGTCCTATTGTTCTCTACAAATAGATTGGGAAAGCATAAAAACTTGAATATAAGGAATTTTTATTTATAAATTAAAAAAATAGAATTAGTTTTTGTAAATAATTTATTAATAATATTAATGATGAAAGTAATTAGTAGAATGTCTTCATTAATTCTAAAGAAATCAGATGATATGATACTTTTTGCACATGACAATCCAGTTAAGTTAGGTGAAGCTTTAAAGTTTGGAGATTCATTGGGAGTAGTCATGTCAATTTTTGAGAAAAATCAATTAGCATTATTATTATAACAATCAGATGTATTAGAACCTATTTAACATGTTAATTCATTAAAGGCTTATCCCTAAAATGATATTTGTACAATTGCTGACATAAAGGAATCAAATGAAAATACTACAGATAGCAAAATATTACCAAAAAGAGTGCTTCCATAGAATTAAATTTTAACACATAATGTGTATATCGATCTCTTTCATCCAATAACGTATGGGCAAATGCTTATCATTAAAGATAAAGAGCTATTAAAAAAGTTGAACACTTTCGATTAGATTATCTATTATGGAAGGTCTCCTATCTAGTCAACTACATGGTTTAAACATGCAGAAAATTAAGGATCAAATTATTTTTTACCAAAATATGCATTACAATATGCTAAATAAATAGCTAAATCCAATAAAACATTATTAGTAATGGATCAAATTTATGATCATTTTGTTTCACATTAAAAATTATAAGAGACAATTTAGTCTTATGTTTATGAGAAAACCATAAAAACTGTATACTTGTCAAATCTCTTAAAAGATGTTTCAGATTCATGTGGTTATAGACCAGGACATAGTAATCTTACTGTTGCTGTTTTACAAAGAGATACTATTGATGATGTATTAAATGATGAATTGGAGAAAGAAGTATGATATTAAATGTAATTCAACTTTTAGTTAGAATCATTGTAATCACATACTCCTTCAGCAACTTTGGCTAAACCAAGTCCTTTCAGTTTGTAAATTCAAAGTCCGTTGTATTATCATTTAGCTTAAGAATTATATGAGATTCTATAATAACACAATGAAAAAAAATCAGAATATTTATAGAAGCAATAGTTAAAGATTCATATAGATCCTTGGGACTTTTATTAATATTTTGATTGCAAACCAATTGTGTAAATGATCAACTTATTCAACCAGTAAAATAGTCAAGAACATGAGTTAATAATCTTAGTAGATTTCTCAGTTAAAGCATTCAAAGAAGAATTAATTTGTCAACTTAAAGGTATATATTAATTATTCTATAATAAAGGTTCACCTAAAGAAATATTGAATGATCTTCTTGCCTTTTCTTGTACAATAAAAGAATTTGATGGAAAGACATTTGCTGAATATTATTATGAAAAAAAAAATGAATTAGATGGAAATTAATTTAAGAGTGCAATAATTGAAAGCTTAGGAAGATTTTATGAATTATATATGATCCATTTAAGAATGACAGATTAATTGTTATAATACAAAAAGGATTATATTTGATTGAGTATTGCCGTGTATTTTTATTAAGATGTAAAAAATAATTATATTTCTTTTTTGAATTATCAAAATCTTTGCAACTTTTCAATTATTATAAATTCTAATTCTAAAATAAAATGTGTAGAATAATCAAAATAAATTAGAATCATTATAATATTATACATTCAATATTTGATTAAGTATTTACTAGATAATTTTGATTAAAGAGAGGATTTATTAAAATCTAAAGAATATATTAAGATTAGATAAGATTAAATTAAAGGAGAAATTAAGAAGAAAAGTAATTAGATTAAAATGAAATATAAAAGTGATACTAAATTATTATTATGATTTTGCATAAATAGCTATTCATTTTTTTCTCAATTCTTGACATGAGTGAAGTGATGAAATGTTTTAACAAACTCATCAGTTTTATGAAATGGTCTAACTTCATTGACTGGTTTAGATTGATAGATGATCCCTTAGCCTTATTTTTCAGAATGAAATGTAATAGGTTTTGCTGTTAGATATGATTCTTGTGGTAAAACTGCTGCCAATTATTAATCAGTTGACAGTTGAGGTCTATCATAGAGTAGGTTAGTAGTGATACTTTTAATAAAATCCCATGTCACTCAACAAATCAACATCTTTTTTGTCTCCATCTATTGCAGTTCCATTTTATGTTCTCATAACTCTTCTTCCAATAGTATTATTTTCTATTGGTTTCTAATAACATAAATATTTGCCCTTACCTAAGTAAATTCTGATTTGCATGTAGTTTCAAAATATCTTTATTATGTTTAACTGAAACCGTCTGCATCTCTAGAGTCTAATTCTGTCTGAATTTATTATAGATATTATTATTCAATTAATTAGGCTTTCTTTCCAACTTTAGGTATCAAATCAGCCCTGTTTACAGTACCTCCAACACTATTTTATATATCAATCTATTACTATTATGAGGCTGGTTTTGGAATATCAGGTTATATTTTACCAAATAACCTAGTTGTTGTATCAAGTTAATTTATTGGTTCTTTATAAAGAGGAATTTCTTCAGGAGGTTTTAGCATCAGATCTACATGCTTTTTCTTAATATGTGATGGAATAGGGGCTCTTCCAAAGCCAGTGTCTTCTTTTAATTGAGCTTCTTCATGCCAATTGGACATTAAAGTTCCAGAAACAAAAGTGCTTGCTCCTTTAGCTCCAGAGCTTCCAGCTTATGTTTTATTATAGCAATCCAATTTTGTTTAATTCATATTCATTATTTTGTAATAATAATTAATTAAATATTTTTTTTTAAACTTAAATATTCTTAATTCAATATTTCAGATTGTATTATAACTTATCATTTGATTTAGGATTATGGTAACTAAATGAGTAATTTTTATTTCCATTTTTAAAAAGAGAAAACTGAGAATATTGTTTAATTTTAAAGAATAAGTTTTAAATGGTATTCTGTTTCTTACAAAATTTAATATTAATATTCTTAATTTCATATAAATAAATGCTTGAGATATTTATTGATATAAAAGTATATAATCAACACTATGAGCTCAAAAAGTTAACTTATTAAAAATGTAAGAACATAAATTATTTTTGATTTCAAAATGAAGTTTATCATTCTGGAATGTATAATTGTATTTAAGTTTCAAAACTAGTATATTATAATTGTCTAAATATTATGTCTCTCTCTCTTTCTCTCTCAATATTTAATATAATACTATTTGAATAGTATTAATTCACATTTTCTTTTTATATACATTATATATTCCTTTCTCAAAGTTAATGAATTAATTACAACCTATAAGTTGATATTATTTAACAATATTTCTAAGAAAAGGTTAATTTCTTAAAAAAAATATTAACAATTATTTGTATTCTTTTATCAAAGTTGGATCATATCATCTCATTGTTATTTTAAATCCAAATCATAATTCAAATCTAATATTTCATTATTGATTAAATGTCTTTTTTAATAATAAAAAAAATTATAATAATCAATTATAATATTAAAATTTACATAAACTTTTTTGGGAATCAATAGAAAATAACAATTAAATTATTGATTCTTATGAGACCTAAAAGTAAAGCAATAATATAATAACATAATGGTCCTTTAGTTTAGTCATTCCTCAAATGAATATTGAATGTTAGATTTGGAGATGAAAGTATTTAAGATTAAGGGAAAAAATGAGAAAAACTAAAAATTTTAATTTAACCCAACATATTTTATTTGTTCAAATTTGCATGATTATTTTATGATTAAACTAAATTAGTTTATTTATTTAATGCAAAATCCCTTAATAACAAGCACTTTATATTTTCCTAGACAATCATATTTTTGTAAGTATAAAGGGTTTCTTGAATTAAAACAAAAGTAATACCTTAGTCCTGAGGAAAGGAGAATTAAGGAAATGAAAGAAAAAAACAATTAAACATCTGATTTTGAGGAAACCATATTAGTTACTAATTCAGCTAAATTAATAGTACCATAAAGAAGGATTACTTTTGAAAATTAAATTAATAGTATAGAGGATCCTTATTTTTAAAAAAATGAAAGTTCAATCTCTAAGAGATACTTAGCTAATTTTAAGATGTTAAAATCATAAAAATAAATTTTACCTTCTTTGCCTATCTAAAACAATATGACTTAAATTAAACTTTAAACAAGAAAGATATTTGCTAAACCATTGATTAAGAAATAAAAAAGTCTTGACCATGTAGTTTAAATATGTTATTAGAATAAACATTTTACTTAGTTATAAGAAGGAGCAAGTTTAAAATGTTTGTTTAAAGTTTCAGAATTGAAAGAAGAGGATTATGATAAAATTTTAATTATTTAATTTGAAAGTAATTATTTATATATATATGATAAGATGTTATATTAAAAAGATCATGTTCATTTTGGGAAACTTAGAATGAAGTTACTAGTTGTAACATTAGTTTATGTTCAAACAATTAAGAATAATGTGAAAGTGCTTTTTGCATTTGTAATTTAAGAAGAGAATTTAAAAATACACTGAAAATGTACATCAATTATTTTAACTAAGATTGTCAAAGGCTTATATAATAATCTTTTTAGTTTAAAATACAAACTTTATGTTAAAATGGCACAAATATCTTTAGGATTAAAATTATTAATACGATGCAATATATAAAACTAGAATCACAAAAAATGTTAGGATTGGTGGTATTTAAATGAATAGAGTTTTTAATGATTTCTAGAAATTTAACCTATCTAAAATCATTTACTTTGATTCAATTGATATATCAAATTCTTCCAAATTACATCCAGAAGATTTATAGTATAAAATACCTATAGCAAATTGTAATATAGAAACTACAATATTTTTATTTAAGAAAAATGTATAATCAAAGTAATTTGATTCACAATTACTACATAATATATCTATGGCCTTTTATTCAGGAAAAGAATATGTAATAAGTAAAAAACAAGTTTATTTTGAGAATATTGATTTACACTTTGTTTTTTAATATTATTCATCCTAAAATTAAATTAGAAAAGCCAATTAATTAAGAAAACTTAATGAATTAAAATAAACTTATTAGAAAATATTAGAAACATTAATTGACACTTAAACTATTTAGTAAGAGAAGGATGAATATTTGATGTAGTGGATATCAACAACAAGAAATGATTTTATTAATGATTTTAAAATGAAAAAGAATGAAAGATTCCCTCAATTTTATTTTACAATAGGAGATGTTATTGTGAGGAATTAAAAATTAAAATGGCAGCATTTTAGTTATAAAAATGAAAAAATGTAGAGTAGATATGAACATATCTGTAAATTGATATCTAAGATACATTAAGATCATGAATCATTTGAAAGACACTAACATTCAATTAAAATTAATTGTATACTTTGTATTGAATGATATTTCTACATACTTTACCTATTATAATTTAATATTTTTTGATTTATATTAATTAATAATTAAATAGTATTTCATTATAAAATTATAGAAATCTATATTTAGAAAAGAAAATAAGGCATTAACTTTAAATAATATTTTCATTATTTCTTAAATTTACTTTCTATATCACTTTTAATCATCTTATTTTGGATTGCACACACTATAGGATTTATACATTAAAAGGTATTAATTCTTTTTTTCTGGAATATTAATTTTTAATTTATTAAATACAATTTTTTGATTAATGTATATATTATTGAATAATAATAATAATAAGTTAAATAGTGATAATTTAATATCAAATTTTATATTCACTCATTTTCTTTATCAAAGAAACTTTCCCTTTTTGTAGTGTTCTTTGCTTATCTAATACGATCAAAGAGTGTAAAGTTAGTTTTAGTTCTTTTCATTTCTCTCATATCAAATTCTTGTTTTTTTTCATTTAATTTTTCATAATAAACAGTAATACTTTGAATAACAAAATCAAGATTGAAATCAGGAAAATAGATTTTTGATGATTTTGCAATATCCATTTCCATTTCATAATGAACTCTAACTATGTCTTGAATTCTCTTTTAGATTCCATCCATTGATTATGCTCCATGAACACTATTACTATCTCCATTGTTTTCATATTTATGATTGGAATCAACTGCAGCTGAATTACTAGGAACTCCAGCAGTGTATACACTCGAACTATAAGCTTCATTGTTTAGAATATTTTTTTCACCTTTTTTAGTTGATTTATTCTCAATTTCTGATCCTTAAAAAAACTATAATAATTATGTAGTTTTTCTTCTCTTTTTCCTACGAGTTACTTCTATACTTTAAAATTAAAATTAATTATACTTGCTAGCTATTTTTGAAATTATACTATTTTCTCTTGCTTCTATTCTTTATTTAATTTCAAGTTCTTATGAATAAGAGGGAGGTGATTGATCGAAATTAGATTCACTTCCCTTACTAACTTGTTTTAATAAATAAAGTGGTTTATTATCTAGTTTATTTAAATATTAAATTTAAACCTAAATGTTAATTTGTGGCACTATCAAACTCTAGCCAGGATACTTTTCTAATTCCAATTGAATTTGGATTTGTATTAAGTTTGCTTTTCACTATTTTCAATTTACTCTGTATAAATTTCTATGATCCCACATTATCATTTTGTACTTTTACTTCTTCTTGAACCATTGATTCATCCAAAAAATCTGTTGTCCCATTTTTATGAAGTTTCCCTTTTATAGATTATAGATTCTTTCCTTTATCAGTTCCTTAAAGTTTAATTCTATTAAGACTTCTTCTAAATTAACTTCCTTAATCCCAATCTATAACACTTTCCTAATAAATAATGTTGAAAATATAATTTTACATTTGTCATACTATGTCTTTAACCATCCTTAAGAAAGATTGCAGTTTGATTTTAAGATTTTTGATCAGCAGGAAAAACAGTTTAGATTGAAGGTTATGGAACAGGTGCTTATTATAAATTGTTTTCGAATTAAGACATCACTTTTTAATCTTTAAACATAGAATTCTTTTTATTTGGAACTTACTTCTATGGATCTTCATCTCTTTCATTTAACTCAAACCCTAAATTAATCAAGTAAGCATCATTTATTTCTCTTGAATATTCAAATAAATTACTTTTCAGGTATGATATTATTTAAAACTATATATCCCAAAGCTGCTTCTTAGACATCAGGTAGATAGTTTCTCCAATTTTATTTAGGTAAAGTTCTATAAGGAAATGTCAGTCTTCTATTAGTTTTGATTGAAGCAAAAGAACTTGCTATTTTATTCTTGTTTGGTTGTAAAAATACAAATGGACATCTAACAAATCTAATAGGTAGAATTACTAAATGAATCGATGAGTCCATCCACATATTTCACAAATTTAACCAAAAGCTTTGTAATTGCTATTAAAAATGAGATTATCTTTAACCATACTATATCTCTCAAATTCCTCGTTGTTCTCTTAGATAATTAAATAGAATTGTTAATAACTAATTAAAAATAAATTAAATATAGTACTCTACTACTAATAATTAAGTAAATTTAGTTGCTCTAGCATTGTATTCATAGGGAGTTTGTGAAATGAATTCTCTTTCTCCTATCACAGATCTATAAATAATATTATTACTAGGATTTACCCTTATGTTATTTTCTTCAAGAAGGTTTCAGTGTAGAAATGTTCATCCTCATCTATAAGAAATAGTTAACACATTACTTTAATGGTCAGCAACATATTCAACTGCTCCAGATAGCACAAACCAAAGTGCTTTAGGAGAATCGTTCCTCTAGAATAGTAATTATTCAGGGTAAAGTTTTGTTTCTTTGACTATTTGACACAATCTATGAATGGTTTCATCACTAAAATTTTCTCTTAAGAAACGCGATTAAGTTAATGTTTTACTGTAAATATCAATAAGAACTTCCTCTCTTAAATGTTTTGTTAATTATTCAATAAATTATTCTGCATGTTAATCTTCCTCTTATTTAACCTTAAAGAAATATTCAAAATATTTTTTAACCTATATTGAATCAACCTAAATACCTTTAATTGTAAATTATAACTTAATCCTCTCTTCCTTATATGGGTATTGATCTCTCTTATCCTCTATTTATAAATAGCCTTTTTATCAGATATTTATTTAAAAATATTTCCTATATTGGATAGACAATAACCAAAGACACCACAAATTAATAAAGTAACAACAATTACAAATATTCTCTCAACTGTTGTTACTGGAACTATGTCACCATATCCTACTGTAACAGTAGTGATAACACTCCAATATAAGGAAATTATGTATCTATCAAACCAGTAATAATTCATTGCATCAGGTGCATATTTAGTTAACCAAGTTAATTCCTCACCATAATTTTCATATTCTATAATTGCTACCCAATGCCATGCACAACCACAAAAATGTCCTGTTAGCAAGAGAAAGAATATTAATTTTAACAAATCCAAAAATACTTGCATATTATCCTTATTCATAACTTTGATAATATTACTTCCAAATTTAGAACCTCTTCTATATTAGTCATCAATGAAGATAATCTTGTTAGTCTCAACAATAATGCATATCTGACGAATGGAATATCCATATAGGATACTAAAAAGGGAATTATCACTATTAAATCCCAAAAGAAATTCCCTTTTACATAATGTTTTATTATCTACTTACGATCTTCATGCATCAACCCTTTATCATAATAAGCAGTATTGAAATTTAATAATATTTCTGCAATAAATATCCATGAAGGCAACAGATCAAAGAACCATTCAAATACTCCTGATGATCTCAAATCAAAACTTATATATATAGGTATGTAAAATATGTTCACTACAATAAATAACAATAATATAATATCCCAAACTATTTTGAATAAACTATCTGGTTTTATTACTTTCACATATTTTCCAAAAAATGTATTTATTGCTTCTACCCAATTTAATAATTTTAAGGCTTTATTTTAAATTTAATCAAAAATTATTAAACTAATACTAGGTTTCTATTTAATTAATCTATTTATCAACATATATTCAAAATTTGCACTATTATCGCAAATTACTTCAAAAATTCTTTTAGTAATTAATCGAAATTTGATTCTCTCTGTTTTAGTTTTTAATTATTAAATAAAACGTGACACTAATCTAATAATTATGAATCCTTTTTAAGTCCATACATCATTTAAACTAAAACTCCAAATCAAATATATACCCAGTTTTCATTTCTTTACTTCTGCCTCTCGAAACCAATGATGATTATTTTATTGTATCTCTATTAATTTAAGCCAGTTTGGTTCTTTCATTTTTTTCTTATTCTTCTTCTAATTTTTATACAAATGTTTAATATTTTGTTATTTTGGCATCTGATTTTAATCCTAGGTTAATTGTTCCACTAACTAAAAGTGGAGATTATATAACAAAGTCATCATAATCAAATTTTTATTAATTTTAAATTGATTTGTTAGATTTATTTTATGCAGTCTTTACTATTAAAGGCTTTTATATTTTTAAGTTATAACTAATTGAACTTATAGAACCCTAAGGTTCACTTCTTTTACCACTTTCATATCAAAATTAAATACCTTAAATTACTCATTAGACAATCCTCTTCATTTACATCAGCTTTATTACCTAAATTTATTGCTTGTTTATGATTATTATCAAAAATATCTCTCTTAAACTTTACAGCTTCGACTTATTACAATTAAGAAAATTCAAGAGCTGGATTTAATTTGTAACCGTCAATAAGACTTGACTATTAGATATCAAACAATTGCCCTGATGAAATATTATTGCTCTGAATTCCACTTTCTAAATCTTAGAATCCAGCATCTCTATTAATCATTATTTTATATTATTAAAAAATAGTAATAAATTAGAATAATACTCTTTTTCACGGATCATAATTTCTAGTTTAAAGGTATGACTTCACCAAATCAGTTTAGACTATGTTATATTCAATTAATTTTTAAATTTTTCCTCTAAATTGTATTTCAGTAAAGTATCTTTCTATTAATCCTTCAATATGTTCACCAACAATTACTATTTATTAATCCTTAATAACATTTGAATCTTTCAACAAATGTAACTAATAAAATTATTATCATATTTACAAGTGATGTAGTTATATCTCCATTTACTCTTCCTTAATTATTTGAATTCACCAACATCACAGCATATGATAAACAACCAGCAGATATCTCACTCTGATAATATTTACTCTATAATACATAATCAAAACAACATAACTTTAATGTAAAATATGCTATTTCAATTATGTCATTCTCTTTACTCTTTATCTTACTCAAATAGAGTCTTAATAACAAAGTTAAAAACAAAAAACCATTAGAAAAATTAAGTTAATGATCCAAACATTCAAATATTTCTAATTCTTTCTTAAAAATCTTACTTCGACCTAATCTATTATGGGAGATGTCTTCTGCTTAATCAATTCTTAATGGAATGACATCATTAAATTTTGATGCCAAATATATACAACTAACCCCAGTTAAGTGAAGGTTATCTCTTGTAATACTATCATTATTATTTATAATCATACTTTTGATTTTTTTTCTAAAATTCATCTAAAATAGAACAAACTATAAAAAATGTAGAATAATTCATTTAATATGCATGTGTAATCTCTATTAACCAATTTAAAAACCTAATTCTCTCTTCTTCATCAAAACCCTTGTCATCTTTGATTAAGAATTAAGTTGGCTTTTATTATTTTTCCAAATAATTTTACAGAACTAAATTATAAAATTCCTCAGTTTTCCCATTCTTCTATGGAATTTTACTTAAATCTAATTTAAACTCTAAAGGAGAAAGTATTTCTTCTGGATTTTCTATTTCCTTAAAATTCTCTAACTCTGATGACTTTTATTCTATTGCAGAAGCTAATTCTTCTAATCTTGTGACCGTAGCAACCTTTCCAGATCTAATTGATACTCCAGAAGTAAAATCAGATACTGACTCACTAGCACCGCTAGAGGATGATTGTTTTGATTTCATTTATTTAATTTTTTAAAGGCATTCAACCGCTCAATAATATAAATTTTATAAAACAATATTAATTTTAAGAAACTAATATCATCTACAAAAAGTATTCAAATTCTATTCACTTGAAGTTGATGTTTGTTGTGACTTTATTATGATATTTCTGAATCTTTATTTTCTGTTAATGATAATATAAAGAGGATAGTCAATTTTAATATTAGATTACTAAACTCTTTATACTATATATAATTAATATTCTTATATTGGACATCATATTATGTATAAATAGTTTTATATATCAATATTTTAATAATGTGTTGTGATTAAGTTATAATTATTTTTTAGATGAATTAAAAAAATAAAATATCTCTTTCAAAAAGAATAGAATCAGCAACCAGAGATTATCTTGCATATTTTTAATTTTTAATGTTGAGAGATAACTTTGATGTCACTTTAAAAAGCATTTTATGGTTTCGATTTCTTTTTATAATTAATACTTTACAAGCTGTGTAATTAATTAATGGTTAAAATGTGTAAATACTCATATTAACAATAGCTTCATTTAAGAGATGTTAAGCAAATATAGAATAAATTTGTTAATTTATTTTGGGAACAGTAACTACTTGATTTTTGCTTACATCATTATTTTAAGCATTTTTTTTCATATAGCTATTACTTAAATTGTAATAAAAATGAAAATCTCAATTCATTAATTTATTGGTTCCTTTTTTGTTTAAACCATTTATTATGTGTAGTCTATGCCAATTATTTTAAATTCCCTTTATGCTATTTTAAATTAGGATCAATATATTCATATAATTTTGTTCCTCTTGACTGTTTTATTGAATTTAATGTATATTAAGTTCAATTGTTAAACAAGGTTTTTATAGATAGATGGAAGCTTTTCAAGATAAAGAGATGAAATTCTCATATAAATTTTTAGAATTACTTTATGCATATTAAAGATCAAATTGCCAATATATGTATTATAATTTTTAATAATACTCATTGAATCGTTTTTGTTAACTGTAATTTAGCTTAATAACACTGAATTTAATAGCCATTTTATTTTTAAATTAAGAATATTTCTATTTGTCATAGGAATAGCAGGTATATCTAAATTAGATTGGATTGAAATATTTTTAGTATACATATTTACATTAAGTGTTATGTAATCTTGGAAAAATAGACTTGAAACAAATAAATTGACTGATGCTAAAAATTAATGTTAATTAAAATTTTTGATTTCTTAAATTGTTAAAGATTATTCAACTGATGAAACTATTTAAGTCTTATTAATTTAAAAATGCATTAGATCAAATTTAAATTATTTCCAAAAAAATAATAATTCTAATTTAATTAAAATTTAAGATAGATTAATGATAGAAAGATATTTTGAATAAAATTTATATAAACTCTATTTTCTATTGTTGCAATAAAATTAATCAAAATTATCATTTTTTGACTTTATTTTCGTAAAAGCCAATATTTATTTAATCTAATAAGAATGTTTTTTAAAATCGAAAAAATAACTATAAGATAACGCATAATTGGTTCGGGTTTTTGAATAATAAGAATCTAACTTTTTAATTTTAGAATAAGCTAATTTTGCAAAATTACATTTTTATTAAACCTTAATTAAACTTAACATCAATGAATAATAATATTGTAAAACGATTAGAACGTAATGTTTGAAATTTTGTAAACAAATGAAAAAATTAAAAAATGATCTTGAGATTAGTATTAATATAAAAACTCAAACTCTATAAAATTCTAATATAACTGATCTTAACACCATTTAAACCATTTAAAAATATTATTATGTCTTTTATGGTGACTATTAGAAAGTATATTAAAAATCTTAATTTAGGCATTTCAAATTGGGTAGAATGCTAAAGAATTACCAGGATGGGATCGGAATCTAAAGTTATAAAAAAGTAATAAAATGCTTATTTTATTATAGATTAAATCTTTCTTATTAAAGTTAGTTATTTATAGAAGAAATGGACAATTTTGAATTCAAAAATGAAATACTTAGCAGATTATTTTAAAGATTAATATTTAGAAAACATTTTGGATTTGTTCCCATAATTCTTGAGAGAATATTATCAATAATAATTAAATAAATATGTAGAAAATGAATTTGTAGAGAAGTATTAGTTTAAGGCGTATTTATTAAAAAATAATTATATTATTTCATGTAGAATTACATTTCATCATGAAATTTTAGATAATGATCTAATCATTAATAACATAATCGAAATTGATGATTAAATTAATTTTCTATTATTTGATTAATTTGGTAAGATCTTAGGAATATCAGAGTTACTCTTCAATGAATTATATAATCTTGATGAATCCTACATCCAAGAAATAACTTTATAAACATTTTTAGAAAAAGCAATGATATAATTTTATGTTCCTGAAATTGAACATTAAGTTCTATAACTTACTTCGTCTTAGTAATATAACTAAGTTGAGTTTTAATCTATCTTTTCGAAAAATTTAAACCATAATGATTGTTTACAACTAAAAATAAATTTCAATATCAAAGATGAATCTTTAACCTAAATTAAAATTAATTAATCTTCCAATTGTCAAAAATCACTTTAATAAGTCAATTAAATTTAGAAGAATAAAACAATTAAACTTTTAAATCCAAAATTTTCGATGCAATTTGAATAAATTCAACAACAACTAAGTTTAGAATAAAATGTATCATCTCATAAATTTGAATTAGAATATGTTGAAATGGATAATTTTTGTTATAGTTATTTTATATTACATTTTACAGACTTAGAAAATCATATGGAAAGTTAGGAAAAGAGTTTGAAATTAGAAACAAAAACAATAAAAAAATGTAATACTTTAGATAATAAAATTAATATGTCAATAATTGAATAAATAATAGAGAAATAAGAGATATCAAGGAATTTAAAATTATAATTAATACTAATGATTATTTTAACAATTTATGTAGTCAGTACTATATTTGTCAATAAATAATCTGGATTAAATGAAATCAAGTCATATTAATCTTCAATTAATTTCTTAATAAATCCTTAGGCCTTAACATTCTCATATGCAGGATCATTTCTATTATAATGGAATAGATATTGTGTTGAAAATGGCTTATATAATCTCTCCTAATATATTGAATTTTAAAGACAATAGAAATTAAATTATGCGTTTACTTTATGGAGAGGTATTCATGTTAATTATACATTAAATCTGAGTAAGAGGAGTAGAGATTTAGGGATGGAAATGGTTGATGTAATAGAGTATGATAAAAACAATAATAAAATAATAACAAAAATGGACTTTTATTCATTTTATTCAATTACAAGAGAGAAAATGGTTAGAGTTTAAAAAAATACTAATTATTCAAATATATCAACTCATGATTATTCTTTATTTAAAGCTAATGGATTCATTAGATAGAATATTATGACTATTTTTAAATTTCATGATGTAGTAATAAATGATGAAATTGAATATCTTAAATAAAAAGTAGAGTTCTCTCAAACTAATTTTTATTTAATAGAGATTATTTAGATATGTTGTGTAAATACACTAACAATAACTCTGATTTATTTCATATATAAACAAGTAAAATTAAAAAATCAAATATTTACTTTATTATCTTTAATAGAGATCAATGCTATTAAAATTCAGATATAATAAACTAAAATAGTTAATTCATTCACAAATTATTCCTAATAATCTATTACAAATTTGATTAATAATGATGCAATATTGAATGAAAATTCTCAATAAAATAAAAATAATCATACAATTCAAAGATTATAAAATTTTCAATTTACTTCTAAATTTCGCTTATTTATACCAATTATATTTATAATTTGCTATGGTTCTTAAATGATTGGAGCATATTATTATAGAGCTTTTTACTATAACAATTATAAACATTCTTTATTAATGACGATGAATTATATAAAATTCAAGAAGCTATTCGATAGTTCAATTTTAATTGGAGAATTAATTAAAACAGAACATTTAATTCCATCCAATCCATATTATTTAATAAATTAAACTGAAACTATAGAATTATATTTGATGTATGCTGACAATTCAACTAATTTGTTTAATACAATTCTTGATGATTTAGTTGTATCAGATTATTTTAATGACACTATGAAGAGTCTTATATTAAATGCTTTTAGAAAGGATTTATGTTTGAGCTTTTAAAGGTTTCTAGTTTTTTGTAATACTACTTAGATAAAATTACCATACTAACTTAGTGACTCTTATCTAACTATTACTTAAGATGGCATAGGAGGAGTAGTATAAAATTACAAAAAAATGGTTCAATAAGAATTTAATACAGAAAGGCAAACATTGAAATATTCAAGAAATAATACTTAATTTATTAATTCATAGATTCACTAAAATTTCTTTGTTCAATATGCCTAAGATATTTAATCATGTTTTTTTACTTGTTTTAGTTACTTCATAAATGAAAGTATTTATTTAAGTGATCTCTTTATTGAAGCTATGTCTGATTACTTTAATTTAACTGGAATTATGTAAATATTTATTTTTAAATTAGCATCTTGCTATTATATTTTATCTTCTCAGTTTTTTGGGTTATCTATTAATATGTTTAGATACATTAGATAAAATATGTCTTAATCTTACTTGATCCAAAAATAATATAGAAAAAAGGGATTAATCAAATTTTAAAGAAAATTATGAATTATATATGATTAAATATTGATTTAAAAATAAAAACTCAATTTATTATGGAAAATTTAATATTTATATCCAAATAATTTGACTAATATATCTATATATAATTCATGATAATAGTTTAATTATAACTGGACTTATTTAAGAAATACAAATACTCTAGTTCTTTTTTCGACTCACTTTTGTATTATAGAATAAAAAATGAGGGGATACTTTTTATTGTAAGATTTCCCAGTTAGTAGTGTGTCTAAATATATGAAGTATTTTAGAGTTGGATATATTTATATAAATATATAAATATAATACAAAAAAGTCATTTAAAAAAGTAAGTATTCATTATTCTTTCTAATTCAGATTTAGTGACTGGTTTGACAATGTAATCATCCATATTTTGTAAACATTGTTTTTTTTCTTTTTCTTCAGCATATCCACTACAACCAACAATTGTTATTGGCACATTCATAGATTTATAGTAATTTTTGATATTTTTAGATGTTACAATTCCATTTTAAATTGGTAATTCTACATCCATAAATATAAGTCTATATGGATGACAAATGTGTTATTATTTTGAAAATCTTTATTGCACTTTTTATTCAGCTAATTATCCAGAGATTGTATAATCTAGTTTTATTAATGATTAAAAAGTTCTATTAAATTTAAGTAAAAACGAATCTACATTAAATTAATTGTCTTCAACCAACAAAATTTAAGGACAAGAACAATAATTCTTTTAGAGTATAAACTTCTTTTCATTTTATGATTATCTTCTAAAATCATTCAATTTTGTTTCTAATTCTAAATCTATTTCTTTTTTCGAATCTTCATAATTTTCTATTTCATCTGTATATGTTGATTTATTATTAGTAATCAAAAAGCAAAATGTTGTGCCTTCTTAATAGACTGATCTAAATCCTAAACCTCTTTAATCAGAATTTAATTATGTAGCAATTGAATTACTTATCAATAGTCCTAATCCTACACCTTAAGCATTTAATTAACTAGCTTCTTTATTTTCAATCTTAGCAAATGCTTTAAATAATTTTGGTTAATCCTCTTCTCTCATTCCTACACCTGTGTCTTTGACTTCTATACAAATTTCATTGGGTCCATCAAGATATGCTCTGAGAGTAATAGAACCTTCCAAAGTGAATTTTAAGGCATTTCCAATTAAATTTACTGTTATTTATCTTATTCTATTTAGGTCACTCCAGATTTCTGTTGGTAAGGATTTATCATAATAGTAATTCAATTAAATATTCTTTTTCATAGCTTATATCTCGAACATATTAAGACATTCTTTTAGGAGAGATTTCAAATCAAAGATGCCATTACGAATTTTAAATTTGCCAGCTCTGATTTATGCCAAATCTAATAGATCATTTGAGAGATTAAGAATATATTTAGAGTTATCTAAAGCTGATTGAATTAGTTATTGTTCACTCAAATTCAAATTACTTTTATTTTCAATAACTTCTTCGAGCATTTATATTATACATGATAAGGGTGTTCTAAATTCATGACTAACAAATGATAGAGTTTTGGATTTTTATGAATTATAATCTTTTAATACTTTAATATAATCCTTATGATTAACATCTCTGAGAATTATGACTAATAATGGTTTATTGTAGTGAATTGCACTAAAAACTTTTAGATCTAAACATTATTTTTTCTAATACTTTTTAATATTGGTTATAAAAGCATTACTCTCATGAATGTAATAGAGAGGTTAATTTTAATAGTTTAATACTTTCTCTTTAACTAAAGTATGTAATTATATCCAAATCTAGGTTAATAGATAATGGAAGGAATCTATATCATCTAATGATTTTTTATGTGAAGTTGCATAATGAATTGATGGAGAATTTGGATGATTTATATTTTCTGTTTTTGTTTAAGTACCTGGAAATATTATTTGAACTGGAGGAAACTATAGACAATATTCATGATTGGATTAGGGTTATTATAATAAAAATTCCTATTTTTATGAGTTTGATTAATTCTCTATAATATATTATTAAGATAATCTAAAGGCTGATTTAATATAGGGTTATTATTTTTGAATTATTTTAAAACTATTTCTTTTCACACTTTATTAAGATTAAATACTGAAAGAATATTTGTAAAGATGTTCTTCACTTTTTTATTTTGTAGAAACACTTTTAAGATCCAATAGTTCAGATAACATTTAATCATGCTCATCAGCATCTATTAGATATTAGGCTGCTGAGTTTGAATATTTTATTGTAAAATCATCTTTAGTATTCTTTTCAAGTATTATTATTCCTTCAGGTAATACATCAAAAGTCTTAAAAAGTTTTGAAGAATCTTATGTTTCATATTCAACATTATTATTTCTTTAAACTGATGGTTCTAATTCTTAATTATTTAATTTTTATGTTTCCTTTAATTAATCACATTTCTCATCATATTCCTATCTGAAGTGATACAGTAATAATTTCAGTAAGATTGATTAACCTAATGCTTTAATTAAATCAGTAAAATATATATTATGAAATCCAATTCTAAGGAATACATAAGTATTAATAACTATTGTACCAAAAAATAATATATTTTATACTATTTTTTTTTTTTCATTTCTATTGAAAAACACAGTGTCAAATATTGCTAATTATTAAAATATTAAAAACTAAGAGTCAATTTGTAATTCTACAGAAAACAATGTAAGCATAAAATATTAACCATATATTATAAGCTATATTCTCATTGTTCTAAAATAGAAGGATAATGCTTGATAAATTATCATTACCAACACAAAAATTAAGCAAGTCATTATAAATGGTCCTCTGCTAATTATTAGATTTTCAATAATTTATGCAAAGATTATTGAACTATTAAAAAATATCAGCAAATTTTTAACGTTATTGTTATCCAAACATCTAAATTTTTCTACCTTTCCCATCAATAAATTATAAATAATTATATTATTATTATGACTGATATGTTTGATAACAATTATATTTAATTTGTAATTTTAAAATACATTCTAGTATACAATAAAAGTATATCATTCTAAGATTTGTTTGATATTTATTATTATAGAATTTATTTAACTTGATTTATATTTTCAAAATAGACATCAAAATTATAAAGAAATTCTGTTTAATATAATAATATCTTTGTGATTCCATTAAACTAAAGTTTTATTAAAAATTGACTAGATAAATAAAATCAATAGTTTACCTATTATACAAATAATCTTATAAAAGTAGTTAATATTTAAGTATTTTTTGAATTTAAAATTCAGATATAGTTTATTGTGTTTAATATTATAATATTGAAAAATAGAAATAAAGAAAACTAATTTAAATATAATAGCATAAATTTATGTAAAACTTAATATTAGTGTCAAATTTTTATATCAAAATTATTGATTTCGGTCATTGGCATCTAATGCTATAAATAAGGTTTCTTTATTAATTTAAATGATTCCTTGTTCGAAATAGGACTATTTTCTCGACTGCATAAAGTAGAATAAAATTGATTCTCTAAAATGGTATTTGTATTCTAATTGGAATTGCCATTATGATTATTGCTATTAGTAAATCTCATCAATCCTTTTTTATTTGATTCTTAAGTAGGAGTTTTTTAATTCATTCTTTCTGTTTAAGCTACTCTTTTCATAAAGGCTGCTTCATTAGCAGATGCACATACACTTCTTAATTATAATTGTTATTCATAATATTATAATTCTTCTTGTCTCTATAATACAGATTCTTTAACATTTTCAATACTTTTAGCTTTCTCTCTAAAAAGTTATTCTATAGATTGCATTAATGATTAATGATCATTAGAATTCTTAAGAAATTAATTAATGTGATCAACCCTTTTCATAGTATCTTACTCTTATTAATTTAAGTCTTATAAACTTGCAAATAATTGTGATTCTTTTTATTCCAAAAACTTAACTGATGATTCTAAATTGTATTTTAGATTATTTAAATCATCTATTAATGCATTCTAATTTTTGGTTTATAGATTCAAATTGTTTTCTTATAATTGTATTTAAGATTCTCTTTCTGTTAGTTATTTATTTAAGACTTTTAATGATTAACTTAATGAATCATTTTATTAATTTTAAGACTACAATTATTATTCCAATTCTGCTATTTAAGTTTCTTTTTTCTTCAACTCCTTTTCCTTTTTCGTTATAGCATTCATAATTTCTTCTATTTCTTTATATGTGTCTGCTATTTTTTTCCTTTCCTTCACATAAAGTGATTTATATTTATCCAATTCTTTTTAAAGAATTTAGAGTTGATGTTACATTTATATTCCATTCCATTTAATCATCATACAATCCTTTCTTTCACATTCTGCATCATATTGTAAATTTATCCTATTACTTGCAGGTTAAGTTTGAGAACCATTTAATCTATTAGTATTATTCTTTGGTGATTTGCTTATAGCACTAATTTATGAA
This sequence comes from Paramecium biaurelia, assembly GCA_000733385.1. NCBI lineage: Eukaryota > Ciliophora > Oligohymenophorea > Peniculida > Parameciidae > Paramecium > Paramecium biaurelia. The sequence goes on along the minus strand of JPFL01000037.1, from coordinate 146,052 downwards.
AGTCCGTAAAGTTACTTTACTTTTGGCATACAGAAGTTATTAATAAAAATAATAATAAAATTTAACGTATAAAACCAATCAAATTTAAAAAAGCCATTATTTTATTTCTCTATTGCATCATATGAAATTTACAGCATAGATATACAAATAAAATACACTTAACAAATTTTTTTGAAAGATGTAACAATATAAATATATATGCCTTAAAAATGTGATAAATATTTAAATTAAAGACATAAATAAATAAAGAGAAATTTAAATTGAGTAATAAAAATTAAATACAATGTTTACTCAGAGGTATTCTAATCTAAAACAAAACTATTTAAACAATTAAAATGAATCTAATCATTAAAGGTCTAAGTGATATATATTAATCTTATTTTAATCAACAACTTATAAAAAATAATACATAATTGAGTCATTTATTAATGATGTTAATATAATATATATGAAAAATTCTAATAATAAAGCATATAAATTTGACTTAATTATAAAAAAATAATTCAAATATTTATTAAAAATGATATTATATTGAATTTACAAACATTATTTATAATTCTTACTAAATTAATCCTAAATTTAATCAATCATATTAAAGACAAATCTAGCCTAAATATTTTATGGAAATACTAATTATCATGTTACCTGAGAAAATCTTAGAAGTTTAGCATAAATTCAAAAATTTCTATCTTCAATAAAAAATCTATTATTTCTAAATGCAAATTGTATTATTTTGATTACATTTGAATATTCGAAGGAAATAATCTTTGTTTACATTTATATCTTTCTCATAAAAAGATGAATGTCAATCACTATTGAAGCATAATTAAATTCAAATCGAAACTTTCTAGACTTCTTTTCACAAACGATTATATTTGAAAATACATTTTATATTCCAAACTATTATTTAAAGAATTTTCATTAAAAATGTATATCATACTAGTTATTGTATGCTTTCCAAAATGAATTACAATCAAATTCGCTTCCATAGTTTAATGCCTATCCATATATATAACTTTTGCATTTCTAATTATATAAGAAGGATTGATGCTTTCTCAAAAAATCAATATCCTTTTAATAAAAATTATATTAAAAAATTAAAATCTTCAAAAATTGATAATATAATTCAAATTATTTGGCTACAAAATGAAAAGTATGATTATTTTTTAAATAACTATTATTATTCAAGTTAACGAATTGAGGATGTCAACAAAATAATTCATTTATTTCAATCAAACAAATTAACTAAAAATTAATATTTATATTAAATTTTATCAGAATTATCATTAAAAATATAATCTAATTTGAAAAGATTCATTTTAAGTTTTAAGTTCCTTTTAAGTGTTATTTAATACATAAAACAAACAAATCTCAGTTTATTCTGAAGTAAATGGGAATGATAATATTTTAATTTTGATACATATTTGATTAAATCACTACATATCAATCAATTACCCTTTTTAATATAAATTTTAATTTATAATTACAATAGTTTCAATGGAATTTTAATTCAACTATTTTTGAATTGATTTAAGTTGAAATAAACAATGAATACGAAAAAATATTTTATATGGAGGAATTGTAAATAAATTGTTTAGATACATTAGATTTATATAAATAAGGCATTACTTAATTGATTTATTATGCAAATATATAATTAAAATATATTATTGATGTAATCACCTTCCTTGTAAAAATAATCAGAAAGCTCATAAAAAAGTGATTAATACATACAGGGATGGCTTCCAGTTAAGAGTGAGATTGAATAATCAATAATCACATATTTAGATTCTCTTGGAATTAATCAACTAATTGTAGTTGATAAATTTTAGAATCAATAACGAAATTCATTGCTGTCAATTGACAATGTTGGAACTCCTCAATCATAAAAAATCCTATCTCTCAATCTTGATTCTGAACTCTGTTAAAGAAGAAGCTTCAGACTATCTTCAGATTAGATTTGAAGAAAAATACTAAAATTTGTTTTTTATTTATATTATTATCGAAAATTCATAAGTAATATTATTTATTCATCAATTTCATAAATAAAAAGATCTTATAGATAAGATATTCAAATATAAAATATTAATTTTATATATGAAGTTATTTATTAATATATGCATAAATTATAAAATAGTATGTTCATATAGTAACTTATATAAATTAATAGAACCATCATTATTTTTTTTACTTTTTTTGAGTTAATAGGGTTTCAAAGTAACCACCTTAACTTGTTCTCAAAAAATACGTATCATTTACAATTGATGGTAATCTTTCATGAGGTTTTTATGAACTTTCAATTAAAGGTATCCTACTATGACTACATTAATGCTTATTTGAAATCGATTTTAATGAAGGTAAAGATGGCACTATAGTAAATACTTTTGGAAGGCTTAGTTTTGTCTGCCGAATTTTGATTTTGCATTTAGAATTTAAGTAAGAAGGAATTTCTTACTATTTGTATTCTGAAGTTATTAGAGATTTATATTTGACCTATAATTATCTATAAAATTAGATACGCATATAATGGATTGGTCTAATTTTGCTTTTAAGGATTTTTAGGAGAGCATCTTCACTTTATAAATTTTATGAAAATAATCAATCAATTACTAAAAGTATTTGGATCAAAAGATTGAAATAAATAATTCATAATTTAACTAGTTTAGACATAGAGACAGGCTAAGGTGAATAGTATAATGTAAATAACTAGAATATCAATCAAAAAGATATTTGATATCAAAAATAAGAATTATAATTATATCATAGATATATAAGAACTTAATTTATACTACCACCGATATAATAATAAAAGGATTCCTCAAAGTTTTATTTCTATATATGAAAAATGTATTAAAAATTATTTCATAATAATTATCCTTTATGTTACTTTTATTTAGCATGGGAATAGAATTTTGTAAAAATAAATTATCCTTTCTTCGTTTTCTACTTTTTATTATTATCTAGTATTTTTATTAAAAAATTAATAATTCTTTTAATTCAGACATTATTCATTGATTATTTTAATTTATTAATTGAATTTAATAAATAATTTGTATAAATAATAATTAAATATTTAAGATATTTTAGGAATTACATAAAGTGTTTAATATATTGAAATAGTTAAGGTACTATCTTTTATCTATTCTAATTATTATGATTATGATTAATATAATATTATTATTATGTTTTAGCATCATTTTTATATTTATAACAAAAATAAATAATAATTAAATTAAAAATAATAATGTATGAGTTAAATGTTCATAAGTGCGCTAAATTCAGAACTTTTGAAAATAAAGCAGATACTAGACGTGCTTTAGTTTTCTTAAAATTGTTAGATAACGTATTATTATCATAATATTAGAGTTGTCCAAGAGAGGAAGCATTAAAATTTTGTAAAAAAAGAATATGTAGATTTGATACTACCAAAAAATTGGAAGGACCTCCTAAATTTAGATTGATAAGAAATGCAACTACTAGTAGAGGATGGATTTTCCCTGAGGAGATTAAATATGATTTAGGTAAAAATTATGAGAGACCAAAAACAGAAGAGGACAAAGCATTTTAAAAATTCTTTTAGTCTAATAAATTAAAAATAGTATAAGAATAACAACATTAAGTTGAAGTTGTTAATAAATTTATGAAAGAAATTGATGGATAACTGAATATGAAATATGATAATTTAAAGGAATTAAAGAAAAAGATTACAGATGTTAGATTTAAATAAGAGGAGTATAGAAATACATCTGTAAATTATTTGAAATTTAAAGGATAACGTTTTGTTTAATTATATGATGTGTAATATTATAAATATATTAAAGATTCAAAAAAAATTATGATAATGATTTATTGGGATTTGAAAAACAATTTCCTAATACAGTTTAGGAAAAAACAAAAAGATATGAAGACTTTTTTGTAAAGGTAAACAAAAAACTTGAAACTAATAATTTATAAAAGAAATTTATAAAATTATAAAATGAAGGAGAATTAATAGCCAAAATGACTTAATCTGAAGGGAATAAGAATTAAGGTATATCAATAAATTCATTATAACACATAAATGATGTTAAGAATTTAGCTATAGAATTTAATAAAACATAATATGTATTTGATGATGAGAAAATGAAGAAAATGAAGAGAAACTCTTTACACCTTTTAAAAATAAATAATAAACATCGAAAAAATAATCAAAAAGAAATTAAAATTAGAGATTTTGAAGAAAAAATAGATAGAATAATTACAAGTAGAATAGATTCAATTACTAGAAGTGGTGATAATACAAATATAGATTATGATAAAATCAATTCTTTAAAATAAGTAATTAAGTTAAATATCATAAGAAAACAGAAACTGCTAGAAATAAAGAATTTACAAAGATAAGATCTCATTTCATTCCAAGAATTGTCAAAAAAAATGAAAGAGCTTGTACTACTTAATTGTCAACAAGAAAACTTTTGTTAAGCAGTAATCGTTCATAGAATCAATTATATAAATGAGATTAAATTATTTCAATGTAATTAATACTCACTTATTTTATAACATTCTGACTTACTTTTATGGTATTTAAGGTACCTTTATTTTCCTTTATTTAAAATAATCATCTTTTTTAAAACAATAATCAATAAGTTTTATGATTATTTTTATATAATATATAATACTACTCTTATACTTATTATCATGGAATATAATAAAATTATAAAACTGCATCTTTGGATAATAATCAAATAATTATCTTAAAGGTTGGATATTAGGGTTCAGCATACTTAGAAGAAGATTGACTGTTTGGTTTATAGCTTAATAATTGTCAACTTCTTAACATAATATTTAAGAATCTATACAATACTCCAATAAACAGATCCTAATACATTTTAGTAAGTATCTTGATAATTTTTCAAAAGACGACTCTCTGAAAAATAAAATAATTTTATTGAAATAAAATTTAGAGAAAATTAACAAATTCTGAAGTTTATAGAAATCCATCCTTTGATTATCCATAAATTTAATTAAGAGATTATTTAAAATATTTTAACCCGAGTACAAAATTTAGCATTAATTCTTTAATTTACTTTTAATGTGAGTCAACAAAATATAAAATAAGTATAATTAATAAATAATTAATTGGATTATCTAAGAAATTCAAGATGAATGATTGTTTCCCTTCTTTGCTAAGTCATAAATTCAATCCTATTTCACTTCTTCCTTAACAATGAAAAAGAACTTGAATTATTTTATTTCAGGAACTGTTATCAGCTAATATATTTGTGGATGCAAATTGTTTGTAAAAGAGAGGACTATTTATAGATAACTTAGATCAAAAATATAGAGAAAGCACTGAATAAATTAAATAAATAAATTGTTTTAGTTTCTAATTCTATTTTTTATGATAATATTCTTTGCAGAATTAAGTATTCCAAATATTAATAAAAATGAAGATTAATTTGATTAAATCAAGATTTAAAAAATGAATATCCTAAAATCATCAAAATCAATTGCTATTTAAATGATTATAATGAAAGTTTTTTAAGAAATTAATAGTTTTTCATTTAATAGTTTAGAGAAATAGGGGAAAATCAATGAACTTTACAAATTTATATATTGAGATATTATTAACTCTGATTTATCTTGATATAAAATTGATCTTTGAGTTGACAAAATAGAAAAAAGTGAAATATAAAATAATATATATACTGAAATTTCTTTTAATTATTGTTAATTCTTAAAAGTAAATTTAATTATATAATAATTATATTGAAAATAATGAAATAAAGACTGGTACTTCCTTTTGCATTTGAAGCAAAATTGCTGTCAGAACAAAATGAATCAAATATTCCAAGTAGTAAAATTCAAAGTAGCAAATTAATGTAGTATCGATCTTCTCCGTTTTAAGCTGATTTTTGGTGTTTACCAACTAATGACAGAAAATAATTAAATTACGAAAAGAAAAATGATTTTATTAGAAAGTTTATTGATAATATGCTTGATCACATTAGAAAAGTAAAAAAATTAACAAACTTTCATCTATCATTGATTGGTGATCAAGGGGCTTCTGAAGAAGTTCTTAAAAAGAGAAAATCTTCTACACTTCATCATTTAAATTAATAATAATTGAGGTTTTTTTAAAATATTAAAAAATCCATTATTATTAAATTAGAAAAATTACCTCTTATTCATCCAGGTTAGTTTATAAAGGTAATATGGGATATTGTTGCAGTGACTGCTCGTTTATACTTTTTATATATAATTCCTATTGATTTAGCATGGGTAAACTAATAATTCATTTTTCATGATATGTGGTACATATCAATAATGTTTTTACTTATATTAGTTTTTGATTTGTTATTAAGTTTAAATACAATATATTTTCAAAATGGTGAGGCTGTAGAATCAAGAGTTCACATCATCAAAAATAGTTTATATAATACATATGGATTGCAATGGTTGTCGGTTTTATAATTACTTATTTATTTTATAATCTCAGCATTTACAGATATATCTTTAGACATTTCAAATAATATTATTAATATAGGTTTACTCATATTTTTAGTGCATCATAAGACAATAATTAATTATTCTACCAATTATGAAGAAGGTTTGAATTTATCAAAGCAAACATCATCCATCTTGGCTTTAATAAAGTTGATTGCATTTTTATTTTATGTTATACATCTATTTTCATGTTTTTGGTTTTGGGTAATCCTATTCAATAACAATTTTAGATTGGTAGATATAGTATAGATAATTATGAGGGAAAGAGTTGGCTAATCTCTACCAATATGTTAGAATAATCATGGAATACATAATATCTTCAGGCTTTCTATTATACAGCTGTCACTATATTTACTGTTGGATATGGTGATGTAACACCCTAGAGCAATATAGAAAAAATCGTTTCAGTTATCTTAATTATGATATCTAGCATTCAATTACCTTATAGTGTAAACACAGTAGGTACAATAATTACTGAGATGTCTGCATTTTCAGAAGAGAAGAAAAGAAAATTAAGAATTATTAACACATATATGAATAAGACTTCATTATCATCTGGTTTATAAGTTTAAGTGAGAAAGTATTTATCTTATTATTGGGAAAATAAAGTTGTTTCTCAATCAGAAGAGGAGAAAGAAATTATAGATTCATTATCAGAATTCTTAAGACAATCTTTGATAAATGAGGCCCATCAGAAGATTTTTGATTAGTGTTCTTTATTTAGGATATCTTTTACTGATTAATTCAAAAAATAATTAATCAAGGAAGTTTAAGAAGTTCTTTTATCTCCAGAATAAGATTTGAAATAATCAAACGATATTTTATTGTATTATATAGAGGAAGGTTCTGTTTAAATCTGTTTATAATAAGGAAGAAAAATCAATTTAGGAATTGTTAATAAAGGAGCTTCTATTGGAATTAAAAATTTCATTTTGGGAACTGAACCTCTTGAAACTTTTAAGAGTGTTGGATTCACAAAGGCTATGATATTAAAAAGGAAGAGTTTTTTAAAAATTTTATAAGATCATCCTGAAGATTATGAATTGTTTTGTTCTATTAGAGATAAATTAATATTTTAAAGAGATGATCAATATTTTAGTGTTAAATGTTTTTCTTGTGGAAAAGATTCACACAAACTTATTGATTGTCCTTTAATTAAATTTGTTCCTGATAAGGAGTTCTTAATTAAAAAATATTAATTTCCTAAACTTTAAGAGAGAGTAAATTTTTAAAGGATTAGATAAAAAAAAGTTCAGAGTTTAAATTAAAACAGAAAAAAGTTAGAATAATGTGCTTTATTAATATAGAAGGATGAGCCTTAACTATTCTAATTATATAAGTTTGATAACATTTTGAATATTGATGAAGAACAATTTAAACACTATATTAAGAAATCTAATACAACTTAAAATATAAATTATCATACTCCAAGAATGAAAAAAAAAATGATATCTTCTTTGGAATAAAATTAAGATCCTATAAGAAAGAAATTTAGATAATTAGTTAATAAATTAATATCGATAAATAAAATATATCCTTATTTCTTAATTTAAACTTATGTTTAATATGAAAAATTGATTGAATAAAGATCTATTTAATAAACTTTGTAAATTTTAGAATAAAGATTAAAAAATATCCATTAATTAGATAATAAACGTTTTAATTAATATCTTAATGATATCAACTTTATCATTTAGAAATTATCTAATAAAACATATATTGATGATTAAGAATTTGAAAGTCCTTAGACATATAAATATTATTTTAGAAAAGATAATTTTTTAATTGTAAAATAGAAAAACTTTTTATAAAATTTAAGCATTTTAAAAAAATTTATATAATATGTTTAATATCCAGGAGATATAATCAAATAATTCTAATTAACATAGATAGGAATGTTTTTAGTTGCAAATAAAAGAAGATAAAACATTTGTGTGTCAGCAGATTAGGTAATTAAATGAAATAATTTTAATTCATAATTCAAAAATCATATTATTTTTTTTTTCCTATTATTTCAGGTTTCTTTAAATAAGTATTATTTAAATGTTAAGACAATTATTATGAGGTCAGGTTAACACTTTGAGATTTTAGTTTCTCTTTTTATTTTTATATATTAAGTTTCCCTTATATATCCAATAGTGGTAATTTATCAAATGGAAATTCTGAATGATACCTTATGTATTATTTTTATAATCCATAATCAAGAATTTCTCCTTTTTTATTAATTAGTCTTCCTCTATTTAAAGTCTTGATTACTTATTTACTTTGAAAATAACATGATAAATATTTATCCAATAAAGGATTATATTCTGAAGGTTTTAATATCTAATTAACAGCAAATTATTATTTAATTTTCATTCTTATAAAATTCAATAAAATAATAATATATTTAAAATTTATTAGAGTTTGTTAAAAAAATGTAATTAACAACATGATTTTTATTTATCTTTAGTGGATAATCAATAAAATAATAATTAGTTCTACAAAAAAAGAAAGACTATGAAATTCTCCATAAAATATCTTTAGTTTGTTATACATTCAAGCAAATATTATAGAAAAATAATTAATTTATTGCACTTATTAATTGATCAATTTATAATCACTATTATAATGTAATAATTAAGTAAAGAGCTGAATGGATTGATTAATAAAGCTATTCAATTCAACACTAAATTAGATCCTTTTACAACAAATGAACTATTTCTAAAGTGGAAAAGTATTAGCAATGGTGAGATTGATAATATCAATTAATTTATAAATATCGGAATAGAGATAGTGAAATTGTAAAATCGATATTCTAGAAGTATCAAAAAATCTTATTCATTACTAAATGAATATATATAAAAGTATTCAAAAGATCTTTAGAATCAAACTTGTGGAAATTACTTAAGTTTAGCAAGGACAACTCATCTTAATGATCAATTAAGTCTATAATTCATCTATAATCAAATAAAGGTTGATTCTGATATAGAATTCTCTATTTTAAAGTATTGTGCTGATTTGCAATGTAACGACATGGAGCTTGTATCCTAATTAATTGATAATTTACATTATAAAGTAGATGCTTAATTATTGAATTAATATTTATACTGCTTATTTGTGTTATTTCCTCATGATCAAAGTTCATTACTTATTAATTTGATAAAGGACAAGAATTTGATAGAAATAACTCCATCTAATTTTTTGTTATTATCTGAATTGTATTAAAATAAGAATATACCAATTCCTGAGAGTTGGAAGATAGGAGATTAAGATTCTGCATTATAAAAGAATAAGTAATCATATTTACAAAAGGAAATATAGTTATTTTTGAATATGGTTAATTTATCTTATGAATAGGAGAAATTGATAGATGATCTTTATTAAATAGATTTTTTCTTGCCATAATTTAATCAGATTTTAGAAGTCAATGGACCTTAACATTATGTATATGATATAGAATAAAATAATTGTAAATAAAATTAAATATTTATAATTTTAGCTAGAATTTTTACAGGGAAACATTATTATAAATAGATGTGTCTATCAGCTTTAGGATATGATGTGAGAAATTTGTGTTTCTTAGATTTTTATAAGGCAAAAGGTGTGACAGCTAAGTTAATACACTTGAAATCTGTATTAGAGTGATTTTTTTAGATTATGTTTATATATAACTGATACATAATAGAATTGAGAGTATATTAATCATAAATTAGTTTGATAAAGTATTAAATTGATCATTTATATTTTCTTACACTTAATAAGGTACCTTATTAATATTCATTTTATAGAGATAGATCAAATTAATTTCTGTAAATTGGTAATTATTCTTAATCTTAAAGATCTTAACTTTATAGAGTAGTTTAATGTTTTGTTTATGCAATATACTCTGTTGGATCAATGATTCTGTCATTAAAATTATTATTAATTTTTTAATTTTCTTTCTTTTTATGTTTCATTTTAATATTCTTTTTTAAACTAGAATTTTTTAGACTATTCTTTATTTAACTTTTTGGACTGCTCCTGATACTACTACTATATTTCATTTGATTCATTGTATTGTTAAAAACTTAAGATAACTATTTGCTTTATTAATTTTAAGTCAAATTATCAGAATCTGATAGATCATCTTCGGAATTGTAAATATTGAAACTAGACTTAAAAATAATATAGTATACTTTTATTTACTGGCTTTATCATTCTAAATACTGATATCATCACAATCTGAAAAATTGCCTTCTTTAGCAATTTTAATAAATACTAATTTGGAGTAAGATTCCCAAGTTTTAAATAGAATCAATATAGTCAAATAATCATGTAATATATTGAAATTAGCTTTTAATTGTTTACTGGGACTAATGTTTGTTCTTTCCAATAATCTATTTTTTCTATAGTACATCAATCTCAACTACATTTCTTTGTTGAATTATTTGATTTTAACTATAGAAGATTCAGTACCTTCTCTGAATACTTCATTAATGAAACATCTTCTAAATAGTTCATACATCAATTGATTATATTGGATATAACCATAATGATCACTAAAAAATTAGAAAATAATAATTACCATTTCAATTTAAAAGATGAAGCCAATTTAGCTACATCCCAAAGATTCTCTTCTTTACTTCCCCCTAGAGGTTTACCTATATCTAATAGAAATTTGCATAGAAACTTATAATTCATTGCTTAACCTTTTGTTTCGGAAGAATACTTACACCATACAGTTTTGATTTTATCTACATTTTCAACATAAGTTTAAATGAGTGAATTTTATAATTAAAAGAATTGTTCAAATTATTCAATAAGACCAAGTACAAAGAGATTAAGTAAAACATAATTTGATAGGAGCATGAATAAAAAGAAAAAATATTAATTATTAACATTTCCACAATATTTTGAATCTTCTAAACACAAAGGATTATGTTGCATAGTATCAGTCATTATTGTTCTCCAATCATCTCCAGATGCACATTTAAATAATGCAAGAAGAGCTTAGGCTACATTTTGAAAATTGATTTGATCATCCATTACAGCTCCACTATCAATTTCACCATATAATTAACATCCAATTAATGCAAATATTAACATTGCAATCATTAAGATTGTAAATATCTTTCCTAAAAAAGGCAATGCAAACACCATTACTCTCATTAATCTTTACAAATTGATAAGTCCTTGGAATATCAAAATTACTCTTAGACTTCTTAAAGAAAAAAATAATCTCAATAATAAATAACCATTATCATGTGGTGTTGATTTATAATAAATCATAATCCAATCAACAGAATAATCTGCTATAAAATCTATTATTGATACCATAATAAGAAAGAAATAAAATCTTCTCCAATAATTATCAAAAAATCTACCAGTTCCCAAAGCCAAAAACAACAAAACTACCCAAATTACATATAAAACTGTCAATGCATTATGAATATTATTTACAGTTCTGAAATATTCTTCACTCATATCTGATTCAAATAATAATAAGATTACCAAATCCAATATTAAAAATAAATACATACAAATTAATAAATATGTATTATTAGTTATATCTGATGCCAATTTTCTCATACCATTTGTTGGAGGTGAACTAAATATTGGAAAGTCCTTTATTATAATAGATGAAATCTCTTAAAATTCTTTTTAAGATTAAGTTTCATCTGTCATTTCTATTTTTTATTAATTTTCTTTCAAATTTGAATATAATACTCCTGTAAATAAACTTAAAAAGAACATTGAACCTATAAAGACAAATATAATAAAAAAGAAGTAAGTATACACATAACTATTAAATGCTTATGGTCCAATATTTGCTAATTAACTATTTTCAGCAATTTAAAATATTTCTCCCCATCCATCTAATGTTGATGTCACAAACAAAGAAGGAATTGCTATTGTTATATTATCAAAATTATGTTTGTAATTAATCCAATTCCTATTTTCTTTTATACATTATTCATAATTAACATTAAAATTCATTTTGTCTTCACAAAATCCAAATTATCCTTCATACAATATAATTGCATATACTCCAAACATAATCCATACTGCTAACATTGTAATCAACACATTTGTTATATCTACCAAAGAATATCCTAATGCTATTCTTAAATGAGTTAACCAACTTATTCTAAATAATAATTTCATTGGTCTTAAGTATCCTAAATACAAACAAAGATTAAAAATTTTGGCATAATGATCAGAAGAATTATTAAATGTAATAAAATGTGATATTATGTATATTACATCTAAAATTTGCCATACTGATACAAAATATGATCCTTTATCTAAAAATAAACCTTTCGCAATAATATTTATTAATATGTCTAAAAACATTTGAATATTAATAATCAATTGAATTTAGTCACAAATAGTATTATTAGTATCCTCATAATCATAATATGTATTCATTATAAATGTAACTAAGGAAGTATATAAAATTAAATCCATAAAGTATATATACAATTTGGATGTGGCTAATTTTGTGCACATTATTCTTAAGTAATTATTTTTTTCAAAAATGTAAAGGGAAGTTTAACATTCAATTCCTGTATAGAGTTTTGGTGATTTGTTAAGCAATTCCTTATTCAAAGATCCTATAATGATTTAATAAATTATAAGTACTAATTGATTTAAGAAAGTTTGTTATAAGGCCAACCTTTGATTTTCCTTGTGTTTAAGTTTATTCTAACATTACATTAGTTTGAGATACTTAAGGACTTAGGATTGTTTAGTATATTTGTTATTCTAATTCCTCATTTGAGTTTAAAGTTAATTGAGCATGTTCTTCAGAATTGAATATGTGAGTATTATCAATTGATTAATTTAAATACTTTCCAAAACCATCAAGGAGAATAGCCATAAATAAACCATAAGTTATATAATTCAATATTACAACCATTGAATATGAATAGATTACAGCAAAAGTGTAATTTAAATCACTTCCCATTACATAGACTCCATACCAATCATCATTTGTCATTATATTAAATATTGTCATAAATGCTTTAAATATGTTATCATACGAATGTAATTCTCCTAAAGAATCTTGCTAATCAAACTCACTAGCATACATTTCCATTCCAACTAAAGCATACATAAATATGACTAAGAACATTAAAAATGTCAAATAAATATATTGTTTAAAAGTCATTGATGCTATATGTCCTATTTTAACAGCCATTGCATTATATTTCAGACATCGATAAAATAACAAACATTTTGTACCTCTAATTAATCTTAAATTCTATTCTCCTAAATCAACTAATAAATCTTTTATTGTTAATTCAATTATATTCAAAATAACAATTGCTGCTTAAAACAAATAATTGGGATTACTTGTAAACTATTTTGTTGAAATTGATATTAATCTCAATATCAATTCGAATGTTAGAATAATTGTTGAAGCATTTTCAAATGAATGGATAGTAGTAGAATCAACAATATTCCAAAGTGCTAAAAAGGTAAAATTTATGAAAATTATCAAATCAAAAAATGTTTAACTAGTTGAACTAGTAATTATTTTATTTGTATGTTTATTAAAATTTAAAAGAATTCCTTTAAGACCTTTCATCCAAATTAAAACATCTTTTTAATTAAGTTAAAGAAAGATATGACTAAACATTTATAAGTTCTTTGCATTTAAAATTAATACATCCTTACCTGACCAATTACTAGTAGTAATTAACTTTCCATTTTAAAGTTCCTTCTCTCTTATTTTTCTATATTTAAATTAATTACTTGTTTAATTATTTTTTATTTTAGGTATTTTTATATTTATTTTATCACTTATTTCTTAATATGTAATGTAATAGCCTTAAACATAAACAACATTTTCACCATTTACTAATTTAGCAAATTTTTTTGATTTTTTTTTTATCGAAATATTTTTATCAAAACAAAAATTAAATTTCTTTTCAGTAGATCTTTCCCAAACATCAATAGAATTTTTACTTGTTTGTTGTTCCTTTTCATCTTCAATCTTTATAATTGTTTTCCATATATTGAGTTTTTTATATCTACAAGGAAACTTATTGCTCTTTATTTCAATAGACCTTTAAACCTATTACTTTATCTTATATGCTTGATTCTACCAATCAGGATATTAATGTCTAAACTTAATTTTTCTTAATTTTTCTGGGTTAAATTTCTTTTCTTCTTGCAATGCTAAATCAATCTAACTAATACATTAAATAAAAACATACATAAACTTTAACAAAATATCATGTTAACTTGTAAATTATTATTCAATTTAATAATTCACTTAAGATTATAAACATGAATATGATAAATTCTATAACTTTTATAATATTTCTAATTCAATTGGATCATCTGAATATTTTTTAATATTGATTTTTTTCTATTATTATTTCAATAAACGAAATTTAGTTAATAAAAGATTCTTCAATGTAAGTTATCTTAATTTATTTTAAAAACTTTGATTATCTACATTCTATTAAATATTATTTATTTCTTACATATTAGTTACTTAATTTCTTCTATGCTGCTGATAATGTTCGAGCTTCCATAATGGTTTTATTCATTTAACTTTCAGATTCCAGATTCCAACTAAGAATAGATCTTCTTTAAAAGGATTCTCGATATTTTTGAATAGTAGCAAAAAATCCAATATATCTTAAGAAAGCTACATCAAAAACATTCACTAATTCTCTCTCAGGATATTCTTAATTATCTTTAATTAATTTATCAATCCTAATTTTTTCTTATTGTTTTTCACTTTCCTCTGCAGCTTCTGCATAATGAGTTTTTAACACTGCGATAACCAAATTAAAACCAAAAAAACCACATAAAAATATAATTCCTAAGTAATATATCCATATTTAAGGATGAAATATTCTCATAGTAAAAAACATTACCCAACTCCAATCATCCATTGTTATTGTTCTCAATATTTAACCATATGAATAAATTACATTATTAAATGATGTTGGCATTTTTGGAGTTTCTTCAGTATATTTACATGTCATGCCATCTTCATAACATTAATTTTAATGACATTGAATCCAACCATCTGTTTCATCACCATTATCATATTCACATCTGAAATTGAATAATCCTTAAAATAGAAACACTCCACAAATTGCAAAGAATAAAGAAAATAGTCCTACTATCATCAGAGCTTCTAATAAAAATTTAATTGACTTCCTAAGAGCTAAAAGCATAACACCCAATCCAACAAATATATCTCCAAGATAGAAAAGTAATGTAATCATTCTCAAAGGTGAAATATCTATAATAAATATCTCTGGATAATATAGATTAATAGTAGTTGCAAATATCAATATGAAATCATAAATATCTTAAATATTTCTAAAGAAAGCATTTTTAGTAAAGAAAAATCCAGAAACTAAGATTCTAACAAAAATTTCAATTATAAATGATATAGTTATTACCTACTCTATTTAAAAGGTATCCTCTCTATGTTATGTCTTTACTATTATAAATAAGACAACATTAAATAATATTAATATTGTCATCAAAATTTTATAAATTCTACTCTTCATCATTTCTTTGGCTAATATAGGAAATACTAAAGATAGAAAAACTAAAGTTTTGCGAATTTTCAAAAAATTAGCATTATCTTAATATTTCTTAATATATTAATTATATTATTTACCTTTAATTCATAATTTAATCTGTTCATACCAGTTAATGGTACTAGTTAGATATAGTAAGGATCTTGAAAAGGGTTTCTTTAATATTGTTTATCATATCTTTTGATTATTTTCTTATATGCTAATTCATTTTCTTATGATTCTTCTAATTCTAAAGAAAATAGATTAGCAAATTTTAATAGTTCATCTTTGTCTTTTGTTTCCTTCATCTCATAATCAAACTAGGAATTTAAATTCTGAGTTTTTTCATTAAGTGTCGATATAAACTTTTTTGATGGTCTTCTAGATTCATATGAAACATATTAAATTGTTAATATGGTTTCTTCTGAATAATCAGATGAATTTAAATTATATTCTTCAATGGCACTTGATTCTTTATCTTTTTATTTTCTATTTTTTTATAGTAAATAAAAAACTTTTTTTATTTTTCGTAAGATGAATGAGAATTTTATGATGAATCTATAGATTCTTTTCTATTCGATTTTTCTTATTTTATCAATTTGGATGAGGAATCTTACTTTACTATTTGAGTACCAGCTAATAAAAATTACAATGATTAGAATACATTAAAATTACTAAATTATGCTTTACTTTCTTTAAGCCAATTCTTTGGAAATTGTTAATCGTTTTTTGTTATTCCTAGGTTAGTGCTATTAATCCATGAAGAACAAAAAATAATAATTTAATAGTAAATACAAAGTTAATAATTTCAAAAAATAAGAAATCAACAAATGCAAATACAAATTAAAGAATGATAACTTTGTAAATTTTGATTATCAATTGATCCACTAATTTTGTTATAACTTAAATAAAAACCAAATATGATCTTATCTAATTTACTGATCATATTATTTAAATTAATTCATTTTATATATTAATATTATTGTATATGAATGCAGATAAATAATGAATTTGTGATAATTAATATTTTCATTTCATATCACTTGTATTCTTAATTAAGTTATTGAAGTGCCTATCTGCTTGCATTTTCTAATAATCTAATATTTTCTTTAAACTTCTCATTTGTCTCTTCAAGCATCTATTTTTTCATCTAAATTAAAATCATTATAATTTAATACTTAAATTATTTATTTTTCTTCCTCTCTTTTTTTCAATTACTATTAAAATTATTTCTTAATCATATCCATTTCATTCTTAGACTCATCTAAATATTTCTTTTAATCTTGCAAATACTTTTTTACATCATCAATTTATTTATCATCTAAAACTCTATTAAATCTATTCAAATTAAAATTTAACTCATCAATTTTCTTTAAATTTTAACTCTTATTGATTATTTAACTAATCATTTTATCCTATGCATCAAATATATAATTGTAATTCTTAAATAATTCTGTCAGATTTTTACAAGCCTTAATCTTTCCTCCTTCCCCTTCAATTTCAATATCATCCTCATTCATTTATAACTCATATTATTAATCAAATTTCTTCATCAATTCCTTAAAAGTCTATAAATTTTCTGTAAGCATTTGAATAGCTTATTTACCATTTGTTTCTAGAGGAGCCTTATATAAGTCTGTCTTAAATTGATGCATATTTTATAATGGATTATCCAATTCTTAAGGAATATTTTCATCTCCAAAATCAATTTTTCTTCTCTTTAGATATACTTCTCTTCTAATTTAAAGTATTTCACCTAATTCATTATGAATTTTAATTAAATTCTCTCTTAATTATTCATTTTCTCTTAACAATTTATTATTCACTTCTTCCCATTTCTTCATTACAAGTTAACTAAATTCATATTCTCCATTAGCAGCAAATACACTAGGTCCTCCTTATTCTATTGGTTATGTAATCTCTACACTATTTTTATATGTTTTAGATGATTATTATTTTTTAATATGTTCTTTAATCTTTTAAATTTCAAGATCGCGGTATTTTAATTCATGTTCAAATTAGTTTGAACGACTTTATAATTTTGATAATTATTTTTAATAGTCTTCCTTTTCTGCCATTAATTTATTTCTATTTTTAAGAAATGATATATATACACTTATTCTTTCTAAACCTTCTCTGCACTTTTTATTTTTGCTGATAAATTTGTATTTTCTTATTCAAGTATTTTACGACTATTACTAACTCTTTCTAAATTCTAAGATAATTATTATTTCTCTGCTTCAATCTTACTCATTTTTTCATGATATGAGTTTTTGAAATCCATATCCTCCCTTCTTTATTTGATTATTGCAACTAATCTATTAAAAAATAATAATTTGCTAATACAATTTAACTGTAAGATCTACTTCAGTGTTATTATTACTATATAAATCTCCTAAAGGTGGAAAACCCATCATTATAAGTTTTTCTTTTACATTTTTTATTTGATTTGAGAGAAAATCTCTTTTATACTCATCATCAAAGTTTGATTCTATTTATTGCTCTTCTTGGCTTTCTTAAGCTTAAAATGAATATGTATTGCGAGGTTAAGGTTCCTAAAATTTCTCATCAAAGAGGTATTTCTTATAATTATCCATTTTTGAATTTAAAATAAATAATTCAAACAGTCATTAAACTCATTATTATTTACACACTAAATTTCCTATTCATTTTATCAATTATCCTTATGTTTTAATATATTAAGTGATAAGAATTCATATACTATAAAGAAATATTTATAATAATTAATAAAAATCATTAGATTTGAAAAGAAAAACATTCAAATGTACTTAAATTAAGTAAACAAATTATGCCACTTTCAGAAAATGAAGGAATACTAATAATTCTTAAATTATTTGACAATCTCTTTGTTCCAAAACTTTTCATATTTCCAACAAAATATATATTAGGTAATTATTCTATAATAAATGGATCATTTATAAATTATTATTATTAACTAAAATTATTATACTATTTTTTACATAAGAGTATCTTGCAATGTAGGTGCTAAATGTCCATAAAATAAATTCATTTCAATTAAATCTATGTCTTCTTAATCTTTTGTTGAATATTATTTTTTTATGTCCTAAATATTTTATCCACTTGTTCCAACAAAATTAATATTACCAAAACTGAATTCTGCAGGATTCGTTAAAAATGAAATCTTAGTATTATTTTCAAAACTCTCTCCAAAATGAGCTATTTGGAGAGGTGCTTAAGGAAATATTTATGATACTGGTTCATTTTACCCAGGCATAATAGCAACTGGAACGATATTAGCTAATTCATTAAGTAATTCATCTACTCCCTTTATATTTTCTTATAATTAAGTGTAAAGTTGTTTGAAATCTTCCATTTTTTTTATTGATCCTGTCAAACAGCTTTTTGCTTGATTTTATCTTCCATATAAATTACCTGCAATTATTATTTATTATAAATTTGAAGAGACCTTATATAAGAATTATAATTACTTCATTTCCATAACCACAATACAAATTTCCTTATAAATATTGTATTAGATGTCTCAATTTTGTTGTATTATTTTCTACATCATAATTTAATCCAGACATCAAACAAACATATGTTGTTTAATTTAAAGGCTTGTAAATAGGAGGATCAATAAAGTCAGGCAAATAAATTCTTTATACATTTACTACATTATTTCTCACAATTTATCCTTCTATTAGAACTACTATCCCTGTTATTAAATCTTCAACTTTTATTGTTCTTGAAGTATTATTTGGTAGATAAAGTTTACAATTTGTAAATTCTAATTTAATTCTGCCTGATTTATCCTCTAAATAACATGTATCATCATTTGGAACAGAATCTAAATATACTATTTATAATACCCGCTATTTTTATTTCTGTATATTATTAAAAATAATAAGGTTTCAATTTCATAATTTTAAAGATAGTTCCAATAACCTTAACTCTTCCTTCTAAATTCTAAATATGTTAAATGGCTTCCACGAAATTTTTATCCTTTAAATGTTCAATTTTAAATCTCTTAGACATGTTCAAAAATCTTATACAATAAATGGATTAATTTTATGTTTTGACATTTTAGTTAGTAGAAGGCAAAGAAAAGCGATTACTTTATTATATATCTAATTCTAATATTTTGCCTTTTGAAACCTGTTAGTAATTCTATTTCAACTAATTTAAAATAAAAGTTGATTATGCCATATTTTCCAATTCCATAACTATAAATAAAATGTATATTATATATATTAATTAACAACAATTCAAATTAATATTAAAGAACTATCAAGATAAATAATTTCATTTATCCTTTTCAATAGTTAAGTACTTTAAATATATTAAATTATTTTTCAAAGAATACCTACTCCAATCTTTACAATCTCAATTAATAATACACGTCCAAAAATTAATTATTATATTGTTACATTTTCTTTATTAATTTATAATATTAAATGGACATACTTTTAACAAATAATAAAACTTTACAATAATAGGATTTAACTCAATCTGGCTACTCTAGTTAATAACTATATCAGATTGCTTTTCAATTACTTGATAATCCACACCAATTATCGAATGCACTCCTTATTTTAAATGTATTACTATACACTTATTAAAAAGCATATTGATTAAGAAGAATACAATGTATATCCACTCTTGCAAAATTAATTCATAAATTTATTACAGCATTCTAATTCAGATATACAACATTTAACTCTTACTTTAATTTCAAAGTTAATCAACAAAAAAGAAGACTTTTCATCTTTAAAAATATAAGTTATTGAATCCCTCCTCGATGTTATCAAATGGGATTTAACACTACATACTCCTCAATAGGGTTTTGAATAAACATCTATCCTATTAAATGCTCCATTTCCTGATCTTAATAATTAAATAAAGATTGTTGAACCAACATCTCTTGTAAAATATTACTTCATCAACAAATAAGGTATTAATATATTTGGTCTTTTAAAGACTATGGAATTATTTTTAAGTAATCATAATTTCATTTTTGATAATACTATTGAATTTATTGAAATAACTTAAAGAATTGCTAGACATTAAAATGAGTAAGTGAGATCATATGCTTTGAAATTTATACATCACTTAGTTAATTTATAAGAAAATTAAAATTATAGAGAACTCATAAATGCAACACTCTTGACAGGTCTGATGGATGAATCATTAGAAATTAGAATTTAAGCTATGGATGAATTAAAGAATCTCAATCCAAAAGAAAAGGATCAACTTTTAATTCTATTATATAAGAATTCCCATTGTGATGATTTAAGAAAAGTGTCAGAATCTGTTGTTTAATAATTATTTCCTAATTTCTCTGGTGTTATTTAAACTGAATTAATGAATATTATCAATGAAAAAAGATTAAACGAATGTGTAATTCTTTGCTGTTTTTCAACAATTAGTAGAAATTCAAGGATTCGAAGATCTGGTTTAAGGACATTATAATCAATTATTTAATATTATCCTTACTAAGATTTACCTGTAAATGAAATTTTAAAAGTTTCTCAAAATTGTTCTTTATTTGAGATCAATTTTGATGTAAGATATAATGGATTTCTATTAATGTATCATATAATTAACTTGTATTAAGATAAGATAACTTAATTTAATGATTAACTAATATAAAATTGTATATTTAATTTTAGTGATGATCACATAGAATGCTAAGAATTATGTATTAATATACTTGTAAGGTTAATTGATCATTCAAATTTAATATAAGTGTTATAAATAAAATTAGGGTAAATAACAAATAAAGATTTGGTTTTGAAAGATTTATTGGACAAAAGTAAGAAAATAGAAGAAGTATATACATAATAGATACATTAGGAAGAAATCAATGAAGAGAAAATACTAAAACACTAATAAAAAATAATGTTAGGAATTATTGTATGTTTTATTTAGATGATTAAATAACAATTTGATAAGAAAAGTTTAGAATAAGTCAGTTTAATAATCTGTTAAGGACTTTAAATTGTGAGTTTTTAAAGGAATATTGTTTATAAATATTTAATTAATGGATTAAAATAGAGTTATATGTAATAAAAAGAATTAATTAAATAAATGATCAATTAGTTAAATCTTATAGAGTTTTTGAGATAAGATAGGGAAGTAGAATTAATAAATGATATTGATGAATTAGTGGGTACATCAATTTTGAAGGAATGATAAAATAATTATTATTATATTATGTTTTAATAATTTTTAAACTGTTTCAAAAATAAATCAGCAAAGGATGGTTCTAAAGAGTATGAAAAAGATGTACTTTCATCAGTGCTTGATATTATACCAAATTACTAAAGTAAATTAGGATTTAAGTTTTAGACAAAAAAGGAGAAGCTACAGCTGCTGAGATAAGGAAATAGGTAAATTAGTCAGATAATCCTAAATAATAAAATGAGAATCTGATAAAATATGATGATGATGATAATCCTTATTGCAGGTTTTCATTGGATTATTTTGCTTTAAATAATAGGTTTCGGATTTTTTGTATTTAAATCAGTTAATCCAAACTATTTTAATGGATTCATTCTTTATTAGTAATTATATTTAAATAACCTAAGTCAATTATAGTAGTATGTGTATTAATTATTAAGCCTTATAATAATGAATAAAGTGGATTAAATATCTCTATATCAAGTGAAGTGATTAATGGAATAATAATTTCATGCGATGTAATTTTTAGCATTTAAGTTGTGATATCAGTAATTTCTTATGGGTAATGAGTTAAGTTTTAAAATTTAGAATGTGGAATTGCAAATATGGATATTACAAAGACCCTTATGCATTTATAAATAGTATATGTTTGTTATTTGCTCTGATCATAAGACAATCTTACTTATACATATTTAGAGCATTATTTTTGGTTGATTTTATAGTTTAGACTAAATATTTCTAAATTGTAAAGAAATTGAGTAACACAGTCAAACATGCATTAATGATGACAGCCTATGTCATAATCATAATTACTTTATTCACTTATATATATGCAACAATGGGAGTTTAAATTTGGAGTGATTAATTACATTATTATTGTGTAAAAGATGGTTAGGTTGATGCTTATCCAACAAGATTATGTGGAATGGGTAGATAATGTCCAGATGGATATTTATGTTAAAGTGGATATTTTCATTAACCATTCACTTAATATGATTATATTTCCTTTGATGAAATTCCAAATGGTTTGCTTACTTTGTTTATTTGTCATTTTATTGAAGGTTGGGTTGAAGTGGAATAGAATTTAGGAGATTCTTTTAATAAATATATTAGTTCAATCTTTTTATGGTCATATATTATAATTGGAACTTTCTTTTTGTAAAACTTATTAGTGGCAATTCTTTTAAATTAATATTAAATGGATTAACAAATTGAAGAAATGCCAAAAATCAAAAGGAGGAGTCAAACAAAAATTCCAATAAATAATGAGAGACGTAGGACATATTTTATAATTCCAGGTCATTTAAGTAGAAGCAAATAAAGAGCTTTATAATTGATACAAAATTAACATAAAAAATCAGGATAAAGATCATAATTAAAAATAAGAATTAAATTAATTGTTTCTTCAAATTATGTTAAATATTTTTATTCACTTTTATTTATAACAAACTTAATCTTGTTTTCATTAAATGATGAATCAGCTTATCATAATAATTTTGAAGATAAAATTACAATTATCAATTTAGTATTTCTGTTTGTATATATTTTGGAAGATATAGCAAGAATTTATATTTGGAAATAAAAAGAAAATAAATATATTCTTATTTTAGAATTTCTCATAGACTTTATTAGTATAATTGTATAGATTAATGACATGTCATATCCATTTGTGCTTAATGCATTTAAAGGTTTAAGACTTTTATGGTTCTTTAATACATAAACAAGTTGGTCAAACTATAAAGTTTTATTGTAAGCATTACAAAAGTCTTTTGTCAATATTCCTAAATTAGTTCTAGTATTCTTAACTTACATGATCGTCATAGGAATATTGGGAAGAGAATATTTTGCTGGATAATTGCTCTTTAATGAATTAGGTAATTATGATAAACAAGGTAAATATATACCAAGAGCAAATTTTGATAGTATTAGAAATACAGTTTCTTCTTTATTTATAATAATTTGTTCTGATTAATGGGAGAATATATTTTATACAACTTTGGAAACTAAATCTTGGGTTCCTTATCCATTTTTTATTTTTGTGTTGATTTTGTGTAGATTTTTTATCTTATCATCATTTTTAACTATTATGCTTGATAATTATGAAGAAGCAAAAAATGAAGCTGATAAATCTAAGGCACGTGCTTAGAGAGTTATTTCATCTATGTAAAGTAATTATATTTAATGATTATTTTTAAAGAAACAAAAGTGGTACCTGCTATTTAATCCTAATAATTTTAAAATACTTCTTAGATTGAAAAGAAAAGATACTTTGGAAGATTATCAAAGATGTCAGATGATAGTGAGGATGAAGAACAAGAATCTAAACATCAAGTTTTATAAAGATAAACATCAAAATTACCATAAATTACAATTTTCAAAAGTAATGATGACATTAAAGTATCCATTAGCACAAATTAATCATATAAGCAATATTTTATGAATTCAGCATTATTCATATTACATAACAAGAGCATTTTAAGAAAAAGAATACAATAATTGATATAGAATAAGTATTTTGAATGGTTAATGAGTTCAATAATAATTTTGAACATTATTTTATTAGGTTTGGATTTACCAATATATGAATAAAAAGATTTAATATAGAAATTTAATGTTATTTTTACAATAATTTTTATATTTGAAATTGTATTAAGAGTATTAGCTCATGGATTTATTTGGAATCATAATGAACCAATAAGAGCATTCATTTATAATAATCAAAATAATTTTGATTTGGCAATATTAATTATAAGTTCAATTAGTGATCTAAATCTTTATAATAGTGGATATTTAAAAGCTTTTCGTGCATTGCGTACTTTAAGAGTTTTCTCATCTGCTAGAGTAATAAATATATAAAATTATAATCTAGAGAGGATCCCAAAGTGAAGAATTGAATTTGATATCGAAATCATTATTTCAAACTATATCATTATTAACTTCAATGATATTTGTTACTGGTATCTGTATTTGGATTTTAAGTATCTTTTGTATGACAATATGGAAAGGTAAATTGTATTTTTGTAATAATGTATAAACATATGATAATATCTATACAAAATAAGATTGTTTAGATTAGAATGGAGACTGGATCAATAATATTTCTAATTTTGATACTATTTAAGATTCATTGCTTTGTTTGTTTAGAATTATTATTGGAGAAGGATGGACAAGTTAAATGTTTTATGTTTCAGATATCACTGATAGAGGTATGCATCCTAAAGTTGACTCATCTGCCAATTATTAGATCTTATATTATATATTATTATTCCTTTTGAATATCATGTTACTAAATCTATTCACTGGTTTAATTATTAACAATTATAGAACAATCAAAGAGAATATCAGTAATTACAAAACTCTTAATGAACATTAGAGAGAATGGTTGTAAATGATGTATATCATGTAAAAGAAGAATCTTATAAGATTAATTGAAAAACCAAAACATTAATTCAGATAGATTTGTTATTCCATTGCAACCTATAAGTATTTTGAATTGATTATACTAATTCTCCTCTTATTGAATTTGATATTGTAAGATGCTATCATATTTTAGTTGTTCTGCCAATGGTAACACAATTAATTAAACTACCAAATCAGCATTCTATGTTCTAGACATTATTTTTATTACACTATTTCATATTGAAGTATTTATTAAATTTTCAGCATTTTGGTATTATTACCTCAAAGATTCATGGAATAAGTTTGATATATTACTATTAATTACAACAGATGCCTTATTAATACTTAATAGTGAAATAGTAATGCCAAAAATGTTTATGATACCATTAATAATTCGTTGTTTAAGAGTTCTAAACACTTATAAAATACTTAAATTAAATCGTCAACTTAAAGTTCTTATTGATGTCATATAAGAAATTTTACCTACTTTATTAAGTGTTTTTGCTTTTATTATTATAATCATTATTGTCTATGCATTAATTGGAATTCAAACATTATCTACAATTAAATCAACTCCCCAAGATGCCCAATATCCTTTTTATTAAGAAATAGGTTAGAGAAATAAAAGTTTCTAGAACTTTTGGGATGCTGCCTTAATTTTAATAGAAGTTACTACAGGCTAATATTGGCCACTCTATATGTCAGATTATACTATAGATAAGGAGGGTTGTCATTATTAAAGTCCAGAAGAGATTTTAAAAGAAGGAATTTAGGGATGTAGTACATTTTTTGGATATTTTTATTTTATTAGTTTTTTAGTATTGATAAGGATTATAATGATATCATTATTTTTAGCTATGATTATAGAATCATATTAGGAATGCTTACTTGAGAATACTGCAGTCATTAATCCTTATTAAATAGAGGATTTCTTTTTAAAATGGTCTGATTATGATCCAAAAGGAACTGGATGGATAACACCTGAGGATTTTGCATTTTTAATGTTTGAGATGAATCCACCTCTTGGATTTAAAGATGAGAATGCATGTTTATAATTATTTGATTTTAATTAAAGTAATAAATTTATTTGATTATATAATAGATCATAAGAAACAATCAGCATATATTTATAATCCTAGAACTAAGATGCATCTTAAGAAAATTGATATCTTTAAGAAACTGAGTGATTTTTAAGTGTTAATATATTAAAATGAGATGATACATATAAAGGATGTTTGTTTGTAGATAGCTTATAATGCAGTGAAAAAAAGGAATGGTTTGTAAGGGATTGAATAAATTGAAGATAAAGTAGTATTGAGAAAGATTAGGAAATCATGGGAGGCTAAGTTTCCTGATTTGGTTGATTAGAAGTTTCTTCATTTTGCAGTGGATATATTTGCTTTTAGTTCAATTAGTAATATATTAAGAGGAGCAATTGAGAGAAGAAAAGTTAAGAAGAGAATTAAGGAGATGTAGAAATAAAATAATCTGAGATAGTTAGAAATAAATGAGAATGCATATTTAAATACAAGAAATGCAGATAATAGTCTTCGTCATCGTAGAAAGAGTTAGATTAATAAAAGAGTGTTTCCATTTGCTTAATCATCTTATAGAAAGAATAAATTAAGTCTTGATGGAAATGTTTCAAATCGAAGAGTAGCTCGTAGGACTGATTTAATGCAATCCTAATAATAATAGGTATCTTAAGGAGAATCTATTTCACTCTCGACTCACAACTTTTATATTGATCCTTAAGAAACAAATAATGGATTTCCTATGAAAGTAGTATTAGAAACGTAGAAAATAGATTTCCCAAGTGATAATTCATAACGTTCTTTTTTTGGATAGATGAAATTTAGAGGGGATATATCATAAAGAATGTCTGATGAAGAGGATAATATATGAAAATTAAAAATTGAAATTAAAATTATGTCTTAATAATAATAAAAATCTATGAATGATACTCTTTTTGATACCAAGGTCTTAGATAACTTTGAATAAGAGTTTTAATAAGTTCATGATGATATTAATCCTAAAATTCATTCACGTATTGCACCATTGATATTTGCAATAAAAGGATTGAAATAAGAAATTAATTAAGTTTTTGCTGATTTCATTCGAGAAACTAATAAAGCAACTGATGTGATGAGAATAAAAGATATGTTTGAAGCAGTATTGATGGAATATAATCTTAGAGAAAAAGAAAGTAATAAATTAATGGAAGCCATCCTATAAAATGATTCTAAATAAATAAGGTAAATCTCTTAATTGCTCAAAGAAATACATGAACTTTAACATGAAGTAAATTAATTTTAAAGACAAAGTGAAGTCAAACGTTAAAGGTAATGTGGTATTTTTAAAGGGAATCCAACAGATTTCAAAAAACAAAATACTTAAATTATAGATGAAACCAGTATCTATGATTGGGTTGTTGATATAGATTTTATAACATCTATAAATAGTTCAGGATGGAAAGTTTGGTTGTCTCCAAAAATGATAAATTAAGAAATTATTAACATAAAAGCATTGGAAGGAGCAACTGTTGCAGTAACAGGACTCTATGATAAAGGAAAGACCTTTGTTTTAAATAGTTTAACTATGAGTAATTTACCATCTGGAAAAAAGGTTACTACAAGAGGAATTTCATTTAAGCATGTTAATGTAGATAATGGTACAAAATTAATTTTAGTGGACACAGCTGGAACATATAGTCCTGTCAAAATTGAAAATGAATTATCTATTGTAGATAAAGAAGCAACAGAAACATTTATATCTGATTTAGTATTTGATTTAGCAGATTATTTTTTATGTGTAGTTAACGATTTTACTAGTCTTGATTAAAGATATTTAGATAGACTAAGTCGTAATCTATAATAAAGTCCAAATAAAACATTTAGAGAGATTATTGTAATACATAATTTAAAAGATGTTGAATCTCCTGAAATTTTAGAACATGTTTGGAGTACATAAGTTACTTAGATATATGCAAATGGAACACTTTAAAAAACTAAAGTAGCTGCACTTAATCCAATAAATAAATAATTATAAGAAAAACATGTACTTTGGTTCAAAACTCCATATACTAGACACGTGTGTATTGTGAATGATGATTGTAATTTAGGAAAGGGATTAAATCCTTGGGTATTTTCACTTCTTAGGTATTGGTTAAAAGCTGTATTTATTCCTGTGAATAGAAGTTTTTCTGTTTTAGATTGTTTGTTAATTTAATCTAGATAGAAACTTGTAAATTTTTTTAGAAAAAATATCAAAATTGATTTATAAGATACAGATGATCCTTTGATTAAAGTAATTAAAACAGAAAATGAATTTCATGATAAAATTCAAATTCCTTAAGGACAAATTGATATGAGTGGTTTAATTACAGGGTAATAGGATTCATTTTAACCTGCAACAGACATAATTGCAGGTGATCAATATATAATTTTGATGGATGCTCCAGGATTGACTAATGATGATGTTGATATATAGAGATAGAATGTTGTTACTTTAGTTAAGGGAAATAAGTAGAGACCATATATAAATCAAGGGTAATTGGAAAAGAGTGAAAGAAAATATGGTGAATTTACACTTACATTTAAAGTATTAGAATAAGTTTAATAATTAGATTCCTGATATTTATGAAAGATAATGGTCTTATTTTGGTGTGGAAAAAGGAGTGATCACAATAAAATACGATAAAGATAAAGATGATATTTGATTATATAAATTATTTTATGAGTCAAAGTCCACATTAATTGAAAGCCAAAATTGATTTCTTACATCAAGAGAACCAATAGTTGAGAAACAATATAGATGATTTACAAACTGTCATCAAATTGAATAAGTAGTCAATGCGTTCTATGACTATTGATGTAACCATCCCTAAACTTAATTAATAAACCAATAATCGTGAAAATGAAAATACAGTTAAGGCACTTAAATTAGTAATTACAGAATAGTAAAAAGAAATTGATCATTTGATGTTATCTTTAGAGAAGGTTTAAAAAGAAAGAGATTTTGCTTAAGGTAAAGCTTTAATTTCAGAGGAAATTACCTATGCAGCAGAAAAGAGTGAAAAGAAACTCATTGCTGAACTTGAGTCAACTATTTATGAACTTAATCATACAATCAGTTAATAGGCTTAAAAAATTAGTTAATTTGAAAAGTAAGCTGATTAACGTGATGATACTACTGGAGTTGTAGTAAGATATAGAGATGTTATTAATCCTAATACAGCTACTATTTTATTACATGAAGAAATGGAAACATTGCATTAATTGATAGTGAGATTATAATTATAAGTTAATTATTTAAAGAGTATTCAATTAAAATTAGTGACCCTAATAAATAAGGTTATAACTAATTTATAGATGAAAAATTAAGATGAAATAATAGATTTAGATGAGGATTAAGAAAAGGCTTAACATGAATTTTTAGAAATCTTAGCTTAAATTTAATGTAAATAGAATATTCGAGTAACTTATTTTAGAGTCTCGATTACCCACTGTAGATTTGCCAGTTAGAATAAATTCTATTTAATCTCCTATGAATACAGATATGATGCATTCTCCAATACTCTCTCCTTTTCCTAATAAAGCTCCTCAAGTTTAAAAAAAAAACTATTTAAATTTGAATTAAACATTTGATGGAGCTTTAGGAGTTAATGATTCATATTAATAATATGGAAGATAGGAAGATTTGAAAAAGAATATATCTCGAGTACCAAAGTTGAATTTAACTAAAGCCTTTCAAATTCAATAAATTAATGCAAAAAGATCAACACAATAAATTAAACTAACTGAGGATTAATTATAAAATAGAGTTCGTAAATTAGAATAAGAATTAGAGGAAACTAAAAAAAGTCTATCAAGAGAATTAATTTTATGTAAACATTATGAAATAGAAAATGAATCATTAAAAAGATATTTAAAATAAATAGAAGCAAATAATGAAATTTTGGTCAAATCCAATCTCAACCTCAATCAAAAATGGGAGAAGATATAAAAAAGTTTTATGTACTATAAAACATTTTTTGTTGAACATAAAGATTAATTTGCTTAATTGTAAATATTGGTGTAATCAGAAAAGGATGTATTAATTTTATTCTAATTGATAGAAAGCATAATCATAAGAGGATTATAATGAATATGGTTTTAATTCTGCCAGAGTAAGTCATGCTAGAAGAGATTAAACTTAAAGAAAGAAGACTTTATTAGATTAGACAATAACTTCTTATGTTCCTATGTATTAAGGTAATATTGTTACAATATTAAGAATCTCTAATGGAAATAGAGAATTAATTAGGAAGAGTCAATTAATCTGTAACCTATAATCAAAACAATAGAAATAACTCAAGTAGTGCTATCGAAAGCAATGATGAGTTTTATTTAGATAAAGATGGGAGTTATATAGAAAATACTGAATGGAGAAACAATCTATAAAAAGAATGGACTATATTAGCAACACAAATTCACTCATAAAAACCTAAAGATCAAGTACAACAAATAAAGTAATCTTAACCAATTCAAAAATTGTAAAATATTAAACCATGAAATATATCATTAATTATAACCAATACCCTCTTAATAATTATATTAGGAGATTGTGATATGTAAAGAGTAATTTAAATTACAATTAAAATCAAAGCAAAAAATAGTATTCTTAGACTTTGCTTTCATGTTTTTCACCTTACTATTTAATCATGAATAGAAGCCTTTCTATATCACATATATTATTGTCTTTTCCCTTTTAACTTTCTCCTTAATGTATTATCAAATCTATTTATTTCCCTTCATTACTATTGGATTTTTTTAGACAATAGCGGGTTTCCTATTTGATCTATCTTTTTAATATTAATAAGAGTTGAATTGTCTCTAATTCTTAAATGCTCTATATATATATAATCTATATCAATGCTTTAGTAACAGTAATCACATACAAAAAAATTCATCTTATATTCAAAAAGGAATATTCATTTTTGTTCTTGTTTGCCTACTGTATTGATTATGATTTAATAGCACAATTCAAACATTGATCAAAGTTACATTTAAATATTAGAATTTCATAAGGAACATTTTAGCATTTATTACACTTTGCTTTATTCATCATTTTTAAATTTTCTATGTTCGTTAACTAATTTTATGAAATAATATAAACTTGATCAATTAGCACAAATAATAAAGAGACTAGAACATATTCTAGATAATGCTTAACCAAGAAATTCTCAACATTCTCTTTTTCGTCTCTTTCCAACGTTTCAACCTGATGAGCAGACTTCATCAGAATAGAGTACAAACTAAAATATGTTTGATGAGCAAGCAACTCAAGATTATACAAAAAATGATTTAAAGAGATTTTCAACAGAATCTGTCTTTATTAAATTAGATTATACTGAGATTTCAATATAATTAAGAAGCATACTATAAAACAGTTTTAAGAACCTTAATATAGACTCAGTGAATCACATTTCGGAGTAATTCATAAAAAATACTTAAAAGGATAATCCTTATAGTGATTTGATTATTAATTAATTAAATCTTATTCAAAGTGTTATTGAAGCTCATTTAATTTGTTAAAAATATGATACTTCAATATAGAATTTATCTAATCAATTCATAAATTGTGATTAGTAGGACATTATTTAATAAGTAATTTCAATAAGATCAAACTATTTTTCGGAGATAAATAACCATAAAATTGATAAGACTTTGGTTCCTTAATACGATTAATTTTAGTTAATAAAAGAATAATAAATAAAAATTTAATAAACATAATAAGCCATAGAATAGCTTATTCAAAAGTTTTTTTGATGATTATCATATTTGTTTATTTTTCATTAATACAATTATAACCATATATATAATCAAAAATGAAAATAAATGATTATCAAAAGTACATACCATGTAAATTATTATACAAATCATCAAAATCTGAATAATCTAAGAATTAATTTAATTTTAATTATTTTTAATTTAAATCTCTAACATCTTTAACATGTCTGAAATTTAATAAATAATTTTCCAAATGTAATAATTCCTATAAATTTCAGTATATAAATTACTTAGTCTTCTTTATTATCATAATAAGCAATAATTGGAATTCCATTATCAATTTATTTACTAAATGAATATGAAGCATTATCTACTAATAAAATATTAGAAAGTTTTCTATTTCCTAATACTCTAAAAATATATAAGTTTTACCTTAAATCTTTAATATAAGCTCCTTCTGTTGTTTATTGACAATTTTCCCTATAAAATCTATGAGAAATCCATTATTTTTTTGGATCTAAATAATCAATTACTATATTCGCATAGCTTGAATGTGAAGCTGTAAAAACTATAATTTCAAAATGTTTTGAAAGTGTTTATAGAATTTATTTAGCATATGGTCGAATATTAATAGAAGCTTAAACAGTTTCATCATTTGGAAAAGTGATAGGTAATATGATGTCTCCTGGAATTGAAACATTTGAGTTACAATGTATCAATGTCTCATCTAAATCAAATATAATTGTTTTTAGATTATTGGATCTTGGTAAATTAATAACTTTATCTGGATCAAATTGTATTACTAATCTACTTGCATAAATTAATCCCTAAATTAATCAAAACTAAATTCACTTGATATGTTTATGAAAAATGATCTTTAATAAGTTCATCAAGTTCTGTAGGTTTCTTATTTTTTATAGCAGACAGTACAGTTGAAATATAGTACAAGAACTAAATATATTTAAATTTACTTACAGGTTCATTTGGTTATGTTTCAATAAGTTTATTGAAGTAAAAACACTTGGCATCCATTGATGATTATCTTTCTGATTTATTTAAATTAGTATTTGTTTATTGAACAAAAGAACCTTTCAATAATTAAGAATTCTTATTATTAAAATCCTTTTTAATTTATGTTACAAAATCTTATAGTTATCCACCCTTTTTTTCTTATGTTTATTTCAGTAATTAGGAATTTGAAGAGGAACTTTTAATATCCTTTATTTATGAATAAATATTAAAAATAGATTTAATATCTTTAGTTACTTTCCTTTCTTCTTAACTGATATTCTTTTACTATTCGATAAATTTCTTAGGAAAGTATTTAGATACTAATGAATATTGTTTTTATGGTATTCTATCTGATTTTTTATCTTATTAATTGTCACTTATATTTACAAATGAATCCTTTAATTAATTAAACTTTTTTTCTAAATATTCCAATTTCTCATTCAATCTCTTATAAGCCTAACTTTCAACAGGTTTTAGTTTTGAATTATCATATTATAAAAAATCAACCACTTTGCTATTTTATTCTTTGGTTGATTTTGTCTAATTGTGTCGTAATTTATAACCATTTTATTAGAGTAAAAAGAGATATGATACATTCTTCATTTCTTTTATTTGTTATTGATTTCCTTTTTAATTTTAGTATGAATTTTTCTCAACAGCTGATTAAGCACGATAGAATTGTTAAAGCGATGCAGATTTCTATAGTCCACTAATTGAACGATTTTCATTTTTTTATTGACTTGAGCAACTGCTTTCTCTATTCTATAGCAATTTCTTTTTTTGTAATAGAGCATAAGAGTTTTCTTTATCAATTGTTATTATTGATTTGCCATTACTTGAATTACATTATCTGGATAGCAAATCTAAATTGATTTTCAGTTAATTACCTGCATATGAATAGTTTTATGTTGTCTTATACATCATTTCTGATATTTAGAATAAAAAGTCTGTTTATTTTAATATAACAAAATATGCTCATTTTTTAACAGGGGCCTTAAATTTATCTGCTTTTTCTTGATTTTGGAAGAACTCTAAGTTTTTTTTAAAATTGTCATTCTAATTCCTTAGTTATTATTTTTATTTAAAACGGTCAATTTCAGGTTCTTTAGGTTTAGGAGGATTAACCTAATATTTTTATCTTGCAGGTGAAGTGTAAACTTTATCATTTTATTATTGATTTTATTTTTCTACAACTTAATCAATTTTATTTTATTGATTACTCTATTTATTTTAATTTCCTTATGATACCTTTTATTATTAATTAAGTTCTATTTATATATCCATATTTTATTATTTCTTCTATTCCTCATTATTCTTAGATTCAATTTTTGGACTCTCTATAATAATTTCTTCAAGCTGTTTATTCTAAATATAAATTATCGAAGCTTTTCCAAAAGAATTTTACTTTTTTACTTCAGGAACTATTTTAGATTACACATCAATTTTTTAATCATTCTCATTTTACCTTTTTTGATTGTTATTATTATTCTATTGATCCTTTATCTTAATATCAACTTCTTCTTAATTTTGAATATTAATGAGTGGTTGATTCTCTTAATTATTTTATTCTTGGCTATTCTAAACTATAGAATCTACTAAAATAACATCTTTCTTATCTTTAACATCAATTTATGTTTCTTATTATTATTTCTAATTCTCAATCATATTTTTATCTTATTTACTAATTGTATTATAATCATTATTTCTATAAGTTTAGTTAGGTGATGAAAATATCTCTTGAAATGATTACAATCCTTCAAATAAAATTGAATCTAATTTTAATTCACCTTCTTTATTTGCTTTTACTAATTCAAAAGGTTCACAAACATTGGCTGTTTCTTCTACTCCAGAATTTAATGCATACTTCTTTTTTAAATCTTAAGAAACTCCAATATTAAAAAAACTTATTAATTTGACTGATTTTTTATCCATTTCATTTTTAAATGGATCAAGTAAGATCTCATCATAAAAATTACCACTCCAAAAAAGATTTAATTCATTTCTTCTAAATGCAATTAAAGTACAAGCTGAGATCATTAAAACTTCTGTAAATATTGAGCTATTAATTATAAAGATAGAAATATTACGTAGGTAGAGGGAATGATATCAAATATTATACAATAACCCATAAAACCAAACCAATTAATAATCCAAAAAAACTGACTATTTCATATACAAATGTTTTCTTTAATCTATCAAATCTATGTACATATGCAAGGAAGAAACCTAATGTAAAATGAGATTATAACCTGGAAATAAGATATTAAATATTGAAACCCATGCACATTTCTTCTTATAGATATATCTAAAATATGGAATTTATGCAGATAAAGGTGTATTGAAATATCTTAGAATCAAACTATCCCATTCATATCTAATGTTTAATGCCAAATAGATTGAACAGAATACATCCATAGCCATTATAGGCAAGAAAAATAATAAGCAATCTTTAAGAGAAGTGATCTTAAATAGTTTAATAAGTGAGCCAAGAATACAAATTGATATTAAATTGCTTAACTACATAATATAATTTATTTACAATCCAAATTTATTCAGTTGCTAAATATACTGCAAATAAACCAGCACCCAAAATTATTGCAAAAATATCACAATATCTAATATAATAAATGATTTAAACAAAAAATGGTACTTTTTTTCTAAATGCACAAAACAATTCATTTATAAAGTGAACTGTACACAACACACAAAGAATATATACTATTGTTTATATTGGTTTCTCAGCCTTCTCTTATGTATACAAAGAGATAAACAAAGCTCCAATTAAGAGACTCATATAAAATAATGCTTAAGACAATCCCAATGAAAACCCTTGAAATGGAGAACTCTCTTAAGCAATTTTATCTAACTTCTCTTAAGGTAATTCCTTTCTTAATTGTTTTGTTATAAAAACAACCTTAACTGCATATATCTTTCCAAACATTGAAAGAACTAATATCATTATACTTTCAAAAAATATCAATATAATATTACTCCAATCGAATCTAATTAAATAAACTAAGTACCTTACAGGATAATAATCTTTGCCACATAAAAATTGATAATTAAATATTACAGGATCGTAACCTTCAAATTATAGAGTAACTCGTTTTATGCTCCAATATCTATCATTATTTAGAGTTTTCTAACATAAATGTGTTATGTTCATTCCTAAATAATTATCAAAGCCTGTAATAATTGGTAAATCCTATTGATATTTGACTTAGACTTATATATCCTAATCTGAAAGTTCCTCTGTGATATTTAACCATTCAATAAGCAAAGGTTCTTCTCCAAGATTCTCAATATAAAAGGGAAGATTAAATCGTTATATAGTTGGCCCTTATTTGTTTAAATTCATCACTCGAAATTTCGTAACGTTATTTGGACAACAAGATAAGGATGGGAATGAGGCATACTCAAAATTCTCATATACTTTTGAATGAACATAAACAATTTGATCCTAATCTTCATCATCTGTGATTGACTATAGTAATGGACCAATAGATAAGTTTGCATTTGGCAGTGCTGCTAGAGTTATTGTTAATAAATAATAAATAAACATAATATATTATAATTCTGTTTTTATTTTTACATAGATATAAATTTTGATATTCTTGGGATTATTCCCTATTATTCAAAATATGATCAATTTAAAGTATAAGTATATGATTTCATCAGTATAATTCACTTTATGCATGGAGCCATTCTTCAACTCCTGTTAATATTGCAATTAACTTATTTAAATTCTTAGACATCTTTTAAATATCACCAACATCAAATAAAGGTTCAATTTCTTCGGCATTCTTATATGATTAAGGAGCTTTATTTAATTCAATATGTTAATAATTGACTAAGCATCTATTAGGACTTAAATGATTTAGCAAAACAGGATTCTTAAGTTCTCCAAGTTGTATATGTGCATGAGATAATCCTTTTATTTTACTAAGATCCAAAGTACCTCTATCAGTCAATAAAGACTAAGTTTGTTAAGCTTTTGGAATCCTATAATTAAATGTGATTGTACCTTACCGAATAAATGAATTAGCGTTTTTTGATTCTTATTGTGCTCTTTTTAAATTAGTTTTATCGAATT
This sequence comes from Paramecium biaurelia, assembly GCA_000733385.1. Taxonomy (NCBI): domain Eukaryota; phylum Ciliophora; class Oligohymenophorea; order Peniculida; family Parameciidae; genus Paramecium; species Paramecium biaurelia. The sequence continues at coordinate 108,616 of JPFL01000037.1, read as the reverse complement.
ATGGCTGTTTTCTTATTTAATAATGTATAAGTTATGGTTTTTTCTTTTGGTCATTTTTCATAAGTTCAAAATTATGTTTAGCTTTTTATAATCCTTCATCATGATCTTAAGCAAAGATAACTTCAAATGGTTCATCATCAGAAGATATATTAAAATCTGCTTCTTCAGTATTGACAGATTGTTTTCCCTTCTTACTTTTTCCAACTGAACCTTATTCAAATTTAGCCACTGCTAATCTTTTTAATGATGAGTTAGGTTTCTATTATATTTTTACAATATATTACTAAAGTATCTCCATTGATCATTTTATTATGAAAGAATTAAGCCATTTCAATATTACCTTCATAATAATGATATTTTCCCATTTAATCATATCCTTTAAGTTCTTCGTTTGGTTTATCTAATTTCCAACTGCACATTAAATATTTAGTTATATAGGTTTTTGCTTACTTGAGTCTTAATTTAAGAAAACAAAGGGATAAGATTTCGTAAGCTTTAATTTTATACTTAAGCATAGGTTCTGAGTCTGAGAATCTTTTTGCATTTTTGGCAAGCAGAATTGAATAATGTAGAAGATTATAATATTTAGCAATTTTAGAGAGAGTTAAACTAACTAAAATCTTAATATCTAATGAATAAATGAAGTAAAAATACCAAGATTACGGATTTTAGAAATTTGATTATTGATTTCCTAGATAATTTCAATACAAAAGGATCGTTTAGATTTATTATGAAGAATCCTTCTTAATCTATCAATTAATATGGCAATATCATCTCTATTACGTAATAACATTTCTTAACTTGAAATATAGATTGAAATATTGTACGTATGTAGTTATGGATTTGTTTATCTGATTCTAGATTCTTCCTTAATCTTTTCTATTTCAGATTTGTAAGTATTTTTTATGTTATTTATAAGAATATTGATTTTGGATTTGTTTTATTTTGAGAAAGGATTAGATTTTTTGATTAAATAACCTTCATTAGTTGAATGTTCAGTATTAAATTTTTCATGAATATATTTGCTTGATTTATTTGTATGAGCAGTAGTTTATAGATAATCACATGTTCTTTCTGTAGTTTTTAATGCACTCAGACGTGAAAGAGAAGGATTATTCTTTATTAGAAAGTATTGATAAAACATAAAATTAAATAATCATTTATCTAATATGGATTAATTGGTTCTAAATCTCTTAGATTATTATCTAAAATGTAGAAATTATTATGCTTAGATAATATTCTTAACTTTAGGCTATTAATAATTATAAAAATTGAAGCTATTCTCTTAAAATCCAACTGATGGTTTATCGTTTTAAGTAGATTCTTTTGATAATTATTAATGTAAATAATTGTAGTATCCTTAATTGACTTACAATTTCATTTAGACTTTAGCTAATTATTTTTTATGTTCTTTAATCTTTAAATCACATGATTAGATGATGTCTTAATTTTTTTTTAAGATTGGTTCTTCAATAGTAGTTGATCTGATAAATCTACTTAAATATCTATTAAATGAAAGTTTTTATAGATTGGATATAGATGATTTTGTTTTAGATTCTTCTGATGATGATTGATTATAGGAATTGGTTAATTTAGGTAATCGATAATTTAATTTGATATCTTAGAATGGTTCTAACATAGATGGTAATGCTGAATGTTTAGGTCTTATAAAGTAATGGGAATTCTAATTAATAGAAGAAGGTTGTTGATAAATATTTTTGATTTATTGCATAATTATAATCAATCTGATAATTGCATAAGTAAAGCAGTTCCTCTTTTAATCCAGAAATCTTCTTCATTTGAAGCTTGACCTGGATTAGGTTTACAAGGTAACATAACATCAAATTGATAAGATGGTCTTTCCATAACACCACAACGTACTTAATAATAATATGTGGGACATAAATAAAAGTTTTAACCTAAAAAATATATTATGATATTATACCTTTCTTTGATTTACTTTTACCTTCTTAGCTAACTGGTTTAAATAAGACGATTGGCATTTAATCATGTAATTTCATTGGTTCAGCATCTACAATGTAATTCTTTTCATCCCATTTTGCTCCTTCAAGGAATAAACCATGAATATATGCACCATCTTTAGCAGCCTAAGGTTCAGATCCATGAGGTAAAAATGAAAATTCCCATCCAAATTAATCAATTGGAGTATTGACTTTTCTAGCACTTTATTATAATAAAGCTGTAGTGAAACCAGTTGGGAATGAGAATCCAGAAATCCAAAATACATTTGGTTATTATTTAATCCAACTTCTTAATTATAAAACTCTTTTTTCAAGATCAATAATCCAACTTGATAAGGGTTTTAAGGAATGATAACAAAATTTCCATTATTAAGGAACTTTATTATCAAATAGACTATGCATAATAGTTTCAAGATCTTCTGAAATAAGTACTAAACCACTAAGACCTTTATCTAAATTAATGAGTGAATTTCTGACTGTATTTAATAATTTATTATATCTGGATATTTCTTACATCAACACTATTTTCAATGGATTTTGATCACCAGGTCTTACTTTTTCAATTGCTTCTTACATATCAATTTCTTCTGGAACCTTACCTAAAGTTTCTTGGATTAGTTTCTATACTTTAGATTCCATAGATTCTTCACCAGCTTTCACTGATTAAGGTGATAATGAAATAATTGAATCAATAAGAGAATTTGTATCAGCAATCTATGATGATATTTCAGCATTAATATGTTAACCAAATACTTCAGCTCTCTCAACTGGTGGGAAATCTTCAACTTTACTTCTGTAGAATAATACATGATTACTAATTTTATCATTCTTACTTTCTTTTGGTTTAAATTCTTCAGGAACATAATAATATAATGAATTCTCAACTAATTTATACTTCTCCTCAAAGATAATCTTATCTTAAAAGAAACTATTAGCATACACCTTTAATAATCTTTAATCATATTTATCTGTAACTCTACCTCCATAGATAACATCAGCTATTAAATATCTTATTGCATCCCAAGGAGGACTCTTTTAAACTGGTTAATCTTATTATTATTATCCAAGTTATTATTATTATTATTATTAATTGTGTTTGCTATCATGTTATGTTTGATCAACATACATTAAAAGAATATTATCAGCAGTTTCCCAATCTGAATCATTAAAATCATAAATAACATTCCATCCTAAAGATTTGAATCTCTTACGCTCAATAATCAAACTATGGAACCAACAAAGTGAATATACTAATTTCATATAATGTAATTAGTTAGTCAATTTCTATTATGAAAGAATTGAAGGATCAAATTTTGATTATGACATATTGGTGTACAATCTATTCATATTTGCCCTAACTCCTTTAGGTGGTTCTGTAGTCACTTTTAGACATTTTTAAAGAATGCTAATAGGGAATTTTGGATGAGGTGCAGAACTCAACCATAATCTGAACTTTTCACTTGTAGCATCTGATTACCTTAGAGTTTCCATGCATTTTTCTAATTCTTTCAAGAAACTTAAACTCAAATGACAATTTGCCAAATAAACCCATAAACCAGCCTTGCTACCTTCATATAATTTATCTATAGCCTTTTAAGCTTAACCTTAACCCAAAGACACTGGTAACAATTAACAATCCTTCATCTTAGCAAATTATTCTAATTAATGATAGGGATCAACACCTGGAGACAATATAAATATCACAGGCTTATTTTTAGTGGTATCATTATAAATAGAGTCATAAGAAGTTGCTGGTGGTTAGGTATAAAATTGTCCCATGGTTGAATTAACAAATGCTTATGCTGCCAAAAGAACTCTGTCTGGTCTAATAATTTTAAGTAAGATCATCTTCTTAAGACTATCACATTTTTGATCCCATTCACCTGGTAATGAATCTGATTCTGGAGTTGGACTCAAATACCATTTTTTCCATTCTTTTCCATTATGAGTAAATGCATTAATGATTCCAGTAAAATTTGGTAATTTATCCAAATCACAAATGGCTTACCATTATTATTCAGTAACCCAATCTGAAATTGGATTATGAGGTTGATTCTTTCTATCAGCAGTTGGATCTCCACCTCTTAAGAAAAAGCTGTATTCCTCTAAATCTATTGTAATTTAACTCTTCAATTCACTTGTAATATTCACTGCCATTTAAATAGCCAACAAGAGTTTATCTTTCTCAAATAATCCTCGACATGCTGTTTTAAATATCTCTTCAGAATGTCTAGCTGCAATATCTGATAATTTCTCTTACAAAGAGTCATTTATAGATGCACCTCTACTTTAATATGTATTAATATTTTCACCAAATTATTCAATATAATTGGACAAGGCAAATTGATACATATGATCAATAAGTGAAAAATCATTTAAAACAAAGAATAATTTTGATGCTATTCTAGCTAATGAACGATAGTTTTCTCTAGCTGCAAATGTCTTCTTCATTGAAACAGCAGAAGTTTCTATTTGTTTTTTAACTTCTTCTTCAGTTTCCTTAGATTTATCTAAAGTAACAATTAAATTTTCATCATCAATCAAACTTCCTTTTATTTCCTAAAGCATTTTCAATATATCATCATCTAACTTACGTAAAGTAATCTCATTTTAAGATTTCTTATTAACCAAATCATTTTTACTTTTTTCTAATTAAGCTTCCATTATTTGAATGACAACTGAAATCAATTATTCTTCCAGACCTTTTTATTTGACAGTAAAGTTGACTAAAGTAACTCTTGTTTAAGTTTCAGCTTTATATTTAGGATTAGCCAATTTAGTAGTCATATAAAATCTGAAATTAGGATTGTACAAGATTTCTTTTTCTCCCATATACATCATTAATTTATTATTGACTGTTCTTAATTATTTATTCAATACTGGTTCCAAAGAAGGATCTAATTCCTCTCCCATATTTTCTAAAATAACAATTTATCCATTAGCAATAGATGCTTCAATTATGCTCATCATCTTTTCATTCTAAGGATCTAATTCTTTAAGATTATTCTTATTAATGGCTCTTTCCATATTTTTAATCCAATTATTTGCTTAAACTTATGGATCAATCATCAATGGCCATCTTCTTCCTTAAGTGACTAAAACACCATTTTCTTTAGAAAATTAATCATCTGGTAATCCTTATTAACTCCATTATAAAAATTAAACAGGTTTAACTAGAAAATCAGGGAAATTCCAATCTTTAGAATATGGAATCTTTAAATATTTAACTTATCCTATTAACTATTCAGCAACAAATTATTATCTATATTCTGATGGGAATGGACCTGCATAACTTAAAAATGCAGCTGTCATTAAAGCATCTCCTACTAAAACTTCAAGTTTTCCTTACAATTCCTTTCTTCTTATAGCCCAACCTTCTTTAGTACTTGCCAATCCTGATATTAACTTTTCTGCTCTTTCCAACTTATTAACCAATACTGTTGTTTCTCTAGTATACATTTCCATATCATCTTTAGCTCTCTATAAATCTGTCTTTAATTTTTCAATACTCTATTTCAAAATCTAGAAATTCTCTTACAATTACTGGAATTCATCTTCACTCTTCTTCAATTTTTCTCTCAAATACTTTACTTTTGCTCTCTTTGGTTCAATATCCTTAAATGCTTTGGCATACATTTCTAATGATAAAACCCATCTCCAAAGAGTACCTGATGCAAGAGAAATAGCATCAATTTTTGAGGGAAGCATTTCAGGATCACTTGTGATTTTTTCTATTCTAACTAAAGTTTTATTCATAATATGATCCTTATCTACTTTTTTCAATTATTATAAGAAATCAGGAGCAGTCATTTCTTTCTTAGCACTTGCCCAAGTTGCTTCCTTACCCATAATAATCATAACAGCTTACAAGACATTATCTACACCATTAGGAGGTTTACTATAAGCTCTAACTTCTGCTAATTATTATTTATCTAATTATTCTAATCCTTATTCAGCTGCTCTTAATGCAGGTTCTGCTTTTTCTAAATCTTTTTATGCTTCTTCTGCAAGTGTTTCAACTTCTGCTTTCTCTTTTTCTACTTATGTAGATCTTGTTTCAACTTCAACTTATTTTTCATTTGCATCTCTTGATTCACTTTCAATTTTTATCATCAATTCTTCACAATCTTTACTTTTCTTTGCCAATTCAATTTAATAAATAGATAATTGTTTTTATAATTCTTCACTATTAGCTGCTGCATCATCTAATTTTTATAATCCCAAAGTAAGTTTACGTACTTCACCACCAATTTCATTTTATTTCTTTTCTAATAAATCATTATAACCTTTAACTAATTCAATATAATTAGTAGGTGTAACATAATAGATTCTTTTTAATTCTTAGAACATTCTATTACTTAAAGTGAGTACTTTAGTGTGAGCAGTTCCAAAGAATTTTGCAATATTAGCAGTTAATTCTTCATCTAATTTTAATTATAATAAATATCTATTGGCTACTTCTACCAATGCTTATTCTGGCCATGGCATAAACCATATCATAGTAGTATTATTAACTAAGCCTGGATACATACGACAATAATTTCTTAGATTTTCTCCAGTTTTACTCATTAATATCATAAGATGGAAATTATTTTGAATTCTAGTGAAGAAATATTCAATGAGATCTTCTTCTTAGATTTTAGCATCTTTGTCTAATTTGTTTTCTTCTCTATAATGTTTTCTGACTCTATCTTTAATTTAAGGATAATCTTCTTTTTAACTGAATAGATTGGGTACTTCACCTACAGAGAGAATATTATTAATGTCTTCAATAAATCCTTCATTAGCAATTTGATTATCACTAAAAATAAATGTTCCAGAAACTCCTTTAAATCCTGCTTCTTCACACCATTTTTTAATGTCTTCTCTAAATTCTTTCATTCTATAATTTTTACTAACTTCAATCTACCAAGATTTATATTCAGCAATATGAGTAGCTAATTTAGTTAATGAATGTCTTCCAGCACCACCTTCACCAACAAGCATTCCATGTCCTTTACCCAAATTAATGATACGATTGATCTTACAAATATAATGTACTGCTTCTTAAAAGAGTACAATATTCATAGCTTTAGATTTATTATCAGTATTAAATTAAATTAATTTCTCTTCTAAGAATTTCTTAAGATTTTCTCTATCACTATATGTTACTTCAATATATTTGCCTCCACTTTCTTCCATAAAATTAGCAAAAACTGTATCATCTTCATTTTCATTAGTACATTCTTTAATAGTTGTTTAAAGACATGACACCAATTAATCATTAATTAATTATTTACATAATTATCTGTCTTCAACACTAATAAGTCTATCATGAAATACTCTTAAACATTCATGTGCCCATAATCTAAGTACAGTCATTTTATTATCACAATATAATCTATCTAATTAATAGACTCCTTAAATAACTTTAGAGATATCTCTCATATTGAATACATAATGTGATTTAGCAGGAGTAGGTAAAAAGTTATTAGTAACCATTTAGAATAAATTATAAGTAGCTTAGGCAATAGGTTCAATAAGTAATTTAATTTCATCTTCAAATTCTTAAAATTTATATGCCAAAATAGATTAATAAATTCTTTTTACTTATAAATCTGAGAGTACAACAAAATTAATAACATGGAATTTATTTTGAATTCTGGTTGAGATTTCAGCTCTACCACCTCCAGGAGGTCCCATAGCTGATACAAATTATATATCTAAAATAAATTTAAATAATTCTCTATTTGTACGATCAAACCATCCTTCATAATCCATCCATTAACGAATTAGTTCTAAAGGTGGTTAACTTCCATAAATATCTTTTCTAGGCATATTAAGATCATCAATAAAGATTATCATTTTCTTACCATCTGGTATCATTTTATTTTTAGATCTTTTTACTAATTTACTTTCAATCATCTCTTATGTTTTTTATGATGAAGTCTAAGCTGAAAATACAATATTCATTGTTGTATATTCAAACATTTAAAGTAATACACCATTTAATAAAACAGTTTTACCAGTACCTGTCAATCCTACAGCCAATACAGCATTTTTATTACTAAGTAATCTTGTAATAATATTTTTATTTCTAACTTAATCTGTTGTTGGTACAAGCATTTTATGATATGGACTATTATTTTCAGGTTTCCATTAACCAGTACCTAATTTTTCATCCCATGAAGCCCATTCATTTTTATCACTATTTACAAAGAAATCATAAACAGTATTTTAACTTGGAAAGATTAGATCAATATCACGCATTTATTAATCAATAATACGACGACCATCTTCATCTACAGTTGCTCCTATACTCCAAACTAATCCAAAAGTAAACCATTTTTCAAGTAATGTCCAATATACATCACTTTTATTTTATATATCCATTGATAATTATTTTTCACTCTTAAAGAAACAATCCATTAAATTACAAAATGATATAATTACATTAGTTTCACTACATGGAATAATTTCTTTACACCACTTTCTTTATTTAAAAAGTTTAGGAATCCATCTTTCAATAAATTCAAAGATTGTTTCTTAAACTAAAGGATCTGTTAATTTTTCAACCCAACTTTCAATATAGGGTCTCCATCCAAGATCATTTATATCTAAATAAACCATACCTGCTCTTGATACAGTGGCTGGTGATGCAACTGCCAAATTTTCAACTTCAAAAATCAAACCCATTTATGGAGGAAGTGAAATTCTATCACCATTTAATAGTGTCAATACTTTATTATCATCTAATACTGTATTCATAGATTCAATCCATAGTGTATCAACTGGTCCATCTAAAATCATCCATTTTTAATCAATAGATTCATCTTTACATAAACGAGCCATCATAGATGATAATACACCATCATTCCATTCCATAGTTGAATTTACATATCCAAATAATTCATTTATAGTAACAGCTTTTGGATTTAAAACTTCAATTTTCACTTTTGGATATTTATTTGGTTCTCTTTCATTCATTGAATTCAAACAATTTTTTAATACTTTCCAACAAGTAGTTTTACCAGCTAATGATTGACCTACAAGCATATTACCATGACGTGTATTCTTTGAATCATACAATTAAATTATTTTATTAATATGTTCAACTCTTGTTTATAATTTTAGATTTCTCATTTAAGTTTCTATTTCATTAAATAATGTTTCATTTATTTATTCTTATAAATCAACATTTGGAAATAAATCATTAAAAAGAGCATTAAATAATGGTACATCTTCTGAAACGAATTTTGGTATATTCATATCTCTAATAGCTCTCATTAAAATTTAAGTTTCTTAATTAGCTTCATCCATTTCACTTTCCTTTTAATTTTCTCTAGCATTCTCATCTTACTTTACTTTTTAAACTTCATTTGATTTATCTCTTCTTATTTAACCAGCACAAGTTAAAACAGATTTTATAGCTCTTAGACCAAAATCATAATGATCTTATTTTGATAATTATTAGATCATTAATCTATATAGAGTAACCATTTTTGTTGAAAGAGCATGTCCAGTTTTAAATCCTTCTGATGTAAGCATAATTTCACAAATAATTTCATTTTCAGGTACCATCATAGATATTGGTCTAAATAAAGATTTTAAATTATCTGGAAGTTCTGATCTACCAGCATAACCAGGATTCATTGTAATAAATATAGCAAATTAATCATTAATAGGTATTACATCTGAATCTAATTAGAATGATGATTTTTCTTTATTCTTTTCATATTCTTTTAATGCATTCATTATTTAACTAACTTATTATGCAACAACTGATAACACTTCTACTTCAATACGATTGAATTCATCAAAACAACCCCAACCACCAACTTATACTAATCCACTAAACATTCTACCAATACTTTTATAATCTAATCCTTCTGAACAATTGAATACCAATACAAATTTAGCCATATTCTTACCTAAATCTTTGACAGTTTCTGTTTTACCAGTACCAGCAGGTCCTTAAGGAGCACCTCCTTTTTTTAAATGCATAGCTGTTGTTAATGTCATATAACATCTATCAGTTAAAGCAGTAACAACCAATCTACCATTATTACCTTAATATTCATAACCATATGCAAAACTACTATTAGCTTATTCAACTTTGCATTCAAAAATATCATTTACTGCTGTACCTGTAAATCTTAATTATTTCAACCATTCAAATGAATGTGGTGATTAACAATTCTTTGTAAGATGATCAATAATTTCTTTTTGATGTACTTCTATTGTTATTAAAGCAACTAATTTCAATCTATCAACTTCATTACTAGGTTTACGTATCAATTTAGTCAATTCTAAAATAAATGATTATTTCTCATCCTTAATAGCTTTCCAACCTCTATTCTTTTCTGGTCTTTCAGAATTATATATTTAATTTAATACATTAGCACAATCACCTGACCATGTCAATTAACTTGCAGTAATTAATAATTATCCAGGATGTTCCTTTACCCATTTATCAACCCAACGCATTCCTTCTTTCTTTTTTATACTTTACATAGTAGAAAACAATTCCTTTTTTAATACATCTCTCATAGTTTTCTCAGCTTAACCAAGCCATTTCTCTAATTGTGAATCACATAAAACTTTTGTTGTGAATTTAACAACTTCACCATCTGGTGCAACCATAGCTTATACTTCATATACATCTTATTTGGCTCTTCCAGTTTAATATTATTATGTAAGAATATCAAATTTTTTTATACCTTCAAAACATTTCTTAATATGTTTATTAACTTTGAAAACATCTTTAGAATTTCCTAATAATTCAAATAAATCATCATTAGATAAGAAATAGAATCTTGGAAAATCCTTACGTTATTTCTCTAATAATTAATATAAAATCTTTTGACTTTCATCTAATTTCTAATTCATTGTACATAATTCTTAATAAAAACCTTCATATGATAATGATCTCTTAACATTTTTATCTTCAAATATACGATTCATATGTCCTGATAATTACGAATTTATTGCTGCAAACTTATTGATATCTCCCATTAATTATTTCTCAGACTCTTTCTCTTAAGTTGCAAAAATAGCTTCCAAATATATCCATTATCTTTAAACTATAGATAACATTTCTAAAGTTTCTGAAATTTATTATAAACAATTCTCCCATCTTTCTATTGTAGGTTTAAATGATTCATAAAATGCTGTTGTTTTCTAAGCACTCAATACTGCCATATGATCTTCTAATATAGTAAAGATTTCTTCAGTTCTCTTAATTTTATAGGTCTTTTTGAAAGTATCCATTTCCAATTCTAATCTAGCCCATCTTTAATCTATTTTATCTAAAGCATTTTCAATTTTAAATTCTTCCTTAGCAACTTCACATACATCTTTAACAGCTTCTCCATAAGATAATAAATTTAATTTAAATATTTCAGCCATATTAAAATCTTTACTATCTGGTTCAATGTTAGTTCCTAAATGTTATCTCATTTTATCCCAATGTCTATCTCTCATATATTATTCTCTTAACATAATAATTAAAGGAAGTGTTTATTTAAATTAATCTATAGTTTATTTCATATGATTAACAATTTCCCACTTTTATTATTCTCTTGGTAAAGCTTTTAACTTTCTTAAATAATCATCACCAATCTCATCCAAATTATCACAATTAACATCTCTAAATGCTGTACTTCCAATATCTTTAATAAATTAATCCCATTCTTCCTTTGTATGCCATATATATGATAATTATGAAATCTCTTTCTCCATAAATTCCAAATCTGGAGATGGAACATAATTGAATTTAAATAAATCGAAACCAAATTTCATTGATTCCTCTTTTTTACGATATTATTTAACTTATTCAGAATATTCATTTAAATTTAATAATGCCTTTTCATGTGGCATATTAGTTGCTTAATATGGTGCATTGCTCTAAAATACAATTTTATAATCTCCAGTTTCCTTAATGAATTCATCTAAATTCTTTTAAGTTTCCAAATATAAATTGTTATGTACTTTACGATTTCTCTCTTAAATTCTATCTAACATTACATTGAAATTAGCCCAAGTATTTCTTAAATTATTTTTTCTTGTAACATCATCATCTTTTAATTATATTGAATATTCTTCTAATAATTTAAATTTATCCTCTAATGGACCTAATTTAGCTTCAATAGATGGTCTATCTTCATTTAATTTATTCCAAAGATCACTACTTTTCTTTAATTATTGTAAATCTTATGGAACAATATCTAGATTTGTTTCTGATGTCTAAAATAATGAATACAATTAATTCAAATCTTATAATGCTTTATCTTAAGTAGCATTCAAGAAAGCATTTTACCATGAAATCATGATATCAATTAAAGTAGATTTGATTGAAGTATTATCTAATATAATACAATCTTATGTTTTTGTAGTTTCCAATTATTAGATTTCTCCTTAATGTAAATCAAAGGTTTCTAATTGAGTTTTAATATTAGTAATAGGATCATTTCTATTGATCATATCTTTAATAAATTTCTCTTTCTGATTTGCTTATTACCAATACCAATCATAACGTTTCCATTAACCATGTGCATCTACTGAATTCAAAGCATCACATGTTTTACTCAATTTACTATTAATTTTCTAAATCAAACCATCACTATCATTTTTAATCTTAATATTCTATTCATTATCTAAACTTCTAACTGATATCTATGTTTCTTACTCTTATTATTATTATACTTAAGATATTTCACTCATTCTTCTAATATTTTAAGCTTATGGATTTTTGGAATCTTTTGAATTTAATAAAATAGCTTCATCTAATTTTTTCTTTCTTTCTTCTTTCATTACTTCATCCATACTCTTAAAATCTTTCATAATTTCTCTCATATATTCACATGTTTATGATACCATCTATTTTAAATAATTTGTAGATGGACGATACTCTTATTATTAATTTTCTAATTCTACTGATAATTTAAAAATTGGAACTGGAGTTATTTTACCATCCTCTGAACCAATCACTTTTTATAAATCAATTAATGAATTCTTTACAGCCTTCTCATAACTCTCCTTTATTTTATAATCAATAGATTTCACTTATTTTAACCAAACTGTTTATACTTCTACTCTATCAAATAAAAATGGATCATATGTTTCTGATAATATCTTTCTTATTTCATCAAATATTTATTTCAATTTCTAATACATATCTCTTCTATGTTTTTCTTATTCTTCTTCAAATGATTTATGATCATATTACTTCTTACGATCTATTTTTATTAATAATTTATTTGCAATTTCATTACATTTACCATCTATCTTATCCATATTTGTTTTAAACATTTTTAATTTCAAAAACATCTCTTAACATGCTCTACGACAATCTCTAACTTAACTATCAATAATTGTTTTTGCACTCCATCTCAAACGTGATGCCAATGGTTATATTACTTTATTTACAGTCTCTAAATGTTATGCAAATAATTTCTTCTCTGTTTCAGTCATATAATCAATAATATTATTATATTCTCTAACTACTAACATAACTAATTCTCTAAGTACTCTTAAACTTTCTTTATGATTCTAAGTAAAATCATTTGCATAACTTGGTATCACAACACCAACAGCTATTAATTTCTACCAAGCTGATGTTTCATGTAATAATTTTAATAATTATCTATCAAAATTACTTTCTAAATGACCAATCTTAGGTCTCAATGATTCTTTCTTATATTAGAAATCTGGATGTTTTTCATCTGTTCTTAATAATACTTATTTATCTAATCTAGTTGTCAAAACTATATCTTCTAAATCTTTACAATCTTCTTTCCATTCTTTTAATCTAGATTCTATAATAAATTATTTTAAATTTGATGATAATTATTCAAATTTCTCTATTTCTTTTCTCTTAATAGAATCATCAATGAAATACATCTAATCAATCCAATATCTCATTCTCATTATTCTATGACTCAAAGAATTAACCCAAATTGCTTATCCAGAAAATGAACCATGTTATAAAGGATAATATTAAAGTTTCTTAATATTATCAAATTCATGTTTTGTAGCATCAATTTCTTAAATAAAGAGTTCTAATACTACAATAGCTTTATTTTAAACAACTCTTTTTATTGATTATCTTTTTGCCAATTAATCAAATGCTTCTAATAATTCAACTCCTTATTAAACAGTTGTCATACTCTCAAATGCATTATTAATAATATTAGTATACATAACATCTAAATCTTTTACTCCATTACGAAATGCATTAAAGACATCATGCCATTTAGATGCTTTTACATCTAATATCTTATCCTTATCAGTTTTACGAATATCTCTAATTGGTTTCAAATGTTTTGCAAAACTATCCTTAATTTATTCAAGATTATCTTCTATTTCTTAACCTTTACTACCACCAAATTATGGAATATGACTACCAGCACCTTTTCTGGCAAATTATAATTAACCCTCACATATTTCCAATAATTCTTTACAACGAGAGATAAATGCATCAACTTAAGCAAAAATTGAATTATTGAAATCCCATTTAGGTCCTTTAGTTAATGATGACATTTTCTCTATTGCAACTGACATTCTTTAATATATCTTTTTCCATTATTCTCCACATTCAATTGAATCATTCAAATCTTATATACATTTCTCTACATCACCATCCAACATATCATTGATATTAATACTAGATTTACATCTCTTAATAATCTCATTTGAAATTTTATGTATTAATCCTTAAATTCTTTCAGGTGTATTAAAGTATCTAGACTTCTCCCATATATATCTAACTCTAAACAATAAATTTGGAAGTAATTCTGGAATCTCTTTAGGTGTAGCTGTCTCTAATTATTTACAAGGTTCATATAAAATCTTTAAATTTTCTAAATTGTCTTCAGCTTAACTAGATCCCAATTTTATATTCTCAGTAACATCCTTAAAACTTTACACATATTAACTATCACTTAATATTTAAATAATTCTTTTTAATTCTGGTTTTTCTAATTATTCATGAATATGTGATAAATTATTTTTTCTTTATCTCCAATAAGCAATCTCATCAAGAGGACCTGCATTCTCATTCTCAATAGCCAATTCTTAATTATTTACAATATCTTTTATTTATCTCTACCAATGTAATAAAATAGCCTCTAATCTTTACAATAAATCTTTATCATGAGATGCCTACTCAATATTAATTAAGTCTTCATTAGGTATATACAATTCCGTAATACCTTCTTGACTAAAAGAATACTCAGTTAGAGTTGCCATAAATTTATGTAATTGAGCCAAGAACTCTTTTTTTACATTTTCAGGCCAAGTTGAATCCTAAATAAAATTTGGAATGAATTAAGCATTCATTTATTTCAACAATGACTTTAAGTAATTAATTTTGATAACACCATCACTTACATATTCAGCAACATTATCAGTATTTATTATCACATCTTAAGGATGTGGCAGTTTCAAAAAGTATACAAAATCTGGATCATATGCATCAGATTCTAATCTAGGTGGATCCATTTCACTCATTTGAATTCCTTATTCAGTCATCCAAGCAAATAAATTTGCCTATCCATGTTTACACATAAAATTGACAGATAAAATTTCATTTGGATCTTTCTACCATTTCTCATCATCATATGAATCCAAATATTCTGACAATTATTTTCTCACGTAATACTAACCGAAATCTAAATATTATTTAAGTTATACCATTAACACTAGCTGGCTACAGTTACAATAGCACTGTCGATTTTCTTTTGTGAATCTTTCTTTTTATTACCCTTATTTTAGGTGGATCTTTAGTGTCTCCTTTAGCCATAGCTTCCTATTTCATTTGCTCCCATTCTTCTTCTGGAATGTTTTCTTCAAAATCTTCCGATACTTGACTAGCATGATCAGGAGATCCCCTATCCATTTTTGGAGATTCTGGCTGACGAGGTGATGTCTAATCAGGTAAATCAATAGGATCAAGTTGATCAGGTTGAGGAGGTTGCATCGGGGATTGTGATTCGTCATTCTAATCCATTTTTTAAATTAAATAATGATTTTATTTGCAAAAAAATATTACTTGTAAAGGGGGTTAGTAGATATCAAATCTATGTAATAAATATTAAATCGATTTATATAATATGAATGCTTCCATTAATAATTTATATATCCATATTCAATTTTATTTATTAAAATTTTCAAATGTAAATCTAAATTGATAAAAAACAAATAGCAAAAATTTCTAACAGAATCATCATGCTTAAATAATTATACTACAAATTATTAAAATTAACATTTATACAAAATTTATAATTAATAAATGCAATTATAATTATGATCAAAATAGAGTAGTTGATTATATTTATTAAAACTTATTTATAACATTTCTATATGAGGTATAATTTATCATATAAACATTATATCAAAAATAATATTATATTTTATCTAAAAATAGGATTAATGCTATATGAATTAAATTAACTTTATAAATGCAGAGAAATTTAGGATAAAAATAAATTAAATAATTTTAGAAAATATAATGATATCATACTAAGAGAAATGGTCAATAAAACCATCTATATATGGTATAATGAAAAAATTGTTAGCATATGATTGATTGTTTCATCGTTAATTAAAGTTTTCGGAGGAACTAAATTAAATCTAGTCCTGAAGTTGAGTCTTTATTAAAAATAATCAATTATTTTAGTTCAAAATCAGGCCTAATAATCTAGATTTAATTAAAATATCCTTCCTCTTTTATTTAATTAAAGAAACACAATAAAAACTAAGAAAATATTCTTAGTTACTACTATGCAATATCATTTAGATATTAGACAGTTTTATTTATATATGAAATAAAACCGTAACACTTAAATCAAGAAAATGTAAAATTGTATTAGAACACAAAGGATAAGAAATTAGTTTATTATTTGCATAATAAAAAAAAAGAATGATAATTTATGATAAAATAAATTTATACACTTCTCATTAATGTTTTAAAAAATATTACATATTTTATCTTCTTTCTGATAATTATTAAATAATTCTTAATATTTAATATGACAATTAAAGTCCTTCAATTAAACAATTTCCTAAATTTTTACAAATTATGAAAAATTCATATTGTGAAATATTAAAATTTTAAGTTGATAAAATCTAATAACGTATTGATCTGGTTATATATAAAATTTATACTATTGAGGATAACTTAGCGGTACTATGATACCTATCTCTATTTATTAGTCATCCTTAGCTAATACCATTTTGTAGCAATCATGAAGATGTTCAGCTTGGCCTTCAAACCTATAATTTAATTAAATATATGATTATAAGGTTTTATCCTCAACCAATAATGTAGTATCTTTATTCTATTTATAAATTAAACTTTCTCCTAAACAAAATTTATACCAAAAAGGTGTATCATCATTGATTAGAGAATTACCAAAATATTTTAATTAATATCTTTATTCAAAATTCAATCCAGGGAAATTTGTAAGTAACTCATTTTTTTATAATTTCTGTAATTAAATTTTAATTAATTGTATGTTGTATATTCTTTTTTATAATTGTAGGTAGAATTCTTGAGCACTTAATTCAAATCCAGTTAATAATTTAGCCCATTGGAATGTCATATACTTAGTATTAATATTAATTTCCTCATCACTCTTAGCATTAATAAATATGGGTTCTCCAGGATCCCCTTTAAATAATCCACAAAAGAGTTCTTCTGATGTAATTTGATTCTTTCGATCAACTTAAAATACAATTTTATCTAATGTTGTAAAGTATCTGATACTAAAAGAGAATGGATAAATATTTTCATAAAATGATTCTTACTTAACTCCTAAATAATTTAATGCAATTTGATCAAATATTCCTTATTCTATTGTTACTTTTAATTCAAATTATGATTATTTATAAATACTATCTGCAATGGTATGTGAAATGATTTCTAATTATATGAATTTTGTTTGTAATTTTTAATAAATTTAATGTAATGGTTAAGGTAATTATTAAAAGAATTCTTATTGAGATGGAAGTGCTAAATGAGGAATTTCAAACATATTTAATGCAGGTATGAGATGTGATTATGTTTATTTAAGTAAATCAGGTAATACTTGAAAATATTGGGATTTCTTTTATTCATACTGTTATTATAAATGTTCAAATTCATTTGTAATTTCTTCATACTTTTTCTTTTTTTCTCTTCTTACTTCTAATTCTGTTTCTAATTTATGTAATATTTCTTTATTGTTATCTAATGGATTCTTACCCTCTAAATCAAGTTATTTTCTGATTTAATTATAATGATTTGTTTGTAAACCTTTAAATTATCCTATTTGCAATTGTAATTATGTTTTAGAATACTTTAAACACTCAGAATTTATTGTCTATTTATCCAATTAATCTTTTTCCAATTAATTTGTACGCCTATTTCCTTCTATACTTCTATATAGTTCTCTATGTGTTTTCCTTAAATCAGTAAGTAATTAATAATCAATGCTATCATTTCTTTTACCTGTAGCTTTGCTCACATTCTCTCTCATTTGATCTATCAATTTTTGTATTTTTTATTGTAATTCCATTTTTTATTTTAATTAATAATGGCAAGATTAATAGGAAATTGTAATATTAAGTTAAGGAATCCTCTATTAAAATTATCATAACCAACTTCTTCAATATCCAAATTAATTTCATTTAAAGTTGTGTTTATTGATGATGTTTAAAATCATTATACTGTCAATTAAAAGAAAGTGAATTGTTTTTACACTAAAGGAAAATAAATTAAGATAGAGAAATTGATGGAGAAAGAGTTAAATCAATATTCTGATTTGAATTAACTTAAAGACCCAAAATTTTATTTTTATGATTTAAATGGTAATTAAATTACTATGTATGATTAATCCATTGAAACCTATCTTGTTAGTACAAAAGATAATAACCATTGGTTATATGATAAGAAATATGAAAAATTATTATTCTAAATAATCTAAATGGATACAAGTATTATAAGCAATAACATTTCATATGATAAATCAAGGAAACAATCATTGTTAAATTCAAATCAACATATTACTCATAATAATAATCTTTATGATCATTTGATACCATAAAGTAGTTTTCGATCTAGAATATTATAAAAGGGAATCTAAGATTTAGATAATGTTTATGATAATTTCAAAATGACCAGTCGTCAAAATTCTGATCCTTTCATTATTACTAATTGTAAATTCAAAACAACTCATTAATCATTTAGTTCATAAAATAGACTATCAAATTTATCTTATAATAATAAAACTAATATTCCTAACTCAACTCCTAGACATTATTTAACAGAATAAGAATAATATTTTATAGATAATATGTAAAAATGTTAAGATGAATTAGACACTTTTATTAATAAACTTAAATCAAATTTGTCAAAGGAAAATGAAGAAGTAGAAAAAATTATTAAATTTTATGAAAATGTTCTATATCCAACACCAAAAAGTAGAGCTCTTGAGATGAAATAAATATCAACGTCTAGTTTAATTAGTACAAAATTAACTAAAATATTGGGGAAACAGTTTCCAACAGATTCTAAAATACCAAAAGCTTATGTTCCATAAGAAAAGAAAATGTTACATAAAATACCACCTTTATTGCATTTGAATATTCCTTCTTTATAGGCTAAATATAGATTGAATAGAAGTTAATTATATGCTTTTTTCTCACTTTATAAAGTATTACATCTCATTTCAGGATATATGAAAATTAAGAGTAAATAATTACAAGTTCAAGGAATTACTTATGAAGTGTATAGAAATGGAATTGAAACAATCTAAGATTAAGCAGAGAATATGGCTAGGGGAATCTTTGATATCATAGATAGTCGTTGTTCTGGTTTCTTGGATTGGGGATAATTTTTATATTTAATGAGTTCAGTATAAGCTAAAACAAGAGATCAAAGAATTGATTTATTTATCAAGATAGCAGATTCTAATAAGGATGGTTAACTTTCTTATTTAGAGGTTGTAAGATTGAGTTAATAAACATTATAAAAGTTTATAAAGAATGGAAATAGAGAATTTTTAGATGAAATGTCATAATTTTTTTCAAAAATCATCTTTGATTCTGTAGGAATAGATTATGAATAAGAAATTTAATTTAATTAGCTGAAAGAAGTAATAAATTAAGGACATCCTAATTCAGATTTATTGTGTATGTTTTGTGGTGCAGATTCTTGATTCTTTTTTTTATTTAAAAATGATAATATATTATAGAGTACTATTTATTATATTATTTAATTAATAATTATAATATATTATAGAGAATACTATTTAATTAAAATAATGATTAAATAAATATATCTAGATACTATTTTATTATATATATACAAATCACATGAATTCCATTTTACTTAATTCTGCTTAAGACATGACTCTTCTCTTTTTTCTTTCTCTATCCCATCTAGTTTCATTTGCTTAATCTTCTCTTTATCTAAACTTCTCTCGATTAATAAACTTCAAGTCTTTTTGATATCTTTCATCTTTTGTATCTTCAGAGAATGCTTTTTCTAAAGCAAAAGATTTGGATAAATTATGCAAATTTAAAGTTTTAATTTTAAAACTCTTTAATCTTCCATATGCTCTTAGAAAACTTACATAAGCTCTAGATATTGATCATAAATTAAAACCTTCTTGATTGTAATTAATAATCCTTATCTTATTTGATTAATTATTTGATCATTAAGGCCAAGAATTTATCAGGCATCTTATCTAGAATCTTTTTTGTTTCAAATAAATAATATTAAAATGCTTTAAAATATTCTGCTGATTCAACATGATTTAAAGGTGTTGCTAAATGAGATTAGATTTCTTCAATAAATTATTATGATTCAAGACTTAGATTAATAATTAAATAAATACTTTTCAAAGAGTACCATTAGACTGAGACCATTTTTATTAATTCTTGCTGTTCTTCCTACTTTATTAACATAATCATCATAAGAATCTGGAGGATCAAATACTAATATATTAGTAACATCTGGGAAATCTAAACCTCTTGAAGCCACTGAAGTTGAAATTAATACACATCCATCTTAATGTTTACTTTTTTTAAAATTAAAGTATGTCTTAGATCTCTATTATTATTCAATATTTCCATGTAATTTAAATACTTCTTATGTTATAAAAGCAGATTTTTTTTCTTCTTCTTCTTCTTCAACATGTTTTTATTCTTCATTCTTAAAAGGATTACAAAATTAAACTTATTAAAATAGAAATGAATAAAATTCAACTTCATCACAAGTAGATACAAAAATTATAGTTTTCTTACCAATTTAAGTACGAATGTAAGCAAATAGAAATGCTAATTTTTGATGTTCTTAAATGAGAGTATAATATTATTTGAGAGTAGATGGAATTTACCATGTTGGATCACCTTCTCCAAGCCAATCACATTATTAATTCTCTTCATTTATTTAAACATCTTTATTTTTAGTTCCTTTAATGAATTCTTTAGAAAATCCAACAAATTTATAATTCTTAGGTGTAATTTCTAATCCCTTTATTTAACAGATATT
The DNA here is from genome assembly GCA_000733385.1 of Paramecium biaurelia. NCBI lineage: Eukaryota > Ciliophora > Oligohymenophorea > Peniculida > Parameciidae > Paramecium > Paramecium biaurelia. Next base: position 87,121 of record JPFL01000037.1, on the reverse strand, counting down.
TTGATTAACATGTGCTGAAACCATAATTTTTTAACAAGATGGAATATCAATTTTATCACCCAATAATTAAATCAACTATTCAATATCTTTTTAAAATCCCATATCTAAAATTCTATCACATTCTTCATAAACCAAAGTATGAATATTTTCATATTTGAAACATTATGTATTTTGTATATGATATAATATTCTACCAGGAGTACCAACAACTATTGTTACTCCTTTTCTAAGTCTAGCTTTTTCATGATTTGCATTTTCTCCACCAACTAATGCACCTACAACTATGTTAGGACATTTTTTTCCTACTTTAAGTGCTGCATCCACACATTATAAAGAGAGTTCTCTAGTTGGACATACAATTAAAATATAAGTTCCTTATTCTCTAGTAATTCTAACTTCAGAATTCATCAAATGAGATATAAGTGGTACCATATAAGCAAGTGTTTTACCTGAACCTGTTTCAGATTTAATAAATGTATTAGCTTCTAATGAAATAGAGATAAGTAATTACTTGTGTCTACAATAGGAATGGCTAGTTATTAGATTTTAGTCATTTTAATGTATTCACTTGATTTCAATCCCAATTTGACATTGGAATTAATCTAGAGATCTTCAAAATATTATTCAGTAAAGACTTCTCCTTCTTGTTCAACATTAATTTATGGTAAAGTAACACTTTGTGGTTTCTAATGAATAACTAATTATTTCATAGGCACTCTTGGTTTTCTTTATTATTGTTTCTTATCGTTAGTTTAATTAAATTATTATTATTGACCTTCTTGATTTTAGTTTTAATGTTGTGGTTATTAATCAGTTTATTTGTTTTAATGGATTTTTTCAAAATATTTTTATTTCTTTTGTTCTTGTTTGAGTTTCCTTTGTTAATGTTCTAATTTACGATCTCTTTTTGGGGTAATTACTTTAGATTTTTCTGGGATAAAAACTTTCACTTATATATCATCCATTAAATTAATTAATGGACTTTGAATTGAATGATTCTTAATAAGTAGATAAGAAAAGACACATTCTTTTAACTCTGAATGGATAGGCTGATGCTGAAATAATAAAATTCAGGTTCTTCCAAGTATTTGTCTGATGTCATTCATGAAGGGACAAATATCAATGCATGATATTAAAAAGAAAATAGAAAAACATTTTAAAATGAAGATATCATGGTTAAGACTCTATACCTAATAAGGAGTTGAAATTTTCGATGAGGATCTAATGTTTATAAAAGAAGGAACATTACTGTATGTTTCAGATAGTATAAATATAATATAATCTAAATAGGTAGTGAATTTGATGCTTATTCATAAATTAGTGTCTATTAAATAATGAAAGTACTTGGAGAGGGTGGGTTCGGGAAGGTTATGTTAGGCAAACATAAAGTTACAGGAGAACAAGTAGCAATCAAATTAATTGATTCTGGCAAATTATGGAATGCCGAAGATATTGATTTAGTATTCAGAGAGGCAGAAGTAATGAAGAACTTGAGACATATCAATATAGTCAAGATATTAAATTGTTATACTCTTCCAAATATGCAAGTGGTTTTGATAATGGAGTTTCTATAAGGAGGAGATTTGGTTGAATATTTATAAGGTAATCCTAATGATTCAATATTAGAAAAGGGAGCATTGTCAGAACAGGAAGCCAGAATAATCTTTAGACAAATTTCAGAAGCCATTCGATATTGTCATGATAAACGATTAATACATAGAGATTTAAAATTAGAAAATATATTATTGACATCTAAAATAGAGAAAATCATTAAAATCATTGATTTTGGTATAGCAACTGTATCAACAAATTTTACTATCGATAAAGTTGATAGAGGATCATTAAGTTATATGCCCCCTGAATTAATTAATGGTTCAGCTATTGAAATCAAGCCATCTATTGATATCTGGGCTCTGGGAGTCATCTTATATGCTTTAGTGTGTGGCAATTTACCTTTTACTTCCAAAAATGATGAGTAAACTATTGACAATATCTTGAAGTGTAATTATTAATTCCCTTCTTCTCTCATCCTTACTAAAGAATATAAAGATCTATTAGTTAATATGCTTAATCCTGATCAAAATTAGAGATACTCTGCATATTAAGTTATTAGACATCCTTGGATGTAAAAAATAATAAACTAATCTCCTACCAATATGCTAAGTCCAAAAACTATTGCCACTAAGAAAATGATCAAGAAAGAAGTTACAATGGCAGGAGGACCAAATAGAAATTAATAACTTTAACTTAGAGGTGGTATTACTATGATGAGACCAGCAGTTTAATCAAATTCAAATTCAGCAGTTATACCTATTATCTATGAATTCTAAACTCGTAATTAATAAGTAAGTTATATAATTAATAAGAGGATCCATAAACTCCAAGATCCTCATATATAGATAATTGCACTAATCGTTCTGTTTAGGAACCCTTAGAAAATTAAAGTCAAGAGAAAGCTGTCCCAAAAACACCAGCTATTCGAAAATATTCAGACTTTAATCAAAAACTTATAGATCGTATATTTCGAGAAGATTGTAAAAGAGAAAAAGTTAAGAAATGGAAAAGTAATTCACCTACAATGAAGGGATCTCCAATAAAATAATAATAAAATTAAGGCTCTCTAATATAATGTACAAGTTGTCATTTCAACTCAGCTCGAACTGCCAATACATCTCCTCATACTATTTCTAGATCTACTCTAAATACTCCTAGTATATTTAGTCCAAGATAATTGTCTGAAAATAAAAAGAGATCACATGAAAAATTAGAAATTCAAACCATAATTAATTTAAGTCAGAGATTAGAATGGAAATAACTATACGCTAATTAAGTTATTCCATAAAATAATATTTAAAGTAGAAGAAATACAATGTCAGCAAAAAAAGCAGAAATGCTTTATAAATTATAAATATAATTTAAATAAAGATAACGAAATCAAGATATATAATAATAAAAGAAACTTTATGAAAATAATAAAGAAATGACAATATAGAAATTGTGCAATATCATATTTTCATCAAGAATTAGAATTAATCATAAATGATCAATTTTTGAATAATATTATTATAAGAAATAAGAAAGTTTCACATTTTTATTATCAAAATTATATCAACTAATATCAGTGTTGTGATTGATATGCTTGTGATATTTATAGTTTACGATGTAGTGATTACATACTAGCAAATCGTTTTAAACTATACTCTGTTTTACAAGTTCTCTTACTAGGTTATGCTGATTTATGTTCTGATAATGAAGAAAGATTCTTGTTTTTTATAAATTGTTATATAGGACGTTTTAAGAAGTTATCGAAGTTCATTTAAGATAGAGTTTTTTGTTTTTATCTATCCAATTAAGATTAGGGACTATGAATTTCAGATCTGGATTCATTTTGCAACTGATGCAACATTTATAATGCATCATTTTAATAAAATTAAGGAAGTGAAATTAATGTTGATTATCCTGATTATTTTCTAGGTTTTGCTATTGAAACTCTTGGCTTGGAAATTCTCTTACTATTCTTTTGATACTATGTTCTTATTTTCTTATATTTAAAATAAGCTAAAACGAGTTAAACTGCTCTCACATATATCTTAAATCGATATATAATTTATTTATGTCTTAGTTACTTTACATAGAACAAACCTTAAGAAATTAATCTACGCCACTTGCTTCCATATGAACCATATATCTTTTCATCACAACTTTATGATCTATGACTCTTTTAACCATGTAAACATTTATATCTTGTCGTTTGGATTTAACTCTTCCCCATTAAATCAGGTATTAATAATGGTCTCATTTATATTCTCCAAGTCTTTTCTGTATACTTATTGTACGTTTCGTTTGTTATAAGAAATTCATTTGATTTTTTATGAAGCCTTTTATAATATAAAGGTCCTTTTAATCTGGGACTAGAATCTTAAAACATTAATAAAGGACATTGAGATCTTATGTGTTCATGTATTACATTATCCATTCAGTTGTTTATACTTAGAAATAAATTATCTATAAATATATTAAAATTGAAAAAATGAGTGATATGTTTTAAGGGAATAGAAGTGGTGTCTCTTATGGTAGTCAATTTGATGCGTAATATTATTAAAGATATATTTAAATTTTAGTTTAGGTGCTAGTTTTGGTAGAATTGCTCCATAAGACAAACAAAGTATAGGATCAAATAATGGAGGAGGTAGTTTTGCATAAGTTTCTGTTTCATTTTTGGTACAACCAGATCAATACAGATCATCAGTTGGTTTGGAGGAAGGAGTAGCTCCAATTCAAATGTATGAATATTAAGAACCTTCAAATTAAAAAGGAGTATTTTTTAGAGGTAGTGGAGACTTTGAAATGTAATTTGAGGAGATTAGAATAGATAGATTAAATATTGATTAGCAATAGAAAATTGAGGAAGATGCTTAATAGTTGCATAAAAACAGTTAGAGATCATCAAGTGAATTCGAAATGAAAATATGTAAATAATCTATATTTATGTTTATATTTATTGTAGAATCTGCATAATAAATTAGTAATAATTTTAAGCCAGAGATAAATTAAAATATTATTGAAGAAAATAAGAATCTCTTTAATGTAAATATTTCAAAGAGCATTTACACAAATAAAATAACTTAGCTAGTTGAATAGACTTAATAGAAATTAACTTTATAAACTAGAAATTAATAACATAATAATCTATCGTAAACATTTAAATTTTATAATATTAGAAAAAGTTAATAAAAATTATAAAGGAAATCACCTAATTTATAAAGAGAACATTCTGATTTTTCATCAGATTTAAATTAATAAAATAGTAATGATCCTAATCAAGATCCAGTATAATAAAAATTAGCTAAAAATAGAGAATCAGCAAGAAATTCAAGGGCAAGAAAGAAGATTTATTATGAATTATTGGAAGTAAAAGCATAAGAATTATAACTTGAAGTGGATTCATTAAAATAATAGATTTAAAATTAATAAAAGTATACAGAAATCTGTAATAAATCTTAAGAAAAAGTATTATACTCTAAGATTATTAGTTTTAAATGTTTTTAGAATAATAATAATTATTATTTGATAAATTAGAAACATATTTAATTAAAAATAAAGATAATATGGAAATAGGAATGATTTTAGATGCATTAAGATATAGGACAAATTCAAATAGTTAAGAAAGAAATGATGCAGCAAGAAATCATTTTGATTAAATGGTAGAAGTCTGTCTTCCAATTTAAACTAGATATTTGATATATGCATTAGAAAAGAACAAAGACTTTTTTGCTTAATAACCAAAGTATTTTTTTTTCAATTCAATACCAGTGATTATTCTGATTGGATGGTTGATTCTTTTTAAAAGACTGATATTAAGCCAGAACAAATTGTTAAAGTTAAGAGAATGAAAACTAAATTACAAAGTGTTAGAAATAATATATCAGAGTATTAATAATTAATTAAAAATATAAGTTCTATACATAAAATCAAAGAATAATTAAAATTAATATAGAGTGAAGCTTTAAAGGTTGATTAAATGTGGGAATAATTGAAAGAATGTTTAACACCAATTTAATTAGGATCATGTATTTTGGCGATGAGATAAGTATAATTTTAATAATAAAATAAGAATCAATATAGACAAGAATTATAAACTTCTTCATTATTTCTGTAACTTAAAAATTCTTAAATGGTATTAATATTTTATTATTAATCATAATTAGTCAGATGAAGAAGAAGTTTAAGGTAGTCATGAATAATTTACAGTTCCAAATAATAGAAAATTAATAAAAAAATCATAGAACTGATATGTTTATATACATATTGATTATTTTACTAATTAAATAAAACTATTTTTAATAAATCTAAATTATTATAAATTTTTTTAAAGTGTCATCATACAATATCTATTCTATCCAATTTCATTCATTATCTTTTCAAATTATAAAATTATGATATTTATTCAATTAAATAAATGGTTATAGACTATATAAATAAAAAATACTTTTCTGTAAACATTTTAAACTAAGTTTATAATAGAACAAAATTGTTTCAAAATCATCTCTTTGTCTATCCAAAGATGGAGCAACTTTTAGGTTTGAGAATAGATTATAGTGAATTGGAAGATAATTTTGGAGAAAGAGCAGGAGACTGATTTGGAGAGCATTTTCCATTCTATGAGAAATAATAGATTTGATTTTAATTGCTGAATCTAAGTTGCTTCATCTTTAATCTTAATCTTGATTCGATATCTCCATTTTCTGTGTTATTATTAGGATTTGGACTTTGATCCTCTTAATCTGAGTCTGGTAATATCATATCTTCTTGATCTCCTTTTGTTTTTATAATTTTCTAGATCAGAATCACTTGTAATGGTACATTATTCATATGTCACTTGAATATTGATATGTTAAATTAATTATTTATTATACTCAACTTACAAATATGTTTGTCTTAATCTGATTAGATATATTTGAAGTATTACTGACTTAAGAGTAAATCTCTTATTTGAGAAAAGGATCCAGAGACAGATATATCGTCATTAAAATTAATTTATTTTAATTATATTCGATGGAGGTTTCTCTATAAAATTAAGGCTAGTTTAATTAGATACTTGATAGAATTAGAAACTACTTGAACAAAGTATCTAAATCAAGTTAAAGTGTTTCTTATGAACATATGAATTTAGAGTAGTTAATGTTGGCCTTCTTTGAAATATATTTTTAGAAATAGTAGGAACATTAGTAATTAAGGAGCAATTAAAAGATTAATTAAGTGGGGAATCACATAAATTAATTAGAATATTAGATAAATCACTTGTAAGACAATATAAGTAGCATACATAAATAGAGGGATAAACTAAATGAAGACATCATATTAAAAGAAAATTAATTGAATTGTATTGATAAACAAATGAAGTCTATAAAGATTTCAAGTTCTATGAATTAGCAATTTTAGGAATTGATAGAAGGTATAACAATGTGCAAAGAGAAATGTGATTATTTGGAGGAAGAAAATTAGGATTTCAAAAAAATCTTAATATATGAGATGAAGAAAAATAGTGAGTTAAAATAACACTATTAAATTGTAATAAAAATTATTATAAATATAGGTAAGAGATAGATATGATTAAAATCTAATAAAATTGCAGAACTTAGAATAGAATGGATTTGAGATCAATTAAAGAATGATGAAGTAATTGAAAATCATAAATGATTTACGTTTTTTTATAAAAAGTCAAAGGAATGATGCTTTTTAATAGATCACTCCAAGAAAGAGAACATTTAATGAGTAATTGATTAGTGCTTAATATTCATTGGAAGACACACGTATTAAATAATTATTTTAATGAGTTCATTGAGGAATCATTCAATAATTTTGATTCATTGAAATTGTGTTTATAAATATCAAGTTAATTGATTTAGACAGAAAATCAATTAATAGAAAATTTATCATAAGTGATATCCTTAAAGAATAATCTTGCATAAATAAATAATAAAGATTTAAGTGAAAGTGAAAAGTCATTTAGTCCTGAATAAAAGAATAATCGTAATTCAAATGACAAATTGTTAGTGTCAAGCACTCTGAGATATAAAACACATTAAAATTTAGGATCATCTTAATTTAGACAAAGATTAATATCAAATCCTTCAGAAAATAATAAAGCATTTTCTGAATTAGATGAAGTTGAAGAAGATCTAGATAGTGATCATAAGGCTGCTTTAATGAATGATGGAATGTATATGGAGGAAGAAAGTATAGAAATTAAATAGATTATATAGTGATACTAAGATAGCCATGGTATTATAGATCAGCTATGCCTTAACAATTAAGTAATAAGACTGAGTCAAAGAATTGGGAATTTGGAAGTGAGAGAAAAAGATTTAAAAGTAAACCATCTTTGGCTTCTTTCACATCAAATTCAAGTTGTTTAAAAGGATGTACTATGACTCTAAAAGAGGATTTTTAGAATATTTAATAATCTCAATAAAGTGAAAGAGTAATTGAAGATGATGAATTCAAAGAAAAAGATACTGAAGTTAATAATAGTTATGAGATTGCCTAATTAGTTTAATAGGAGTAAATAATTTCAGATTCTACTATTTTAATAAATAGAAAACATAAATCTGTTAAGTTTGCTGATTTTAATGAGAAAGAGAAGTAAATTTTATTATTAGTAAATTTAGGAAGTATAGTGCTATTAAATATATTGGAGTAACTATTTGTTCAATAGGTGTTCTATGTTGGGGTGCTAAGAAATTTTATGAAAAAAAGTACTGTTGATTACATTGTTTTTGTATTTTGATTAATGAATCTGTATTATTAATATATTATTCTAAAAAATGTAAGATGAATATGATGATGGAGAAGGTAATTTCTAAGACGATTAGAATGATGAAGAATATGATCAATTTAACTAAATTGAGGATCCTAATTAATTTGATAGTTGTAAGATTAACCATTTATTAATATAGCTGAGAGAGATAAGAATTAATAAGATAAAAATTATGGAAATTATGCGGTTGATCAATAGAAACAAATTGAAGATAAAATTTCAGAAGATTTAGAAGAAAAACTTAAAATGTTAGATGAATATTCAAAAGACAAAAGTGATGAATAAATTTTGAATATAAGAATGCATTAATTGGCATTATCTAAAGTAAAATAATAAAATATAATAGATACTTGTATTTACTCATGGTAAAGGTTAATTCAAATTAGTTAAAGCACATACTAATATAGGTGAAGCATATCTTAATTATAAATGTTATGAATAAGCTATTGATCATTTAACATTGGCATTAAAAAAGAATGCCAAATTATTTAATGAGGAATAAGATAGTAAGAGTTATAATGCAATCATTCTTACCTTACTTGGAAAATGTTATTTGGAAATTAATAGTTATGAAGAATCTCTAGATTTATTAAAGAAAGCCTATGAAACTTAATGTTAAATATATGGTGATGAGACTGAACACTCTATACAAACTTTAACTTTAATGTCTAATTGTCACACGTATATTATTTCATTATTTTAATAGAAAAATTAAAGACTTTGATGCAAGTGAAGATTGTATTACCAAAGTCTTTGCTATTACTGAAGCTAAATATGGATATAAATCAGAACAAAGTGCTATTTCTTATATTGAAAAATCAAAAATCTATGCTTGTTAAGAAAATTGGAAGGAGGCTATTTAATGCTTGTCAAGTGCTATTGATATGCTCATTGAAATTAATTATTAGAAAACAGAATATGTTGCTGAATTATATCAATAATTATCAACTTATTATGAAAAGATATAATAAATTGATGAATAAATTGCTTGTCTATCAAAAGTAAAGTAAATATATATTGAATTGTACACAACACAAGATAAAAAGGTTATCAAAATCAAAAGATAAATTGCCATAATATAATTAAAATAAGAAAAACATTAAGATGCCTTGGCTGAACTCTATGAAACTGAAGATTTAGAAGTCAAAGTTTATGGAGAAGGAAGTGTGTAAGTGGCTAAAACATAAAAAATTATTGGTAATTTTTATATTAATCTTAAAGGAACCATCTTATTATTAGTTTAAGAATTTAGAGATGCCTTGAATTACTTCTAGAAAAGTTTAAAAACATTTGAAGAGAATGGTATGAAGAAGGCTGTGGCTGAAGTGAAGTAAAAAATAAAATGTGCTAAGGAAATGAAAGAAAAAGGCAAAACATAATTTAACCTTAAAGATAGATAGAATATAATGTAAGAATATTGATTAAAATATAATCATCATTTCATATTTCTATTAAATTCTATAATATTTAAAAATAATTATTTCTTTATTATCCTTTTCTAAAATATGTTAGAATAGAACCGTGTTATCAATATACAGTTATTCCTACTTATTTTACTTTTATCTAAGTAAATACAATGGGTATTAAATTATCAAAAATATTTGAATTTCAAACTTAAAAATTAAGACGACAAATTTATATAAAATAAAAAGAAGTATGAATATTTGACATTAATTATCAAATCAAAATTGTAAAATTCAATTAACTACTAAAGTGCTACTTGTACTTTTTGTATTTTTTAATTAGGTTTAGATATTTTAATCATAACTATATCCATAAAATAAATCTAAGTTATTGATAATCCCTTACTTTACACAGAATTCTTTTTTAACAACAATCTATTTTCAACAATTTATTCATCCTATGTATCATTATCTTCACTAATATTATTTATATAATCTAAATTCTCTTAAATTGGCTAATCAATTAAAAATTTAAATATACTGGAGGTATAAAGGGAGATTATATCTCTTTATTTAGTAATTTTGTCCAAGGAAAACTTTATAACCATGGATGTTATTTCACTTCATGTGGTCCATTAAATCCAAGTCTATTGTTAGGTTTGCGTTATATTAATTTATTAATGAAATCAGCAGCATCAATCGACCAATCATCAGGTAATTCGCTTCTTTTCACTGATATTTATCTTGTTAGAATTTAATCCCGAATCTCCTATCTCGTTCTTCCATTATATGGTCTTCTTCCCAACATAAATTCAAATGTCATTACTCCTAAAGCAAAATAATCAACAGCAATAGTATGATTTTATCTACACATAACTTCTGGAGCTAGATATTTAATTGTGAATTAATAATACCCATATATCCAGGTGTACCACTTGTATCTTAGGAATTCTCAGTTTTCCAAATTCTGGCTATACCTAAATCAGTTAATCTAGCATAACCATTACAATCAAGTACAATATTCTCTGGTTTAACATCTCTATGAATAACATTTGAATTGTGTAGGTATTCTAATGCTAAAATAACACAAGCTACAAAAAATTTAGTTTAATGTTCTTTAAATCTTCTCAAACGACCAATATGATATCTAAGATCACCTCCAGTTAAAAGATCCATTACTAGATATAAGTTATCTCTATCTTAAAAACAAAAATTCATATTAATCAAAAAAGGATGTTTAAACTATGCCAATAAATTTCTTTCATTCATAACAGAATTTACACTTCGTTTTGATATAATTTTAGCCTTAGACATCTCTTTCATTGCATATAAAGCTCTGTTCTTTTTTAATTCAACTTTCCATACTCTTCCAAATCCTCCCTTACCTATCACAAAATGAAAAGTAAAACTTGACTTTGTTACACAAATTTATGCATCAATCTATAATTCTTCATCTTCTTACTCTTCCTTTTATACTTTTTTTATGGGTAGACGTTACTAAGATTATTGTTGAATAGAATCATATTTCACAAGCAAAGAATTAAAGATGCTTTCAAAATTTTAAATATTTGGTTTTATTTTAGTAGAAGAACTCACTTAGGGTATTTTTATATGTGGAACTTCATTTATATTGATTTTTAGGTTAGCACTAGCAAATTTATTATGATTAGAGAATTTTTGTGAAGTTTATCTATTGAGATTCATAGAGTCTTCATTTTCAAAAATCTTTTTTGAATCTATTGTGGATTGTTTTGGTGATTTTTGTATTGATAACTACATAGGACTTTTTGATCTTGATCTATTACTATCTTTACTAAAAAAACTTTGCTATGGATTTTTATATGGCAAGGCATATTCATTAACATTAACTTACCCAATTCTTATTTTGTTTGGAGTATGTACAGGAGTATGATTTCTTTGTTATTTATCTTCAGAGTTCTTTTTTTATGCATATTGTATAAAGTTGCCAACAGCTATTGGTGATTTTCCAATTCGTAATCTATCTGATGGAAGATTGGAAAAAGGTTTTGAGTATTTTGAAGAAAAGAGTTCTCTTAGATTACGATGGTGGTTAGACATTTTTAATTATTTTAATACATCTTCTTATATTCATATTATTAAAAGAAATGCAAATATCTATATGACTAATTCAATCATTCGTCTTAATATTTTTATCAATTTAATCATCAATCACTAATATAGATTTATCTTCTCTGCATTCCTAATGATTTTTTAGAGTAAAACTCACTATTAATTCATCTTAAGTGTATCCAATTGTTTATAATTCATGTGTAATTTTTATTAATTTTTCCATGCTTGGAAAATTTGTTATATTTCCATCATTGGCTTTCATTTTGATTGCCAACTTTTTATCCTTCAATGACTAATTTATTTAAATATCAAGAAAATTCAAACACTTATATCGAATTGTCTATTTTCTCTATTACTTTATCTTAACTTTTTTATTTCTTTCTAATAAGTATTATTCTATAATAGGATTTTCTTGTATTTAAAATAAAGCAAACTACAAAGCCTTCTATTAAAGAAATTCTTAATCATATCTTTCTCCTGTTGTAATGAATAAATTATAATCCTCAACTAATTCTGGGTAATTTACTTCCATGTAGTTTTTATCTTCCAACACATAATTATTACCATACGAAACCAGATAAGTATTTGTATTGTCATCATTTTCTTTTATTATTCTGTTCGGTGTTCGAACATCAACTATAAATGGATTACTTTTTTATCTTTTATGAGCCATATGAGTACTCAATAATTACTTATTTTATAGATTCATTAAAATTAGTGTCTTTGCTAAAGTATTGCTATTTTTCAAAATTCATTCCAATAATTTTACCAAATACATTTATCAAATTAACAATTTTCACTACTCTAAAATGTCTAAATAACATTAATAGAACATTATCAAACCTTACTCTTTCATTCATTTTTTGAAGTTTATTGAAGTTCTAATCATTATAATCTATAGCCTGTCGATTTTCTAATTAATAATTATTTATTTTAGAAATACAAATTAATATATCACAGCAATTTGAATAATATAAATTAAAGCTCCTTCTATTTTGACAAGCAGACTATTAGAATTAGTTCTAATTTATAGTTTTTCTATTTCTAAATACTAATCAAGAGTTATACTAAATATCCTTATTATATTTTCAATTGAATTCAATTAATTAAAATTGATAGATAATGTATTCTAATAATAATTAGAATATTGAAATTGTTAATAACCAACTCTAATTATTTACCTCAATAAATATAAGATTTGGCTAATTGCTTAGATTGCAATAACACCGTACCTTTATATTAATATAAATCAGAAATATCTTAAGTCTACCAATATAATCAATTAGAACTAACTAAAAAAAGATACTTTATAACAATTTAACTTATATCTAATACTCATCTTCTATCTGGTAAAGGTTTTCCAGTTTACCAATTATATTCTTGTTTAGGTTTATTTTACAAGATTGCTTCAACCTTTTATTCTAATTCTTGATCCCACTTCTTATATAATTCAAGGGCTTTCAAAGAATCCTTTACTTATTGAACATTCTTAGCACCAATTATTGCTGTAGATACATCTTTGTTATATAAAACCCAGGCTATTGATAATTATGTTTGAGTGTAACCAAGAGACTAAGCTAAGTCTCCTAACTTTTTGAGTTTTGTCATAGAATCATCATTTCCAACTTAAATATTACAAACATAAAATTACAAAATTATGCAAAAAATATTGCATGAGCTTTGTCTTTAGTTAACCAACCATTATCTTTACCAGCCCTACTATCTTCTGGAATTTGATTGTTATTATACTTACCAGTTAACAACCCTCCTTATAAAGGACTGTACACAGTTGATCCATATCCTTATGAAAATATATCAGCATAATCTTTTTCTACTAAGTTTCTAATTACCATATTATAAATGCATTGTTCAACAACAGGTCTGATTAAGCCATGCTTATCACAATAGTTAAAAGCTTCTTAAACTTTTGATGGCTTCCAATTGGAAGTACCCCAATAGAAGGCTTTGCCATCCTCAATGACTTAATTAAATCCATGACAAATTTCTTCCACTGATATATCTTAGTCTAGGAAATGGGCATAAGCTATATCAGCATAGTCTAATTGAAGTCTTTTAAGAGATGCATTTACTCCTTCAATAACATGTTTGCGATTTAATGTAAAAGAACGATTAATTAAATTTCCACCTTGTTCTAAATTAGCAAGGATCTTAACAGATACAATGATCTTTTCTCTTTAAATTTTAAGTTTTTTAATGGATCTACCAAGTTATTCCTCTGCCTTTCCATTTTCATATCTAAAATTTTAGGAATTTAGAATACATCTCAGCAGTATCAAAAAAATTAACACCTGCTTCATAGCATGTTTTGATAATTTCTGTATTGACTTCTTCATCCTCAGGGGCAAAATTTACCATATTTCCAAAAGAAATTCTTGAAATCAATAATCCTGTGTTACCCAATCTAGTATATTCCATTTCAATTGATCTAATTTAATTTTATTATAAATTTCTTTTAAACACTATTTTAAAATTTTAAATTAATAAATTATGTTCACGTTTTAATATATATATTCATCTTCTATCTGGTAAAGGCTTTCCAGTTTACCAATTATAATCTTGTTTAGGTTTATTTTATATTATTGCTTCAACTTTTTATTCTAAGTCTTGATCCCACTTCTTATATAATTCAAGGGCTTTCACAGAATCTTTTACTTATTGAGCATTCTTAGCACCAATTATTGCTGTAGATACATTTTTATTATATAATGTCCAAGCAATAGCCAATTATGTTTGAGTATATCCTTTAGACACTGCTAGATCTCCTAACTTTTTGAGTTACACAATTGATTCAGGGTCTTCCACTAAAATTGATATAGATAATTATAATACAAAATTTTTTAAAGAAAAATCCGTAAGATAATTCCTTAGTTAACCATCCATTATCGGTACCTGCTCTACTTCCTTAGAGGATTTGACCATCATTATACTTTCCAGTCAATAGTCCTCCTTATAAAGGACTATAGATTGTTGTACCATATCCCTGTTAAAATATATCAACAAGGTCTTTTTCTATAATATTTCTGGTAAACAAGTTATATGAACACTGCTCAACAACAGGTCTGATCAAACCATGTTTGTCACAATAATTAAAGGCATCTTAGATTTGTTAAGGTTTCCAATTAGATGTTCCCCAATAAAAGGCTTTACCATCTTCGATGACTTGATTGAATCCTCTGCATACTTCTTCAATAGGTGTATCTGAATCATAAACATGAGCAAAAGCAATATCAGCGTAATCTAGTTACATTCTAGCAAGGGATGCGTTAACACCTTCTATCACATGTTTGCGATTAAGTGTGAATAGTCGATTAACTTTGTTTCCTCCGTCAAAATTATTTCCTTGTATCTTTACAGAAACTATTATCTTTTCTCGAGGAATGTTTAATTTTTTAATGGATCTACCTAATTAGGCCTCAGCTTGGCCATTTTCATAACTAATATTTTAGGAATTTAGAATACAATTCGGCACTATCAAAAAAATTAACACCTGCTTCATAGCATGTTTTGATAATTTCTGTATTGACATCTTCATCCTCAGGGGCAAAATTCACCATATTTCCAAAAGAAATTCTTGAAATCAATAATCCTGTGTTTCCCAATCTAGTATATTCCATTATTTGTATATACAATAAATTTATAAATTATAGAAAATTACACTATTTATTAAATGGCACAAGATGATATAAAATAATTTCTCATATGACAATATTTATTATTTTGCATTAATTATTGTCAATTAGATAAAAAAAATATTAATAATTTCAAAATTTTTATTAACGATTACTTTTTGCTTCTTTTATGTCTGCAATCAAAGGTTTTGTTAATAATGCACCATTATTTTGTTATTTAATATTTTTCGAGACTAATAAGTTTA
Organism: Paramecium biaurelia; assembly: GCA_000733385.1. Lineage (NCBI taxonomy): Eukaryota > Ciliophora > Oligohymenophorea > Peniculida > Parameciidae > Paramecium > Paramecium biaurelia. Next base: position 71,412 of record JPFL01000037.1, on the reverse strand, counting down.
ATTATAAAATGAGATTACTATCTGATTTTTTATTTTGCATTTCCTTCATAAATTATATTATTTCATTATTAGGATCAATCCCATTTTTACTTTATTAAATTAATTTTACATACTTTTCAGATCTTCTTCCTAAATCAGAACGATGAGATTCTTCTGATTTGAGTAAATCTGATTACTTCCTTGAATTTTATTGATTCATAAAACCGAAAAGCCTAGTAAATATTTCACTTAAATACTACTTAGATTTTTTCTTCTCTCTTTTTGGAGATATTTATCTAAAACAATTATTTGCTTCTTTGAGTTTCTGTTCCCCCAATGAAAATAATAAACTGCCATAAGATTTTGAACTATCTTGCTAAAGATTATTTAATTTTTCATTTAAAGCCTATTTGAATTTTTAAGTAGCTCTTCCATCTGGAGATGATATTGAATATGATTCCTTTCTTAGGATTCTATTAATAATACTAGAATAATTAATGGCATCAGACTTCATTGACATTAATTCGCCTACAGATGTAGAATTTTTAGTGCTTTGACAATAGAAATGAATCTTACTGAATCTTTTAAGACTATATATCCTCTTAAAATTAATGGGTATTTCTTTAAATCTTTTAATTTAATTATTTTTATTAAATAATCTAAGCACATTTAGACAATGGAGAAATCATAGCCGATCTAGATTATATTTGGGATTATTACAAGTTTACTATATTTTTTCCTTCAGCTGGATAGTTTATAGTGATATTTAATGGTTATTTCTATTAAGTCAACAAACTTGTTCTACTATCCTTACTTAATGATTGCGCTCTATTCTATGATTATGGTTAAGGAGAATGATTTTAATTATTAGTTTTACCTGGATCTAAAGAAAAGATATTATTATTTGCCAATTACAATATCTTTGAAGTTTCTAATAATTCAATCTAGTAACTAAATTATGAAAATGTACGTTATTTTATAATAATATTATCTCATATTAAAGTCGAGCATTTTCTTGACATTTCTAATTTAATTTCTCAATTAAGTATTATATCTTCTCATTATTAGTTAATTTATTAGGGACAGACTCAGGAAAATTACAATTTTCAACTACTGTGTTTTTTTCTCCACTCTATCTTTTTGATAAGATATTGATTTTTTATAATAAGATTTGTTTATCCGAATTCAATGTCTATGTTTATTACTTTTATTAAATTAGTTATTATTCTAAAAATTAATTTTACTCTAATAACTGTTTCATTTATGATTAATATTGTAATTACATCTATGTTTTTTCGTTGCAGATTTAAGCAATTTATTTTCTTAAATCCTCCTCTATATTATTTTTATTTTCAGATAAAGATTGATTTTTTAAAACTGTCTATTCAGAATTACTTTGATTTCTATTGTTATTCTAAATTTCCTAATTGACACAAAGCTATTTCTTTACTAAAAGTAAATTAATGGATTCATTTACAATTGTTTAATCCACTTCCTTTAGATGGAAAGCAGAATTTAGTTGTATTTTTATTTTATGGAGCAGGAGGCTCTGCCATTGTATCTTTTTAACTTTACGATGTATCTGCTCTTTAATTAATTGATTCTGATATTATGCTTTAAGGATTAAATTCAACAAATTGCATATATGTTATTTGTTCATTTTCTTGACTCTACACACTTTTTATTTTTGATTTGCTCTTTTATTCTCTTGAATCAATTGATTGTTACAATTCTGATGATTTTGATTCATGTGTTTATTAGCAATCAATACGAATTAATTATGAATTATGTGTATGTGATTGTTTTGAGAAGTTTATGTCTTAATTATCCTAATCAGGTATATTACTACAAAATTCTTCAAAAGTGTCTAATTCTGGGATCTTTTTGTAAGGATAGAAAAATTACTTCGTTTTCTACAATGATTTCTTATTAGAAATATTATAAATTGCATGGAGCTCGAAATTTGAATGAAGTTTACATCTATTTGCCAATTTAAATTGCTATAATTGTTTGAATAATAAAAACTAATATATTACAGTATATTAAAAATACAAATAAACATTGAATCATTAACACTTCCTGCAATGGAATTCATTTTGATCATATGTACCATTTTTGATACCTACACATTCAAAGTGATACCAATTTCTACATGAATCACACTTAATATGAATTTATGATTTACTTGAATATATTGTCTATCGGGATTCACCGGTTGAAAGCAAAAACAATATTGCTATATTGCATCTATATTACCAAATTATTTTTTCTAAAGATCCCATTCCAATCTGTTAAAATACAAAGTGGAATCTATTTCATCTAACTCTTGATATTCACTGCAACTCAATATTTTGCAGCTACTTATTATACTCTGGGCTAAAATATACTCTTAATGATTGGTAATAAATAATTCTTGTTCAGAAATCCATTCTGAACATTTAGGTTAAGATTTAATGATCTCACTTTTTCTCATATACCATTAAATTCTACACAAACATATTAATTTCGCCGTTGTTGGCTCTTTTATTGATATAATTTATTTTATGGTTCCAACATAATCCTCATCATGTTGATCTCCACTATTAATTAAAACTGAATCTCCAATACTTATAACCTACCCCTATACCTTAATTGTGTCATATTCTTCATATAAACCTTTTGTTTATGAACCAACTTTGACTAATGTTTTCCATGACTTTTATTTGTAAAGTTCTCTAATTGTCTATCGTTACTATAATCTCTTGTGAATTTGCTTTTTTATTGTTGCAGAACTCTCCGGTGACCATCTTTTTATTAGCCTACTATAATCTGCCACCTAGCTACATTACTAAGATTTTATCATATTTTATTTAAATTTCTACAAATGCTTAAAATTTCTAATTCGCTTTATAATAATTTAATTAAAATTTATTATTCGATGTTATATTTTTACTTTATTCTCAACCTTAGACATTAAGAGTAAAAATAAATTAACACAAGAATTCAATTTCCAAGAAAAAGTTGATTTATATATAACAATATTTTTTTATTATATAATATACAAAAATCAGAACTTTTAAAACATTTCAATTATAAGAATTCAGAATTCCTGAAGAATTTATTTTTGGTTTAAATTAACCAAAAATAATAAAGTTAGATTCACAGTTTATTAGGTCTTCTAAAATTAAAAAAAAATAATAATTGAAAATATTTATCATAATTATTAATTTATTTTATTAAAAAAAGGAATATGCAAATAAAATTGATTGATATTTATAAAACTATAGTTATAAAATTTATGATAAATCAGAATTTTTTTTCTGAATCTCTCACTTCATCAAAAACCTAGAACTAAGAATATTCTAAATGTTTGAAAAAATTATCACTTATTTTTTTAATTAAATCTTAATCTCTTAATCCTCCATTTAATTTAACCTTATTTACTATTTTTATATAGTTTAGTATTTCTGATGTTTATTTTTCTAGTTTTTATTCATCTTCAGTTAGTTCCTCTTACTATATCACAATTTATTTAAATTTAAGGAATGATTCATATTTTTATATTATTTCATTAGATTATATTTTATCTGTTAAAGTTTATCTCATTTTTGTAGTGTTAAGCTTTAAATTCTATTTATTAAAGTCTTTCTACTATTTTTTAATTACATCAAGACTATCTTTCTCTAACTCTACTTTATTTTTAGACTCAGTGATCAATTAATTGTCCTTTTATAATTATTTTTATTAAAATTCTTATAGTCTCATTATTAATGTTTTGAGATTAAAAGCTTTGATCATAATGATAAGTGAATTCAGGATCAGAAATGATTAATTATTATCATTAAATATTTTTTTAAATGATTTAATCTAATCATTTGTAGGAATTTATTTAATGAGACTATGAACTTAATTCTTCAAATCATCAAATTCTGTTTATAGGGTAATTATTTCTTAATTATTAGGTCTTTGCATCATTTTAATTTTATAATAAAATTCCATTAACTTTTATTTCAATTCTTCAATGGATTTTTATTTGAATCTCCAATTTTATTAAATTTTATTTTCACCATCTAAATCCAAAAAATTTACTTTTTTAGATTATTCATCAATATCATGAATCATTTTCGTTAATAGTTAAGATTTTTCCTTCCAATTCTTATCAATCTTCCTCATTTCAGATTTCAAAAGTTCAACTTATTTTGAAAGGTTTGAATTCAATTTTTCCAATTTTTCTTACACTAATATTTAATTTTATTTGTATTTTTCAGAAGAATTTTCCATTTCAGCTCTTAATTTTTTAAACTCTTCTTATTTTTTTTAGTTATTATCTATTATTTGCTCATAATTATAATTTTAGATATCAAAGTTAATAAATTCAATTTATTATTGATTAAAATCTTAAGCTAAGAATTATATCTCATCTTTAATCTTCTAAAATTGTTAATCTGTTTCAGATTAAAATTAATTTAGAATCTGTTAAGATTAATTCTTTAACTCAATAATTTGAATTCTATATTAATTTTTTTAATTTTCTAATTCCTTCTAAATGCTATTAGATTCATCTTTTAGAGATTCAAGCAATTATAATTATATATCTTATTTAGTCTTTAATTATATTTCATCAAATCTTTGTTTAGCAGTTTCTATAAAGTTATTTAACTCAATTTATTTTTATTCTAAAAGAATTTTAATTTATAGATTTTTTAATTAGTTACAATCTTATTAAATTGGGCTTAATTGATTTTTGAGCTCTTTTATTGATTCATAAAATTAATTTGATATACATTATATATGTAGACTGAAATCAATGTATTTTTTTGTCATTAGGTTGAAGTGGTTTGATCTTTATTATAATTCTAATAATTTATCAAATAAATCTTTTATATTTTATTCTTCCTGTAAATATTTTTACTTAATTTAAATATATTATTTAATTGATTAAGAGATTTAAGTTTAATTTAAAGAATTTAAGGAATGAAATAGTTATTAAATATTCTATAATTTCTCTTATAATAATAGGATGTTATTTTGTTATTCATCACTTACTTTTTTCGAATTTTGAATTGATAATTCTATTTCTTTTTCTTTTTCTTCCATTTTTTACAGGTATATTTGTATTTCTAGTTTTAATTCCTGTTCTTATTTGAAAAGACTATCTTACATTAACTAAATATTTTCTTACAATTTTTCTAATGATTTCATAATTTCTAATTATTAAATTTGTAAATAGTTAATTAAATCTCTAGAAGGTTAATTTTCTTATGATTAATAATGTATTTTAAGTTAATTAATCAATGAACCAATATTATCTTAATAATATTTTAATTCTTTAAATTGATTATTAATATTATGATTATAACCAGAGAAATTTTCAGATATTTATTGAATATTTAGAATTTAACTTTATTATTGATTGAATTTATTAGTTAACTATTAATATTTTAAAATTTAATCATTCATTTCTTATTTAATTATAATTTCTTCTTATTCATGCTTTTACAAAAACTGTTTTTATTATTATTCTTTAGATAAAGAAATCATAACAGATAAAATTTCTTTTTGAATTATTTAATTTTCTTAAATGTGGATTTAATATTAATTTTTATACTTTGTTTCAAGGGCTACAAGAAAAGAAAATTACTAATATTCATCTTATGTATCAAAATTATTTATATGTGTACTTATTTGATTTAATTCATTTTACTTTGAGCTTATAAAATTTTAAATTTTATGTAATATTTAGTATTTTTCTTAATTATTAAATTAAAAACCATTGATTTCATGCTTTTATTAATTTATAGATGTTATATGAGTTTAAATAACAGCTTGTAATATATCAATAATGTATCTTAACTATTATTTCTTACTTTTAAGTTCTTCTTTTTTATATTAATTTTAAAATTGTATTTAGTTCTCTAACTATTTCTTATTTAATTCTTATTAGTAGTATTTCTAGTATTCTTCATTAATTTATATTTTATTTTCTTCAATCTCCTTTTGTTTTGTTTTTAATAAATTATTTTTTGATTTATTTTCAAGTAATTACATTTCTTATTTCATTTTTTCTTAATATTATTGTTCCATATCAATTTTATATTAATTCAGTTAAGATTAAAATTGTAACTAGAATTGTAATCTTTGAATTTCATTATTTTATTGATTCTAATTAGAAACCTATTATTACTATTCAATCACTTTCCTTAATTCATTCTCCTTATTAAGAACTTGTTATTCATATTAATTCTTGAGTGATTACTTAATTTGTGAAATTTAATTTTCTTTATTTAATTCCATTTATCTATAAAGTTCTTCGTATTTCATTTAATTATGAGAAATGATTTATCTTTCTTTTTCTTCAAATTCTTTTTTAAGTTTATTTTTTATTTCTTCTTCCAATTATTATATTTTTATTTTTTAAAGAGCTTAAGATATTTATTCAATTGCATCTTCTAATTTAATTCTTTTTTGGATATCAATGCAAATCATTTATTTCATTATTTCTCTAAATTCTACCTAACACTTATCAATTTAATCAATTTTTTAATCAATTTAATCTTTGTTAATTGTAGAGATTTAATGAAAGATGTTATTTAAAACAGTACCTAGAATAAATGATTTATTACCTTGAAAAAATGTTTACAATGTGAACATTTCATACCATATAGTTCCCATAGCCCAAATGTCAGCATCTTTTGTATAGTTTGCAGAATAAATAACATCCTGTGCCATATAGTATGGAGTTCCAACTTATAGTGTTTATTTCCCTATATCTGATTGATCTTTGGAGCAGCCGAAATCAATTAATTTAATTATTAATTTTTAGGTTTTATCACGACAGCAAACAAAATTTTCTGGTTTTAAATCTCTATGAAAATAACCTAATTCATGAAACTCTTAAACTCCTTAGGTCATCTACAATAGTATATTTATGTACTTATAAAAATAATTCACTTTTTTCATATGCATCATATGTTTTAAATTGGTTTGTATTCATAAATTAAAAAAAATCCATTTCTGCCAATTCCATTACAATATAAAATTAGTTGTGTATTTTTTCAGCAGCATAAATTCTTATGATGTGTTTGGGTTTATGCGACTTTAATTGTTATAATATTTTCTCTTCTCTAGGATTCAAATCCATTATTACTTTTAAGGCGACTTGTTGATTATTGTTTTTGATAAAACCTTTATATACACTACCTTAAGCTCCAGATCCTAATTTAACTTAAATTACAATATCCATTTGATGTTATGGAAGCTATATCAAATTCTATTAAGGAAACCTCTAGTTCATAATAATAATATAATAATCTATTATATATATAATAATTATGGCTTTAATTATTATTTTAGTTTTTTTGAAAAACTATTATTTCTGTTCTAATCCTATTATTATAAAGTCAAGAAAAATAAATTTAATGACACACTTTTTATCGAATAGCATTAATTGATTATTTCTTAAGGGTTGATAATTGTTTAAACTTTTACTCTAAAAGTGATTTGTTCATGATTTTAAAGAATAATTCATTATTAAAGTTTCTGACTTCATCTTATTTTTTGTAAAATATAAAGAACAATTTATGACATTTTTTGTCTCTTTTAATAAGGTTCATTATACAAAATGAAGTCTATAAATGTGTTTTAAAATTAGAAACTACAAACAATCAAATTTTCATTTTTAAACATTAAATTATTATATTAAAATAGTATTGAGTTTTTATAGATCTCATAATTCCTCCCTTTATATGCAAATCTTTAAATTTGACTAACAAGTATACTTGACTTCATTTATTGTTATCCTATTTTGAATAAGATGTACTTGATGATCTTCTTGAATAATTAATGAATTTTATTTTCTACTCAACTGCAGCTGAACCTCAGCCCAAAAAGACTCTCTATATAATTTAATTATGGACTATAATGTTGTAGATATAAATGATTACAATCCAATTTCTTAAATAAATATTTTGAGTTTAATATTAATAGACACTTATTATTAGATATACTATAATTTTCTATAATACTTCAAATAGTCAGTTAATATATGATTGAATATTTTATATGTATTTTTTTTAATATTTTAATGAAAATCAACTCATTATTTGATTTCTTCATTAATTCTTCTCTTTCCATCTGGTGTAACTCTGAGGGATACTATAATTTTAACCTTTTATCCTCTTTCTAATGTCTATGTTAAGGTTTCAATCTTTTAGATTGTAGCAAGACCTAATATGATAAGATAAGTAATTACCCTATCTCTAAAGAGTTTCAGCACATCTGACAGCTCCTGATATAGCATCTCCAAGAGCATGAATTTCAACTTCATCAAATTTCTTCAAAAAGATCTTGGAAACGAAGATTGATGTTCTTGGTTTTGCAGAACCTCTTAATTAAAATACTTTGTCTTTAGGGTCGATTGGATTTTTCTTCACTTGATCCATTGTTGTTGATGGTTATTAGGAGTAATATTAAAAAAAATTTGCTTTCTTAATTAATTAATGATTTACCACATAATTAAATAAATTAATATGCCTGATCTCATTTTATATAATTTGAATAAGAAATTTTAAAGAATAGAAAATGAAATACTAATGAGATTTTAAATTCATAAACACATAAGATCATATTATTACTTGAGTTTAATCCTATTATCAAATTAGTTAACTCTAATGTATTGAACAATTAGGCATAAACTGTTAGTAATATTATTCTAATATAAATTATAAAATATATTTCAGCTTATTATTGATACTTTTTAGTTTTTAGTAAATCTTAGAGTTTTATGAAATCTTTCTGTTTACTTGGACAAAAGCCAGATCTTTGAATTTATCTTGGAATATAATAATATATCCTTTATAAGATATAGTAAATCTTGATCTTGTAGAAAGGATATTATTAAGAAAACAAATTGATCATAAACAATTTGATTGAAATATTTTTATATTATAGAGTTCATGATTTATATATAAATGAAAAAGTTTTCAATTCTTAACTAATAATTTATCCTAAATTGGATTTTTATAATTATTTTATTTCATCATGTACATTTTTCAATATTCCATCTAATACTCTATCTTATCTTTGTTATTATAATTATTGCCAACCTTTACATAAGATCAACAAAATCTATGAGATATTAAGATAGTTTTATTTCCATTCCTTAAATAATTCCATTAATATTTTACAAGTACTAGTTTATATATCTCTTAACTATTTATTTCTTTATAATTTCAATTGTTCTTATATTTCAATTTACCTTTCAATTTACAAGACAATAATATCATCATTCTCCTAACAAATATGAATCAATTATTTTGATAGATTGGTCAATTCTTGCATAATACTTTATGAATAATCTTTCTAAGATTCTCCCTTAATGTTTGATTCAAAAATATAAGTTTATGACAATCTCATATCATGAATATCAGATACCAATCTATGTAACAACTAACATAAAAGAATAGAATTAGATTCCAATTTGCTAGTAGTTTATTATAAACCATCTTCAATAATCAATTCAAATTGATTAATTGGTAATTTGAGATCAGTAATAAATTTATTCAATGATGTAAAAATATCATCTTATTAATTATAAGAATAGTAAACTATTACTAAGAAATCTTTCAACTTTTGCCATAACATTTGAATCTTGAAATTACCACCTTAACATTAAAACTATAATTATAATTATTAATTTACATTATTAATGAAATCAAGTGTGTTATTTGAGTAACCTTAATTTAATAATTAATCCAATAGACAACAAATGTCATCAAGCTCATAATTAGGTTGTGATTTTTTAAAATCTGAACTAAAATTGGTTTATCTTTAATCAATTCTATAAGAATTCTTGCAACTAAAACTTTCTCTAGGTATATAGGTGGAGTATCTATTTGCAATAAAATGATTCTTTAAACTCACACTACCTTCCTATGTTCTCGTTGTAACAGTATTACTAAAGTTGGTATTACAATTATAAGATTTTCTTAGTGTTTCATTTTCCCCTTGAATTCTTTCTAAATCTTATAAGGATTTAGCAAATAATTAGGTAAGAGATGCTATTTGTTGATTCATTTCTTCAATCTAGTTCGATTATTGTATAATTTTGCTATTCATCTATTAACTCAATTCCAATAATTCTTATCTTTATACTTTAATATCATTATATTCTTTTTTCTCTTATTCTAATTCTTGAATTTAATTCTGCATATTCTATATCTTAATATTTTAATTGTTTTGTAGATTCATATTAAATTTCTAGCTTGTCTAATTGAATTCCATAAGGAGATCAATTAATTTATCTAAATCATTTACATTATTAAATTCTGTATTTAAAGTCTTAGCTTATTGAATGATATTATTAAGATCAATTTAACTAAAATTATTTTAGAGAATGTGTTGAAAGGCAATTTAGTATTTTGATACTCTAATTTCTAATTATTATAGTATATCAGTATAGAGTTTGATATCTGAATGATATTGATATTTATAGGCCTCCATTTAGGAACAAACGAAATCTATTGTTTATTGCATTTATTGGCATTTCTCTAAACTTTAATCTTACATTTTCTACCATAAACTAAATAATTCTTATTCTCTTTCCATTTATTTTTCTAAGAATTCTTTCATACATTGTTCTTTAAAATAACCTAGAAAGTCTTATTCATCGATAAAATATTCATTCTATCTTATTTTTTTTATGCTGCTGTAACAATTTCCTTAATTATCATTTTCCTTATCTGTCATTAATAATTTTCTTTTAACTTGTTTATTAATGGCTAATTCATATAAATATGATATATTACATTATGTCCTTGTAATTTGAGGAGAGAGAGAAGGTGCTTTGATTGGCGAAAACAAATCTAGTTGTTCTATGTATACATTTTTCATTGATTTATTTAGAAATGAGATTTGAGTATTTTAATGCTACAATTATTCATTCAACTAATTTATTTATTTTTGGTATTCAAAATTGCTATTTTATAAATGGAGTAGACTATACTTGGCCAATTCTTAATCTAATTTATTTTGGGTTTACAATTATAAATTATTTATCTAATCTAACAACCTTTCTTATTAAAGAACATGCTAATTTATTTATGATTCAAATTCATTTATTAGTAGAATGAATTCTTCTTTTAAATTATCTTCAAGCTTATCTTTGAATTGATCATAAAGCACTTTATCTTTTAAATTCAATTTGTAGTTGTTAAACATATTTTTATTTTATTCAGTTATTAATTAGAATGATTACTATGAATTTATTTATTAAAGTGTATTGAGATTACTAAGTGTGACTATTGTTTATTTAATTGTTATCCATACATATCATTTTGATTATAGTTTTATTAATAACAAATATTTAATACTATCTAATAAGTGATCCATTAATGATTATAATATGATAAATTCTATAGATTTGAATTCAAATAAATATTTACAAAATATTATTATATTAATAAAAAGTAATAAAAATATAAAATGTAAGTGATCTATTAGATGAGTTGTTTAAGAAAGCATATATTAAAAAGTAAAACATATTATTTAGAAGTGCATGATAATTAGATGATTTTGAGTGAAGTAAGAAAAAATAAATATATTATTAGAATAAAAATATGTCTAATGCTAAATATGTTGTATAATACAAATGGGAAACAAGTGTAATGTGGAAGGTATCAGAAAATGAAGAATTATGCGCATTTGGAATTTATTATAACAATCAAATAAAATGGTTTGATTCTGATCATAATTCATTAAACTTACTTAAAATACATTTATCAGCAAGAGTATTTTTTGGGAACATTTCAATATTTTATGATTCAAATTAAATTTTAGGATAAGGAGCATCTTCAAAGGTTTGCTTAGTAAAATGCAAAAAGAGTATATCACATTATGCTGCAAAATGTATTTCTAAGAAATACTTGTTATAAAAGAAATCAGATGATAGAATTGTATTAATTTATTCTTAAATTTAAGAATAGATTAAGATAAGAGATTGAAATCCTATAAAAATTAGATCATCCAAGTTTTGTTAAATTATATGAAATTTATTAAGGAGAGAACTCATATTATATTGTAACTGATTATTTAGAAGGTCATACACTCTATAATTACATTAAAACCTATCCAGAAGATCAGTTGCCCTCATTTTAAATAAGGGAAGCAATTAAAGTAATCAAAATTTCATGATTATTAGATAATCATAACAGCCTTGAATTATTTGGACTTAATGAATATTATTCATAGAGACATCAAATTAGAAAATATACTATTATAAAAGCCAAATGACATTACATCTCTTAAAATAATTGATTTTGGATTGGCTACATATCAATAACCTCTCTAAAAATTAAGTGTCTGTGGAACACCTGGATATATAGCACCAGAAATCCTCAAACATAATAATAATGAAGAGTATTTTACTTAAAAATGTGATATCTTTAGTGCAGGTGTTATCTTCTATAAATTGTAATTAATTTAATATATACAAAAAGATTAACAAAAAAAACTTTATTTAGAGCAGAAAGCACTCTCGAAATAATGGAAAAAAATAAATAATGTTAAATCAATTTTCAAGATGTTGAATATAAATTATAAAAGGAAACTTTGAGCTTATTGAAGGCTATGCTAGATCCAAATCCAAAGACTAGATATTCAGCATAGTAGTGTTTAGATCACCCTTATTTCAATTGCAAATTAGAAAATATCAACATTTTATAAGAAATACTAGATAAAGCCACAGGATTCTCAGGAATAACCCAAATTAGTATTTAGTTCAATTTAATAGAGATGATTAAAAGGAAACACATTCAATTGGGTAAGAATGCCAAGCCGCTCAAATTAAAAAGTGCAATCCAACATCTTATAAGGTTAGGATTGAATTACGCAAAAGAACTAAAAGTCCTAGAAAATATGCTGACTTCTAATTCTATTATCCTTCCTTTTGTTAAATGAATTCATTCGAAAGTCTTAGTAGTAAAGGATCATCTCATAATGTATCCCATATCGAAAATCTTATTAATGATAAACTTGATTCTGTCATTGAAGAAGACGAGAAACAATAAATATATAAAATATGAAATTACTTACTATTTTATAATTGTGATCATAGAATTTATATTCATTTTATATAATTATAAGTTAATAATATACCTTCCTAATGAAAATATTTAAAGTATTAGAAATCTTTAATAAAAAGATTCATTATAATTTTGAAGTATTTTAAGATAGCATAGATTTTAAAGAACTTGAAATATGTTCTTAAATTCTACTCCAATATTCATTTACATTAACAATTATAAATTATATTAGTTCTTCTAGATATATTATATTAATTAATTAAAATTATGCAAATTTATTACATTTATCATTGACCTATTATTGCTACTCTTCATAGAATATATTTATTAACATAAATAATTATTTATATATACAAATTCAAATGATTTAATAGCAAATGGATAATCAACCATTCAAATACTCAACAATCAATTTTTCTAACCCCCACTCTTCCTTTCACAAATATGTTAAAGATGAAGCACAAACATAATAAATGCCAGAATCTAAAATCGAGGATTAGCATAGAATTTCTATTTCAACTGAAGGATCGTATGTTGATTCAGAATCTTAAAAAATTAATAAGAAAACAAAGATCAGCAAAATTAAAGATAAGGATTAACCATAGGTATAGAAGTCTGAGACTAAAAACATTCCCAAAAATTTCGGAGTCTTGTTAAAGAAATATTTATGTATTCATTGCTCCAACATTATTAGGTAGTAAAAATACAGATAATTAAGCTATCAAAGCGTTCTTAAAGAATGGAGAACATAAGAAAAACTTCTCAAGATAAGATTTTACTAGGTTATTTAATGATCCTGTTGCAGCAGAATTATCTAGACAATATTTCTCTGGATTTTAAATTATACATGACCTTATGATTAGTGAAAAAATACAAGATGTCAAGAACCATATGAAATATATAAGTAAATTTTATAATTCTACTTATAATAAATAAGAGCTAGACGAACTTAAATTATAATGAATATATTTTTATTAATATTAATATTGAAAATTCTATTTTTCATAATAATAGAAAATTAATTAACTTTTTTTCATTTCACTTCATATTTCTCAAAATGTGGCCATTTATCTATGCTTAAAGATTCCAAGAGTTTAGTGTTCAAGACATAAATATTAAATTTTCTAAACTTTTATTAACAATTTTATACTTATTATCTAATTGAATAGGTTTATCAGAAATTATGATAGTTGTCTTGTTAGTAACCTATTTTACAACAGTACCTCCAAAATTTATGACTTTTAATTCTAATCTTTTATATTCAAAATCAGTCAAAGTATCTTTAACAATATAGACATGTTAATATTATAATGGTTTAAATTATTAATTCAAATATTCGAATAAACTTGTACCCTTAAAAAAGGATTCTTCTAATGCTTTATGATATTATACAAAATCTTTATTAATCATTGTTGAATGATACTAAACCATTTCCTCATATTCTTGCTCATTCATTTAATTCTCATTTGTAATTTATACTTTAATCACATTATTATTCTCTTCGTTGATTTATGGAAATAATTATTATTTAATTATTTATTTTGGTTATGAAAATCTCTATTGTTAAAGTAATGCTTCATCTAATTATTTGTTTAGAGAATCGTGAAAATTTTCTTCCTTTTTTTTTTTATTATTGTTATCTTTTTCCTCTTCACAATACATATCATCAATTTATTTCTCAATTTCAAGTTCTTACTATCCTTATTTTTGCAATTCTCTTTTATGAGATTTAAGACTCTCTTCATATGCTCTTTTTAATTAGATATCTTCACTTTACTTTTCAGAATTTTATTGTTTTCTTTATTATTAAGTTTTATTAAAGAAGGAAAATTATTAAGATTTTTAAACCATTTAGGCACTTCTTTAGCTAATCTAATTTGTTGGATTTATTTTTATATCAGAAACTATTAATAATTATTCTCTATCAGATGATTTATTCAAAACAAATTATGATTACTTGATTTGCTATTTAACATGACTGTTATCAGATTGTAATGAATATTATGATAGAGTTTGATGAAAACTTGATTATCCTAGAACTTATAAAGATTTTATGGATAATTCATTATTCTAACTATAAAATGTAATTTCTGCATATTAATAAGTACTTTCATCAAAATCTGGATTTTGTATTTTTTTCTATTAATTCTGAGTCATAAAATTGACTGTTTCTAATTGTTTCAATTAGATTTTTACATCATCATCTGTAATATTGTATAATGAGATTTTTACCTAAGAACATGATTTTGTGTCTAAATTCAAAGACAATATTATACTTATTATGAATTCTTTAATTTTACAAGGAATTTCAAATTTGATTACGATTGTCTCATATTTTTATGGGTTTTGCACTACCCAAACATGCTCATTTGTAGGAAATTAAATATGAGTAATACTATTTGCAAGTGTCTCTCTATCTTTCGTAGACGTATAATGTATTGTATATTTTAATGAAGCCATTAAACCGCGTATTAATAATTATTATATTAAATAAAATAAATAAGAATCAATCTATCTAAGAAAAGAAATAATCTTTATTTGATTTTTACTTTGTATATTCGATAACTAATTTCTCAGTATTTTAAGGCTTTATAATATAGGATTTATTATTAGACTATGGAATTGCAGTAAAATAAAATTGATTTTATTACTATCTCGATTATTTCTTATAAGGAGAGTTCGTCATTAAATTGTTATTTTCGATATTTGCATTATTTTAATTATTCGTTACACTATTGTATTTTGTTGAGTGCAATTGTTAATCCAAATTCTCTTTATAAAATGAAAATTCCATATTGGAGTTAGAGCTGTTTTATGATTAAATTTAACGTTGCAATTTTTTTATCATAGCCTCTTAATCTTTGATTATATGATCTTTATCATCTGCTTCAGTTTATGTGGATTGATTTTCTTTTTTGATAAATTTAACTTTGCAACGACTCAAATCAGGCAATTTTTAAAATTGATTAACTTTGTTTAGATCATTAATCTACAACTCACTTACTTAACTTTGTTATAATCCTTGCATATTGAATTCCTCTGTTTATGTTGGTGGAGATCTAGTTACTTTACTATTTGAAATTGGAATTATGTTTGGTGTATTTCTTCTCTCACAACTTTGAGATGAATCAAATATTCTAGCTCTTCTTTATGATGAACTTGAATTTTATAAGTAATTTGATCGTTAGGAATTATTTGTACTTTACATTTGATTTTAAATTAATTATTATTATATTTTTTACAAAATTTCTCATTCAATTGATTATAATTACTACTGTTTAATACCATCACTCTTTTTATTTTTTAAAGTATAATTTAAAAAAAAAAATTAAGTATTTTTATTAATAAATTAAAAATGTTTAATCCAAAAGAAGGATTGAAATCAAAATTCTAGAAGGATAAATTACATAAAAATAATAATCTTAAGAAAGCTGCCAAATTTGCAGATTAAGATTACAGAGTTGAATAAATCAAATCATCATTATTAATTTAAGACTACAAGGAAGATGAAAGATAATAAATTGAAAAGAACCTTAAAAAAGTTAAAAAATATGTCTTGTACCGTCATTACAAATAAATTGCTAACAGAATCAAAAATAAAGATAATTATTCTTTAAATAAACCTGACAATATAATGGACTATGATTTTCCTTTGAAATGAAATTACTTACGTTATTATAATATAAATCTTCATCCAATTATATTTTTTCAAAATTCAATTGTTTTTCTTCAAGATTTTTTTCATTATTTCTAAAAAAATGTTTTTTACCGAAAACTAATTGAATTATTGAATCAGACCTTGATGTATATACTTAAATATAATAAATCAAATAGAAAAATCTAATCTAAATAACTAAAATTAATAAAATTCAAAATTCAGAATAGTTGTCTTTTTAAATTAATTGTAATATAATATTAAACGATGTTGTAATAATAATTCATTGCAATTCTTATTTTAGTAAATGATCTAACGATTAACCTTATAATAAACCTTCTTTAAAAATAATGTTTTATAGTATTTTTTCAATCCACTAAAATTGACCAGATGTTTAATAATTGAGGAGTGAGGATAAATTTCAAGTTGAATTCAATTCATATGGTGCAGACAGTTGATAAAAGTCACTAACAAACTTTCATTTTTAAATTAAATAATTAAACTTTTGGATTAAAAGTTAATACACTATTTTAGGACATTATTTAAAATCAATTTGAAATTAAGGATTAATTAATTATTTAGATGTTTTTGATACTTTGAATTCTAAAATTCTTCATAATCATCATCACTAATAGTGTTTAGATTCGATTACTTAAAGAAATAACCTATTTAATAAACTGTATGGTTGTTAATCATGTTTAAAGAAACTGTTAAGATTCTACATTTTGAGAATATGTTGAAATGACTTAAAAAGTTTAAAAATAAAATCATTATTTAATAATTGAAATGAGAAATAAATCATAAGGCATGAAATATATTCAAAAATCTCTAAGGGAAAATTGATTTGTAAATTTTTGTGATATTTATAAATTAATCTTATAAGTTTATCAGATTATTAAATACTGATTTTATGAAATAGAAGAGAGTAATTAAAGTTGACAATGAAAGACTCAACAAGTTAAAAACTAAAGAATCAACCGCTTGCTTCGACTGGGTGCTTAAATAACCAAACATAAATGAACTTTAATCGACATTATAATCGATGTCCTTTATTGATTTGCATATAGAAATAGAAAATGTTGAAATGTAAGGTGTTTGCCATGTTATGTGTAATACATAAATGTAATTAAAATTCATTTCAATTGCCAATGGCTTATTATTATATTAAGAAACTAATTGTGTAGTGTTAAGTGATTGTGTAATTTAGAAAAAGAAATTTCATTGTCATCATAATTAACTATTTTTGATTGTATTATAAAACCATGGAGGAAGACTTATCTTAATATTCTCACATCCTATGTCATAAAAAGAATGGTTTAAGATTTTAAAATTATCAGCCAAATAAATTGATTTTCTTAAAAAATACAGAATCTAAGATAACATATGTTTAAATTTTTATTAAATATCTCATAAGAAAAAGAAGAAAAAATATGCTGCCTAAATCATAAATCGTAAAAATTTCAAAATCTATGATTAGCAAGAAATTGTTAATAATTATATTAAAATATTAAGAAATAATAACATCTAAAATATCTTTCCTATTATTAGTATTTTTGATGATAATGATATTCTTTATCTTGTAACTGAATAATTTGTTGGTAGTTCAATTGAATAACTATTATCTAATCAAAAAACAATGCTTACTCAAGCTGATTTAGCCTTTATAATTTATTCTGTTCTTTAGAATTTGAGAAGTTTACAAGATGAAGATCTTTTTCATGGAAATGTTAATCTAGATAATATCATTATTGTAAATTAATCAGGATAACTTGGAGTATATGTTATCAATCCAATTTACAAAGTAAGGTTTTATTCTTAACTTAGCTTTATAAATAAAAATCTATTGATTATTATATTCATACTGTTCCTGACTATCTTCTTGCACCTGAAATTAATGAAAACTAACCTCCTACAGTTTGTAGCGATATTTTTTAATTAGGAATCATTTTGATGTTAGTTAGTTTTTATGGAATATCGCAAAAACTGAATAACTCCTTTATCCAAAGAGTGTTAAACAATAAAGAAACCTTGATTTCTTAATAATAGATAAAGTTTTAAAAGTGTCAAGACTCTGATTTTCCATATCTTTTTAGTGCTTGCTAATTAGATTTGATTAAGCAGATGACTGACAAAGATCCAAATAAAAGGATTTAGGTTCAAGATGCATTAAAGCATGCATGGTTTATAAATACTAAAGATAAAATCAAAATGCAAAAATAAAATTACAATAGAAATTTACCAAGTCTGAAAACCATTATAGAAATGGTCGAACAAAGTGATTATGATATCAAAAGAAAATCACTATAGACCACTGGCATCAATTTTATCCATTAAATGGCCTCTATATCAAAATATGAATTCAGTCCTTACGTCTAATAATAACCAGAATTAAGTCCTCTTAGAAAAACATCAGAAAGTCTAAATGAAGTGATAGATGAAGGACATTAAATAAGCAACCTAATTGATTAATTGAACAACAAATAATATCTAATGTTACCTTCACAATATAATCATTTCAATTAAACCAAGAATTAATTGAGACTAGTCTAAACTGAAAATAATTTAGACTAATTGCATGTTTGAAATTATTACATCTATCTTATTAATTATACATATTTTATAATATACTATAAGATTATTTACTTTATGAATTAATCTCAATTATATGATAAATGATATCCTCTGTTCATCTTTACTTATTATATCAACTCACAAAATTCAGAAGCAGATATGAAATTCATTAACTCACCAGCTTCATCTTCACATTCTTGTTAAGAAGATTATCCTTAGAAAGCGCTCATAGTTCTTAAGAATACGAATACAGTTCAATTGTAAGAATTTTCATTTCATGAACCATCTCAAAATCTTGTAATCCCAGTTAAAAAGAAAATTTATAAAATAACAATCCAATTAAAACTGTGATAGTTGATAATTGAAGATTCAAGTGATTTAAAACTATGCAAAATGACTTCAACAACATTTAACAATTTAACATCTAAGGAATAACATGAGAAAAGAATAAAATGTTTAAGATTATGTCTCAAACTACAGGAACCAAATCTCCATCATAATGCAGGTATTTTTTAAAGAAAATTAGATCCCATCATTAAACATTACTCCAACATGATAGAAAAGAATTATAACACTTGAATAACCGATACATTCATATATTATTCTTAGATATGGATTTTGTTATTTAAAAACACTACTAATAAATAATTTGATAACAAAATTGTATACTCTTGACCTTAAAACTAATTTATATTTCATCCTGATATTTTCGAATTAAATCAAATCTTAAGGATAGTCAAGAATGGTTAGAACTGCCACACAAAATTAGAATAAGAAAGTATTCTCTCTGCAATTTGGATGATAGTTTTAATCTGAATTTTATCTCTTTTTGGAATGAGTTTGAAAATTCAATAAATATTAAATTTTTTACTTAGAATGAATTAAGGATCTATACTCTCATTTTTTTTATATATAATATATTCTAGATACTGTTCTGTAAAACTAAATATAAAAACTCAATCATCAAGAATGTGTTTTTTTTAATATTAAGTATTTTTATTTTTCCCTTTATATTATTATAGCTTCTCCTATTTTTAGGTCTGCCAACCCTCTGTCAAAATACGATATTAACCAATATAAGCTTTAGTTAATTCATTTTTCATTTTGAAAAACTTTTCTTTATCAGTATCATTAAGTTCATTCTTTTTATCAAAGAATTCTTTGAATTATTCTAAGTTCTAATCCTTCATATATTCTGTTGATTTTGATAAGGCTAATTATCTCAGCTTTTTCTCCTAATGTCTTTTTTACATTTAAATTTCTTTATGTGATTCTTTTTAATCCATAATATATAAAATATATTATTGAATAAATAATTTTATTTTTTTTTGAATTGTGATAGAACAATTAATTGTTTTTGTAATATTTCCCTAAATCTATTTATAATTTAATATTTAAAGTATATTTTATTATTTTTCAATTTACAAACTACTATTTCAAAAGAATTTACTATTTAACTGTTAAAGTATGAGATGATTTTGACATTTAGCAATTTAATAGTTACTTTACAAAGTCATTTAGTCGATTGTGTTGAAGTTAATCATATAAACTACTAAACAACCCACTGTTAAAAACTCAAGTAAATGAATTATGTTTTGACTTATTCTTTACGACATTTTCAATTAAACTATTCATGTGATTTCTATGTAAAAAATTATTATTTAATGCTCTTAACATTGGAGAAAGATGATTTTAATAGAAAATGTTTCTAAAATAATTTTCAAACAGATGATTATGTTATTATCTTTAAAGTATTGGATAACAACAAATAAACTCATTATATTTTGATTTTTAGGTTAATTTGATTTTAGTCAGAATGAGCAGCTGATTCAATGGTAATATCATTCCAATAAATAAAGCAAAAATCAAAATACACAAACTAAAATATGAAAATTTGATGAAGAAAAAGTTGCAAAATAAATTTTCAATATTGTAAAAATAACTTAATACGATTAAAACCCTGTAGAATATACAAATTAATATAATGAAAAAAGATAAGGAGGTTTCACATAAGTACAGACTTAATTCAGAAAATTTTCAGATGTATGATAATATTTTTCTATTTCACAGTGTTTTAATTAATTCTTAAAATAATTTTAATAAATTTATCTAATGGATAATGTAATAAAATGGATTAAAAAAAAGCGAATTTAATTATAAATTATAGTTTTAGAATGAAATTATATTATGAAACATTTATATTGAAGTATAGATTATATAATTAGAGTAAGTTTTTATAACAGTTTTATAATTAAAATATATATTGTAATATATTGTTTGAAATATATATTTTTTAGAATAAGTTTTCATGACAGTTATATAATCAAAATATATATTGCAAAATTATTCATCGTGTTATATATTTTAAAATTAAAGTAAGTTTTCATAACATTTTTATAATGAAAATATATATTACAACATTATATATTGTATCTCCATTTTTAAATTTCATTCCATGAAGTTTAATTAATACCATAAATTCAGAATATAAAATTTTAAATTGTGAACCCAAGATATTCAGATAATTGTTATCCTATATAACAACTTCATTATAAGCACTTTTTTGATATGCTAGTCTAACTTTGTATATTTCTCTATAAGGGATTCATTATTATTATTATTATTACAAGTTTACATTTTAACCAATGATATTTAAATCTATCCAAATATCCATGATCAGTATAATATTAAATTATTAATCTCAAATTACTAATTTAAGAATATCTTATATGAGTCTCAATTTCTAATAATTGTTAATATTATTTTAACGCTGTAGAGAAAGGAGTATAAATTCAAATAATTACCATATATGATCTATTAATTTATTTTATAAAGAATTGGATAATCCCATTATTAATTTTAGAGAATATCTTCTCAATTTCTCCCATTTAGACTAAGCCTACAGTCTAGTGGAGACATATTAAAACAGGCCGAAAATATGTATTCCATAATTTCTCTGGCGTGTTAAGAAGAACACACCGGAAGTAATCTTTCGACCTCCCCTCATCTTTTTCTGATAGGAGCAATATTTCATCCCTATCTCTCTTCCTCCTCTTTTGAGTGGCTACGTAAGGGAAATAGATATGAAAGAAGAAGCCTTAGTAATTGCTAATGGATTAGTTCAAAGGGACCTAATTTATATTATTAAAGTGTAAGACATAATCTAATTGAGACTGTTTCCAAAGTACCGATCTCCATTTTAAGTGGAAATGAAGAGAGCTTGTATAACAAGCTACTTTGGTATTGGATTTATTGTGTCGGCCTTTAATTTTTGCAGATGTAATTAAAATATATTCTACATTTGGTTAAAACTTTAGTTTTCCAAGATCACAGTGAAATTATATTCTTCAGTTTTGTAAGTGAAAACCAATGTTAATTAATTCATAATAGAAGTATTACAAATATAGCTAGATCTCCAGACATGCCATGATCTTCATTATCACTATTTTTTCTTTATTTACCTATTTTATATTTAACTTCTCCAAGTAATTATTTTACCTTTTAAAATTTAAGTAACTCTTCAATCAATTAATTAAAGTATATGTCAAACAAGAAGGGAGCTAATAAAGATCCTTGACCCAGTATCTGAAAAAAACTTCTATTTTAAAACTGGATCATATAAGTAATGTTTATTATAGATCCATTCAAGAACATCTAAATCTAGATCCTGAAAATATTTTCTATATCTATCTAAACTATTAATCAATTAAGTGGAAGATATATGAAATAATCTGGATATCATCCAAATGTATTAAAATTGAATAAAGATTATTTAAAAATATATCAAATAATCTAAATAAGATTAACAATATATCAAATAATGTAAATAGTAATAATAGTTATTTTTAATATTTATATATATATAGAATTTTATAATTTCTGATTTTTGTTATAGTAATTATTTTGATTCATTTTTTCTGTATTTTTTTTTCAATTTAATTTAACTACTAAATTACATCTTGATTAACGAATTATTAAAACTTATAGTAAATTTTTGAATTTTAACCTGAAATTTTTATATTGTATTTCTTCATCGAACTTAAGTAATATCTTGTTAAAATGCTTAAGAATACTAAATGGGAGGTTGATTTATTTTTAATAAAGATAGATATATAAAAGCAAATTTAAAACTTGCAATTTCAATATAATTATTACATTATAGGTTTCAAATTAAAGAAACAAATTCTTAAAAAAAAATATAATTCATCTTTTCGATGTACACTACTAAAATATAAATGGATTTGGGTCAATGAAAAAACAATCTTATTCACCCCTTCTCTACTTGAATATTGCATTACTGTGAAACCTAAAGGTTCTTCATTTCCTACAAAGTAAATCATTTTTGATAGAGGTTGAATTTCGAAGATATCTGGTTTAAAAGCAACCTGAATTTCTGCTGATTAAAAATTAAAAATCTTCTTTAGCGCAACTCCAATTTGGTATTAAATTAGACGAGCAAATGTGAAAAATTTGGAAGAAAATATTTTTTGATTATAAATCATGTATAAAGCTATCACACTTAATCATTCAGAATTTTTGCTTTAATAAATTTATTTAATAATTGAAATAATAAAAAATATAAGTTTATCTTATGTAATAAAGTATATTTTACATATTAGGATATAATATCCATAAAGAAATATTGAATTATTCTTATAATTTTTATTGACTTTAAAAGGATACATGAATTAATTAAAACATCATGAGTTATAATGTAATACTAGAGTTTAGAAACAAAAAAATTGAATGAAATCATATTTTAACAAAGTACATAAATTATAACTCATGAAGAAGTTGAATAATTTCTTTTAAGATAAATAGTCTTTATAGGTCTGAATTTTATGTTATTTTTTTCTTGCAAATTTTAACCTTCAGTGGTAATCTATTTCAATTATTGTTGCTATATATTTGATTATTGATCATTGATAGAAGTGTTTAGTTCTTTTAATAATTCTCTTCTGCTATTTTTAATTTTTCTTTAAAAATTTTTTACTGCTTAATTGTTTACCATCAATTTAGAAGTGTGCTTTGGCTGATTCTTATTAGCTGTGTATTTTTATTGTTTCTCTTCATATTTAATTGTAGCTTAATAATACTTTTCCATCAATATTAAAGAAATGTTATTTTCGGATTCTTTTTTACTATTTAATACTCGTTCTCTTGAAACCTTAACTATAGGCACATCCATCAATTTGGCTTCCTATATACTTAATCTACTCTTAACTGATTCCAATATTTGCAGTGAAAATCTATTTTGAGAGCTTATAGGCTGTTCCTTATTAGATATCCTATGTTAAGAATATTATTAGGGTTATTTAACTCTAGGATGAATCTAATATTTTTGAGATTTGCTTCGTTATTTATCAGCTATTCTTTTTTTTTGTGAGTAACTTAAATATGGAATTTTTTCTAATTCAAATATTTTAATCTTCTCTTTTAAAATATCTAATGCTTTGCTTCCAAGACTTTCTTCAGGTTCTGTCTTACATAATGCACTGCTTGAATAAATTAATGAGTTATGCATAAAAAATTAAAATAATTATTATTATACAAGTTGTTTTACTCAAAAAATTTTTTTAATTGTTCTTTCTAGTTATTCTGTATTCTTACCATGAGATGATAATATACTTATTAATTTTTAGAACGATCTCCTCATTCTATCATTAGAGAGAGGTTCCTTCTTGAAAAATTACTAATTATCTTTCTAATATTATTCTCTGATTATCATTTCCTATTATTAAATCAAATAAAATACCGATTCTATATTATTTGTTATGTGTTATAATTAATCCAAAGGCAATTAGGTTAACAACTAGAAATAACTGCCAAGTTCAAAATCTGGAATTTCTTTTATGTTTAAACAAGAGATCAGATTGAATAAGTGAGCTTTAGATACTACATAACTCCATTTTAAATGCATCTCAAATAGGATAACGATCATTATCCTTGGAGAAAACTATTATTATTGTACTTTCTATAATAACACTTATATAATGTCTTCTGCCATTAATTTTTGATAATCCCCAAATTAGTTTAAATTAAATACAAAGGATTGCAAAGCTAGGTCACTAAATGCAGAAACTCCAGTATTTTTAATCCGATTTAGTAAGGATTATGTTATTAGACTTATCTCTAATTTTTAAAATTAATCCTTTAGTTTTAATAAGGCAGTAAGCAATATTGTGGATTCTTTTGGTGTCATATTGTTGAAATCTAAACTTTCAGCAAAGTTAGAAATTAATAACTTATAATAGGTTTTATAGAATTCAATAATTTATCCTAAATAGGTTGCTTCTTATTCTAATTCAATATAGAAGAGCGCTTTGAATAGGAATGAAATTTATGAAAACATACAACCAGATATTTTATATTCGGGTTGATATTGTGAAATTGAATATTTAATGAGTTCTTACCACTTTTTAATGAAAGCCTCATTTTTTGTTAGATTATTATACTTTAAGAGAGCTTAACCAAAAATAAAAAGTAATTACACTTAAATTGTAAAATTATATTATGTAATTTCTTACATAGTAAACTTATTAATAAAGTGTTCCATAAGCTATTCGTTAATAAACCCTAATAAACATGCTTAATTAATAATGGAGATGATATCTTCATTAAAGGAATCCAATTTATTTATTATTATTTAAGTTAAACATTGTTTATTTGTTCTAGATAAGAACAAGTTATTTTAGTATATTTTCTCTAAAATCATTATCAATTAACTTATTTCTATATCATTCACATTCAAATAAGAAGCGAAAGATGTGTTAAATTGGGGAGTGCTGGAATAAAAAATGTCATCAATTAAATATTAAAATTTGTTAATGGTAATTTTTGGAGATTCAAATTCACTCATTTCATAGTTAGCGAAAAAGTGTTCTAATTTTCCATATGGATATCTGGTTGAATTTTTATTTATCATTTTGAACATTCGAAATGTTGTTCTTGTTAAAGATGCAGCTTTATTAATCATCAATATTTTAATTAACCAGAATTAAACTGAATAACAATTAATATTCAAAGAATTTTATTAATATAATTTAATTATCTAGTATGCAGATTGTTGGTAAAATATAATTATTATTTTAATTTATGAATAAAAATAAAGAATCTGGAAAGCAAGCTCAAAATAACAAAGTAAATGATTCTAATTCAAATAAAAATAAAGAATTATAAAAACTTGTTTAAAATAATAAGCATTTTGAATTTTTATCAAGTGGAAAAATTAAATGCAATTTAACACATCATGAAATTCTGCCAACTTTACAAGAATTCAATAATTATCTAAATGGTAGAAGCTATAAAAACGCAGTAGAAAATGATATTGATTTTAACTAATTTGAACCATATATTGTCTAGCATAAAACTGATAAGTAAAATTAATTCATAAAATGTAGAAATAAACTATTTTGTAATTTGACGAGATAAAATATTAGTAAAAAGAAATCTGTTGTTCTCAAACATGTAAATGGAAAGAGATACAAATATTATTTATCCAGTAATTCAATTATATCTATATCTTTCTTAGAATACTTGGAGGAATAAGCCAAAGAAGAACAAGAAAATTAACAAGACATCAAAGAAGATGAAGTATAAAATGAATTAGAAGAATTGAATAACTTAGTAAATGAGGAAGTGGAGGAAGAATAACCAAAGAAATAATAAAGTGGAATTCTAAAAGGAGGAAAAAAAATAAATAAAAAGAAGGTTAAACCACAATAAGAAGAATAGATCAAAAATGAATAAACAATTTCAACTAAATAGAAGAAATAATAATAAGATGGAAAATAAGTGAAAAAGTTAAAAAATAAATAATAAAAAGAATAAGTGGAATGAAAATACAATGACTTTATTATGTATAATATCAATGTAATCTAAAAACAATATTAAAAAATCATTATAATTATTCTTCTTAGTTTACTATCCTTTTCTATTTCGATTTTACTTTTTTCTTTTGAAGATCTAAGAATTTTTCAGTTGTACCATCCTATTGCAATTTCTAATAAAAATTATATAAAGAGATAATTTACAATTTTAATAGTTTTAATGGCTTTAGTGACCTCAGTCATATTTGTAAGTACTTTTTCTTCATTGAATTTGACTTCTTCCAATTTCAAATTAATTAAGTTTTCAATTGCTAATATTCTTTCTACATCAAATTAGGTCATCATTGTTATTGCTGTACCTCTAAATAAAATAGATATTATTTAATATACCTTCTACCAGCCCTTCCTGTTCTACCAACTCTATGGATATAATCTGATTCTACTTTAGGAACATTCCAATTAATAACAAATTTAACATTTGGTATATCAAGTCCTCTTGATGCAACATCTGTGGCTACTAACACTTATGTCTTTTATGATCTATAAGCTCGTAAATTACTTATTCTTTCATGTTAAGGTAACATGGAATGTAAACATGTTGATTTAATTTCAAAATGATTAAGTAATTCATTTAATTCATGACATTTTCTACATGTAGGTGCAAATACAATTGTAGATGCTCCCTCCAATTTTTTCATTAGATGAATAAAATAATAATCTTTAACTAAATCTGGCATTAATAAAAATTTATGTTTAATAGTTTCTGATACCTTTTGTTCCGGATTATTGATACATTCAACAAAGTTAACATCAGCAAATTCATCTCTCAATTACTGAGTGACATTATTAAGAGTTGCTGATACTAATGCTAATTATGGAGATTCACATTGTTCATATATTTTTTTGATATCATCCCAAATTTGAGGTTCCAATAATCTATCTACCTCATCCAATATGAAATATTTAACATTTTTAATATATTTCTAGAAGTTAACATCAATACTAAGTAATTCGGAACATCTCCCAGGAGTTCCAATTATGAGATGCGGAATTTATCCTAATACTTTTACTTATTTTGAAGAAGAAAGACCTCCTATTAATAAAGCCAATCTTAAATTCACACTAGCACCAAATATTTATATTTATTCAGCTATTTATACTGCTAGCTCTCTATTTGCTGTCAATATAATTGCAAAGATTCCATATGGATCTTGACTTAATTGTTAAAGAATAGGAAATGAGAATGCAGCCGTCTTTCCACTACCTGTTTGAGATGAAACTATAATTATTTCCTGGATTATTACTCAATACATTCTTTCCTTATAGTAAAGGAGGAATACTTAAAACTTAAATTGGTCTTGGCTCTTTATAATCAATTTTCCAACATAATTTCAATAACCATTAATCTAAACCTAATTCTTCAAATTTCTTATATTCACCACTATTCATTTTTTATTAGTATAATTTTTAATGATTAATAATCACCCTTGTACATTGTAATCAGAATGTGTTTCGCTCTATAATTGCATAGATGGAATATGCACTCATAAGAACTTCTTTCCCCCAACCTTTTCTGAATTGATAGGGATGGTTAGCATAGCCATATTTACAGGATTCGCATCCCTAGCAGGTATTTTAATAATAAAAGCACAATTTAGGGATAGGAGGAGGTGGAGTAGTAATTTCTTTGATGACCATGTTTTTTAATTATTCATAGAAGGAAGCATTGTTAGGAGTTTTCTTACCTATTTTTGGAGCTGCATTAGGAAATTTCCTAAATCTCGCTTAGCAATTAGATCCATAAACCCAAACTCCAGTTGTTAAAATAAGAAGTGCAATAGTTGCATGTCCTGCTATGATAATAGGTAGTATGGTAGGTCTTATTCTTAATAAGATATTACCTGCATTCTTTTTAATATCTATTTTGCAATACTTTTTATTTCTTTCAGGCTAAAAGTTTTATAAAACTGCTTAAAAAGAATGGAACAATGAAAATTAAAGAAAATTAGCTGAGAATTCAGTAGAGATTCCTATCCTTAAGAAATTAACTTAAGAAAAATAATTGCTTTTTCAAAACTCTTCATTAAAAGAGAATTTGGATATCATTGTAGCAATCTTTGTCATTGTTATAACTGTACTTCTAGGGTTTTTTCTTAGAGGGTCTGCAAATGTTTAATCAATTATTGGAATATCTTATTGTGGATTCTTTTATTGGATGATTACTTTGGGTTTAATGGTGACATTATATTATTATTTTGATTACATATTTGATAGATTCTAAAAAGAAGAGTTTAAACCATTAAAAAAAGAATGTTTAATAGATTCATTCAAAGCTGGCATATTCAATGGATTTGGTTTAGGAGGTGGAATGATATTGATACCTATGTATTTGGGAATGGGATTCACTACAATTCAAAGTTCAGGAACGTCATCATTTAATGTTTTACTGAGTTCATTTTAAGTTGCAGCACAAGTTATTATTCTAGGTTACATGGGAACTCTCTAAGCATTTTCTTTATTTACAATGACTGTTATTGGATGCTATTTCTCTAGTTCTTTTATTTTTAATAATTTAAAGAAAAGAGATAGATTATCAGTGATTATGTGGGGATTAGTTGGATTTGTCATTTTTGCAATGATTAATCTGGCAATTTAATTCATTGAGAAATGGTCTCATAATGGTTATTAAATATCTGAATTATTTTCATTCTAAAGTATTTGTTGAATATTAATTATACTATTATTATTACAATATTTGAGTTTATAATGTTTAACAATCTAGGTAATGCAGAAAATTATATATTTAAATATATATAATTTTCTAAAATAGATTTAAAATCGATTCAATCTAATCAAAATCTCAATATTATACCTATGTATAAGTAATTCATAATTTGTTTATATAAATTAATTATAAATAGTTAATTATTAAAAATGAACAGATTCTGTGATTATAAATCTTGTCAATACTTCATTAAATAGCCTTCAATAGAACAAAGATCAAAATTAAATAAGGTTATGTGTCCATTATGTATGGGTGCCAATTATTGTAGTACTAGATGTCGGGATCTTGATTGGTAAATTTTAATATATTATTAATTAATAAGGCCAATATATCATAAAGAGATTTGCAAAAAGTCTTAGCCTGATAGAGCACGATCTTGTAATGATACTATTGATTCTTGCTCAACGACAAGTGTGAGGAGAAGGGCAGAAGAGTTTGAAATAATTATGATTGGGGGTAAATAAGAATTAGGTAGAGGATCATACGGATCGGTTAAACTAGTTAAGGATAAATAGAATGGATTATTATATGCAATGAAAATTGTATAAATTTATTGAAAATGTGTAGATGAATAAGAGATAAGTGTTTGAATATTGTTCAGTAGAGAATCTTAAAAGGGAGATAAAAATACAACGTAAATTGGTTCATCCTCACATTTGCAAATTGCATCATTATTTTGAAGATAAAGAAAATGTTTACTTAATACTTGAATATGCATGTATAATGTTTATTAAATAGAAAATGGATCTCTTTTTAATTACATTAAAAAACGATCTAAATTACCTGAGAATGAAGCATTTGTCTACTTCTTTTAAACATGTTTGGGAATAGATTATCTACATAAAAATAAGATAATCCATAGAGATCTTAAACCTGAAAATTTACTATTGGATCATGAAGGTAATGTAAAGATATGTGATTTTGGTTGGAGTGCTGAAAGTTTAACAGAGAAAAGGATGACTTTTTGTGGTACTTATGAATATATGGTAATAATAATTGAATTAATTTCTAGGCACCTGAAATGCTAAATAAACAACCACATGATTTCAGTCTAGATATTTGGAGTTTGGGTATATTGTTATATGAATTATTGCATGGAAATGCACCTTATAGAGGAAGAAATAATGAAGAATTAGGAAATAAAATTAAATCTGGATAACCCATTACATTTGCACCTACATTATCGAATGATGTTATTACTCTTATCAAAGGAATACTAAAATACATTCCTGGAGAACGTTTAACAATGGACTAGATATTTGATCATCCATGGATGATTAAGCATGCCAAGAGTTACAGCATTGATATATGGAATTTTGTTTATAAAACTTAATATCCTACAAGGCAAATACCTACTGCTAATTTTTAGTAGAAATAAAAACCGATTGAGATTCAAAAAAAGGAACCATTATCTAGACCGATTTCATAAGATTATAGTAAATTAAAAGAATAGCCTATAAATAATAATGCAACTAATTATAAGGCTTATTAGAATGACTATAATAATAATAATAAATAGGAAGACTTTAATAAACCTAGAATTAGTAGAGTGTCTAATAGAAATGAAATTATGATGCATCAACATTAATTACAATAATAGTAATAAGAAGAGAAATTAAGTTTTATGGATAGAGTGTTTCTAACATTTGGATGCTTGAATAGAGAGAAAAAATGAATAATTTTTTAATACTTTATTTTATTTTAGTTAACATAATTTAAAGTAACTAGAAAATGAGCAAAGTATATGAAATATATATTCACTTGCTTGTGAAACAATAACATAGTCCTATGATTTCAACAATATCTAAGTATGAACCATTAGGTTTCATTGATGATAACAATCCATTGTGCATGGCTAATAAAGTTAGAGTATTGAGATACAGATCGGATAAATTATTATTGCCAGATACTATTCTCAAACATTATATCAATCTATTTAAACACAATCGATAATTGTTTATATTATTCCTAAGATAATTAACATCTCCTATTTAAGAACATGAATTATTGGATTAATAATAGATAGAGAATATTATTTAATAAATTGAATTAGATAGTATATTAATAGAACAGTTAAATTTATGGTCTAATATCTTTTAATTGACTCAACAATAACTCTAATCCTTATTTTTATTTTAAAACATGAGTGATTACATGAATTTCCTTAATGAATTTTTATCAAACCAATTATAATAGATTTAAAATATTGATCTATCTCAAATCAATGTAAATGATGATAGTGTGAAAAATGAACAAACTCAAATCATATATGTAAATGATATGTACGAAAATCATTACAAATTAAGTAGTAAGAAGAAACTTATATCTTTTACACATAGAAATGAATTGAGTGAATCTGATTAAAATTCAATAATAAAAATAATTCAAAAAAAGAAATTAGCTTCTATCAAAGATATTTTTAATACCATCATAACATAATTTGATCTTTAACCAAAAATATAATATACTGAATAAAATGGATAATGGATATGTTAAATTTATATCAAAGAAATTTAATCTAAATAAAGTTCTTAGAATAAAAGTTAATCATTAGTATGCTCATAGATTCACATTATTAAATAATTGTGTCCTATCATTTTTGATTACATAATTGAAAACTCAAAACAAAATATTGATTAAATTAAAAACAACAAAGGTATCTTAAATTTAATAATACCCATATCTAAAATGAATAAATTAATACCAGAAGAAGATTATTTAAAATAATTACCATACCATTATGAAATGATTGAAAACTATATTTAGGATAAAAATAATAATGAGACATGTTCAATTAGAAAATTATAAAATGAAGTAACCAACTATTTAATTCAAAAATATAATTAATTTTCAATTAACAAATAATTGTCAAGTGTAGCTTCAACTTATGAATTAAATATGACATTTTTATAAAATGGTTCATTGAAATCTGTTTAAAAGTATGATATATTATGAATTTATAGAACTTTTACTACAAAATTAAGATTCTGCAATGCAAGATTGATTGGATAGTAATATATAATAAATATGATTGGAAATTTAATTTTTGGGGAGGAGAGATCAAAAAATTTTGATAATATTAATTAATTTTTGTTATAAATTTAATGAATAAAGAAGGTTACTACATTTGAATAGTAATTGTATTTTGGTGTTTATAAGGAATATAATAATAAATAAAATGTAAATTAAATAAAATGTAATCCAAAGTTTGATTAGCTAAAATAGAGGAATAGAAAACTTTGTATAAAGAGAAGGTTTGTAATTGATAGGTATAAGTTGATTAAATTTAGGTGATTAATCATATGGATAACTAAATGATTAAGAATATAATAAGAAGAAAACATAAATCATTCTACTAAAAGATTAATAATATATTGATGCAGAATAATTAAAAAGGTTGGAAGAACACAATGAGGATTAATTAAATAAGCAATAGTAATGGGTTATTTTATTGCTATGTAAAATTATAAGACCTGAAGAACCTAAAAAGATTATATGGGATTTGATTGGAATGTCATTCATATTTATTCAAATGATAACAATCCCATTAATATTGACTTTTAGTTTTGAAATATAAGGTGGTTTTGCTATATTTAATGATATAATGGATTACTATTTCTTGATTGATATTTTGATGTAATTTTAAACTGGTTATTATGAAGGGTATTAAATTAGTAAATATATTTATTAGGGGTTATTTTGTATGTTAGAGGAAGAAGATTGCATTAAATTATTTAAAATTATGGTTTTGGTTAGATTTAATATCATCATTTCCATATGATGATGTTCTTTCATTATTCATAGATCAATCAAATACATAATCATTGAAACGAAATACATAAATTATAAAGATTATGAGAATTGTTAGATTTATAAAAGTAATTAGATTGATGAGAGCTTTGAAATTAAAAAAAATCATAAACTAAATAGAGGATACTTTATTTTAAGATAAAACAATCATCTTAATAATATCTTTCTTTAAGATTTGTTTGATAATTTTGAGTTTATCTCATTGGTTAGCATGTATATGGAATGCAATCAGATTTATTGAGGAAACAGATAATAATTGGTATACTCAATATGTGATAAATTATAATCAAGAAAAAGATAATGATCCAGACTTTTGGTTTAATTAATACGTGGCAGGAATATATTTTAGGTATATTTGATGTTATAGAAGAAATAAAGCATAACTACAATGATTACTATTGGATATGGGGACATTTCACCTAAGAATACAATAGAAAGGTCATTTGGGATATTTGTAATGATTTTAGCTTCTGGAGTGTTTGGTTATGTTATGAATTCCATTGTATTATTGTTTTAGAATATGAATGAATCATTAGAAGATTTATTGAATAAGAATACAACTGCAATTAAGTAAATAAATATATAAAATATAGATATATGAGATAAAAGGAAGTAAATAAGAAATTATAATCAAGAATTAAGAATTATTTAGAATGGTTAATAGAAGATGAATAATTACAAAAGAGTTATGCACATGACACACTTGAAAAATTATCATTGCCTTTAAAAAATTAATTAACATCAATAGTACATGGTAAAATGATGAATTAAATCAAATTTTTGAGTAAAAACTTTTCATCATTATTATTAAAAAAGTTGGCATTTACATTTCAAGAAGAAAGTATTAATATTATAATAATTTAGTTTATAATCCTGAGGATTGGATTATAAATTAAAATGACCCAATAAATGATTAAACATCTATATTCTTTATTTTGAATGGAAGGGTATCCGTGTGTTTTCCAAAGTCTAAAGGAGCCATTGAATTAGTAGAATTAAGTAAGAAATAGTATTTTGGTGAGATATCATTTTTTGGGAATGTTCCAAGATGTGCATCTGTGAAAGCTAGAAATTTTATAAATTTATTTAGATTATCTAGAAAATCATTTTTAGAATAATGTGAAATAGAAGATATTGAGAAATTCTTTTCTTTGAAATTTAAAATAGAATTTGAGTAGGATTATGAAGATTTGAATTTATTTTGTTATGTTTGTTTAGCTGCAAATCACACAGTTAAGAATTGTCCTAATGTACATTATGTTATAAATAAATATGATAGAATAACTATCATTGAGAAATATAATGAAGAAATTAAATAATTTATTAATGAAAGAAGAAGGTAGAGAAAGAAATGTAATACTTTGAAATATCTAAATGATAAAAGAAATTAATAAGTAATCTAATAAATAACTGAAGAAGCATATCATATTGAAAAATATATAAATTTTCATTAGACTAAACCAAGTATATTGAAAATTAAAGATTCATTTAGAACTGATTCAATTAAAGAATATACTAATTTTACACCTATGTCTAATTTAAATTCTATAGCAAGACTCTAAAATTATAATGCTGAATTATATGCAGAGAATGTTAGATAATAGAAGGAACTTTAAAAGAAAAACAAATTGAAAAGTAAATTTGTATAACTCTTTTAAAATAAAAAAGAATAAAGACAATCATTAAATAATTAATCAGGCAATAAATTTTCAAAATTAGTAATGAATCTAACCAAATTAAAAAAAGTATAAGATCAATAATAATAATAATAATAATAATAATAATAATAATAATAATAATAATAATAATAATAATAATAATAAAATTCAGAATAATAAAATTCAGAATAAGAAAATAATTAAATATCCATATCTAAATTATCATCTCCTTCTTTTGTTAAACCAAAATTATTAAGAGCACCCACTATGGCAGCAAGAAAATTAAATGAAGGAAAGAATACAAGATTATAAAGATTACCCAGGAAAACATATTTAGGATAGATTTGTGGATTAGAAAAAAGAAGTTAATAATTTATTGATACAATAATGGAAGATTCTATAGAATGTTCAGCTTAACCCTTAAAATAATCTAGTGTTATAAAAGTTAAAAAGAAGAAAACTATAATTTTATAGAAATCAACAGAATCTACAATAATTGAATCATTTTAATTTCCTGATGTTTATTTTCATAAATAACTAAAAAGAAGTTAATCTTCTGATAAATTAAAATCAAAAACAGATTTAGAAAAATACTCTAAATCATTTCTCGAAGATATGATATATTTGGTGGCTAACTATAAATTGTAAAATTGCAAATGACAAAATATATAAATATGTATATGTCAACTTTTTTTTACTTATTTGACTTTCATTTAAGCTACATGCAAAGTAACAGATTTTTTGTTTATATTATCTTACAATCTAGATTTTGGTCGAGAATAAAGAGTTGCCAATTCCTAAATTTTCTCAAGAGATGAATATTATTTGTCTTCTATAGATTATTTGGAACTTTGTTGTATATTTACAATATTTACTTTGTTTAACAATCTTAGTATTCAGTAACCAATCTATTTTTTCTATTATTTGATTTAAGACATACAGAATATTTTTATTAATTGAGATTCATGAAATTATTATGGTATGTATTTGATCTAGGTTTATTATCTAATTGAATTGTTTATTTCTATTGATCCAATATTATTTTATCTATCATTGATTAAGTTTTTTGTTGTAATTACTGATTCTTTTAATATTTGCTATCTTCGAGATCTTTCTTAAGTTACATAATCTCTTTTTAATAACTCTAAAGAATATAAAAACATTAGAATATACCAAGACTTAAACTTTATAATCTTTCTCTATATTTAATTATTATTCATAGAGTTCTTGAATATTTTCACAATGAATTTTAAGTCTCTATTCTGTCTAAAGTTATTTTAGTTTATTATACCCTGATATGAGATCTACATTCTCCTTCATATTTTTATAACTACTCTTCTAATTAGGCATATTAGGAATGTATATCTTATAGAATTCTACAAATATATAAATTAGTTATACCCAAATAAATCATCGAGCACTGATATAATTATTTAAATTCCTTTTAAGGCAGTGTTAGGTTATGAGATAGTTGTTGTTGATTGTCCTAATTCTTGCAACTTATTTGTAAGTTTTGGAAAGTAATTAGTAATCTATTAAAATGATACTTACAAGATTATTACTTCTTATTAGATCTAATCTATTAAGTTCATGAATATAATATTTATTATTGTTATTATTATTGTAAATATCAATTTCCAATAAATTTAGTTTATTCTCTTGGTGGTTTTTCATTTCTTTAATGTTTCAAAGCAGGATGTGGTTATCTAAGCAATTCAAATGTACTATCATCTTGAGTCTTCTCCCAAGGTTTGTAATATCTAATAAGATTATAAAATAGTGAGTATACTTCATTTAATCAACCAAATCAACTTCTTTAGCAAGTTATTAAATAAGGAATTCTATTTGTTCAAAACCAAATTCCTCCTCTAACTGTCTAATATCATCAATTTCATCTGTAATTCGCATAATATATTTTAATTTCTCCTCAGTGTAAATTCTGTAAAGAACACCTTCAGGAATTTCTGCCTTTAATTTATCAAGTATTGTATAGCATAATTTCATGATCTTTGCTCTTGGCATAGGCTCAACATCAAGAAAACTGTATCCAGTTGTTAATTTGATTTTAGATGAAGGTACCTCATATTTCTTAGCTTCATATGGTCTTAAATAAACAGGAATAGGATTTGATTAAGTTGCAGATGTTTAAGTACCAGAAGACACATTGGAAGATCCAAGTTTTGTGGCAAATCTGAATCGTGGCATCCATCTATAGAGTGTATGAATCATTTATATTTAATAAATAATATAAAATGAGTTTTTATAGGAAATTTTTGGAGAAGAATACTAGATTAGATTCCTTACAATAATAATCATAACTCTATGTTTAAGAAGTTTAGATAATAAGTGTAAGAGAAATAGGATTCATATATCTTCAAAATTTGAAGTTTTATTAACAATAAAATTAATAACATAATGTGCACATTCAGAGTGTTTACAAGAATTGAATAAATTTACATAAATGCCAAAGGATTCCATTTAGAATTATTATACAACCTTATGAGTATTCTAAAGAATAAGGATATTTTAGAGTAAACTATGAGAGTAATCCAATTTTGAAATGTTAGCATTACAGAAATTATATTAATCTTTGTTGGAGCAACTTAAAGACTGAGGTGTAATATTTGTACATGCATACTCAAAATTCCATTAACCTTCATTTAAACCTATTAATTTAGAGAAATACCTGATTTAATAAGTGATCATATGCTATCAAGGCAGGATAAGAAAATTAGAAGAGGTCACGTTGATGTACCATGTAAGAATCAAGGAGTTGTTCTAGGCATTATGAGATAGATCATTAAGGGAGTGTTATTCCTTGTGGATTCAATAATATTTTCACTCTAAATTAATTAATAAAATTTGTGACTATCTATTTTTATGATGATGATCCTTTCAAAACTTAATTTATGATGATTTTAATAAGAATTAGAGAATGGAATATGATCAATTTATACATTATATTGGTTAACATTATTAATATATATATATAATAAAAATATACAATGAAGAAAAATAGATTCCAACAACAAAAAGAGGAATATCAGAAACAAAATTATTTTGACGAAGAGGAAGATATCGATTTAGAAGATGATGGTCTATTTGGAAAAGAGGTATTAACTGCATGTAATAAATAATCATATATGATTAGCCAAACCTTATGAAGAGTACTTCTAAAAGTTTAATGAATTATACAACAATCACATTGTTAATTTTTCAGCATTTGAAGAAGATTATCAAATCCCATTAACATAACCTGATTATGAAAGCATCATTCAGAGTCATTTTATGGTTTACGAAAAGAATATGGGATTGTTTGATTTTATGAAGTCAGATAATAAGGTTTTTGATAAGATCAGTGCATCTTTTGTCTTCATTGATAATTAAATTAGATAAATAGAAGATTAAGTACATCAACAAACAATATTAAATAGTTCTATAAATTTCTAGATAAATTAACTATTTATGGAGAATTGGCAGATCTTCATTTGGAGGAAGAGAGAAAATTGACTGATGGTGAAGCTGAAATCATGATATGTAGAATGCTTGGTTAATTCAAGTTAATATATGACATAATTAAAAAACTCATCAATTACATCACCCATTTAGTTAATCAATTGAATTTACTTTATAATAAAAAGGATCCCATTTCTAAAATCATTAAAATCTTTAACTTAAATTTTCCATTAGATACAATAGGAAGAGGATTGCAATTGATTTATGTTTTAGATAATGTTGTAGAATAGAATGATTATCTATAAGAACATTGGAATTATTGTAAAAGAATGGTAAAAATTGTGAAACCAGATCCTACTAAATTTAATTCTAATGCTTAAAATGTTAAATAATTAGAAAAATTATGATCAGATTAGACAAGACAGTATTATCTGGTTGTTGTCTCTAATCAGTATTAGCATAGAATTGGGATTAAAATGTTCATGAAAAAACAGGCAAAGAGAAAAATGCCAATATACCTGCTATCAAAAATAATAAAGAATTCTTTAATGTACTCAATGTATACCTCAAAGAAAGATATGAATTGTTTGATAAAACTTTAGGAACTGCAAAAGAAATGTTCGAAAGAGATTTATTATTACCAACATTTTGTGTTTATGCTCTAGTCAGATAATTATATTAAAATGATGAAAATAGAGATTTATGGAAGAATCTATGGTCTCTATAAAAGAAAGTTCCTATGGTTGATGGTCACTCTCAAGTTCTATGTTATTTGAGTAAATTCCTTATGGAAGTTACTCCTTTAACAAAAAAGAGTACGACAATGGATCCAAAAGATCCTATTGCCAATTTTAAGAATTATTTATAAAGATTATCAGCATCATTTTAAAGTTCATTAACTGCTTAATATGTTGCATTCACTACTTGGATTGTTAGAGTTGATTCCTTTTCATGTAGTTAAGCTTCATTTAATAATATTGATAAAATTGATAGAGAAAGAGCATAGAAATTTATTGAAGAGAGAATGAATTAAAGAGTTGTTTTAGTTTTGTAAGGATTGACAATTGCATCTTAAACAAGGAATCTATTATAATCATTATTATTAGGACATTTTGGATTAGAAGAATAATCTTTAGACACATCATTATCTAAGGAAGTTGTTTTGGCTGTAGAGATGTTAAAAGCAATAGAGTATTATTTTGAATAAAAATATGATGTATTTTAACCTGCATTGATTTAAAATCATATAACTAAAAATGGATAGAAAATTATTTAATAGGTATTAGAGAAGATGAAAGCAAATCTTAAGAGTTTTGGTACTGGAGGTGCTGAAATATTGGGAGCATTATAAATTTTGAATTCTATTCTCAAGAGTACACTTTCACCTTTGAAATTATAGACAATGTAATTTTTGATGGATTTCATGGTTGCAAAAGATATATTTACTAATTAAGAAAAGGAGGATTTCAGAAATATTCTTTGGAAACTTGATAAATTTATTTTATTACCATACTATAGTAAAAAAGGTAACAGCAAGTACTTATTTTTATTGGTGTCGGGAATTATTACCTTCATTCTTTTAATATATCTATTAACATCCATCATAAGCAAAAAGAGTTTAATTTTTATTGAATGCTGTTTCTGATTGCTCAATTCAATTAAAAGATTGTATGCATTTAGAAAATCCTGATGAATTATATGATTCTTTTAGATAATATGTAGTTAAGGAATTTTATGCTTAATATTTATAACCATTATCTAGAGACATAGAAGATTATTTAAGAATTTAAGTGCATACAGTTTTGATAGAAAAAATAACAGCTTTAAACCCATTCAAATAATAAGTGAAGGACTTAAAAAGATTACTAGATATTGATTATGTATTGATATTTGATTCAATTGTTAATTTGAGAACTGAAATCAATTAAATACTAAATGAAACATTTTATAATATCAATGTTCTTAATATGTATGATCAAGAAACATATGAATAAATGAGAAGTTTAGCTAATACTAAATTTGGATTAAATTTAATAAATGTTTATTTACCAACTTAAACAGTTGATTAAGGAAACTTTGATGTGCTTAATGTACTCAAGAATATTTAATAATTCTTTACTAAATACACATACAATTTATATTAGTAACAATTCGTTTAGGTATATATTAATATTATTAATTTCAGGTAACGTCTG
Source organism: Paramecium biaurelia (assembly GCA_000733385.1). NCBI lineage: Eukaryota > Ciliophora > Oligohymenophorea > Peniculida > Parameciidae > Paramecium > Paramecium biaurelia. The sequence continues at coordinate 30,416 of JPFL01000037.1, read as the reverse complement.
AGAGTAAATAAGTCTATTCAATAAGTATTCAACAAATAGCAGATTCAATTAGAACACATGGAATTGGTATCTTAAGTACAACAGTTAATAGTGTATATAAATTCCTACAAAAGTATCTTAATTTATATAAAAATTAGAAAAATTTAAATGTTTTCATAATTTTTATTTGATGATTTAATTCAATCACCCTTGGTTAGAGAGGATAGATTTTTTTAGAGAAAAGAAAGATGAATTAGATGGTCAATATCCTTATGATAGAGCAGAAGCATTATACAAAGAGATAAGAAAAATGGGTACATTTGATGATGGATCTAATTACCTTGATAAATTTAGAACTCTAATAACATAAATAGGAAATTCATTAGCATTTGTTAGATTATTGAGATCTGCTGCTTTACATGTTAATTCAAAATGTTTAGAATATATTCCAAGTTAATATAATCCTTCATAATTGGAACCACTTACAAGAGAAGCTGGATTTAGTGGTAATTATATTTATTTTACACTTTATAATAGATGCCACAGTGAGTACTGCAAAGGAATTAGAGGATATATATACATTATATAAAAGTAGTTTTACTGAGAAGATTGATTATATAAACTTGTTATTGAAAGCATTTTCAAGTATCAAAACACCAGAAAATGAACATTTATCTCTATTTTATTTGATTGTGCCTACATTGACTTTGAATTTCATTGAAAAAATGTTAATTTCAAAAGATCAAATAGGTAAAAAGAATTCAACTACTGAAGTCTTTATTAGTGTAAAATATTTATTTTATAATAATATAGGATGATGGTTTCATATTAGGAATTCAATTTTTCTTAACCTTATTAGATTAAAAAGCATAATTTGATTCACTTCATTGGAGAAAAGAAATCAAAAGTAAATTCACTCTTGATTTGAAATCAGCCAAGACTTTAGCCACAACAAAACCAAATTAATCATAAAGAGCAACAGACGAAGTATTCAATATATATAATAATTAATAGATCAATATGTAAAAAGAATTGTCATCACGTAAATTAAATATGTAATATGATGAATTCCAGATGTTCTTCTATGCTTTCAATTCATGTAAAATCCTATTTCTTGGTGAATGATTAACCAAAAATTTAAATAATATATATAATATTATGAATTAATCTTAATATGGAGCCTTTGGTATAAGTGGTAATAATTTCAATCAAACTGGTGGTAAACCACCTGCCAATAATTATAATTTTGAAAATGTCAGAGTAAAATATTATTCATATCATTATAGGCATAATAACCTGCGCCAGGTGGACCATAGCCATCTAGAGGTAAACCCTTAGGAACAGCTGCAAGACAACCATAAGCTGAAGCAAGACCTATGACATCTAATAGAGGAGCTAATTTTGGGTAAAAAAAGGATCCATTCAATTCTACTCAAAATCAAATTAATTTGAATAAACCAAAACTTGAAACTAATCCTGAAGAGTAATTTAAAACAATTGAAAAAGAAATAAATACATTAATAGAATAGAGTGCTATGGCTAAATTAAGAGGCAACTTATCTGAATGTTTAGAAAAGGCTAAAGAAGCATTCAATAAAGAAAAGAAATTAAGATAATCTAAAGAAGCATAAAATTTAGTAGAATCTATCAATACAGATTTAAGTTATTGTGTAGCCTTAACTTAGGCATGTGCTTTACATACTAATGGACTTCATTAAGATGCTTTAGCAAAATATTAAGAAATCATCAAATGTAAATAATATCCACAAGCAGGAAGATTGAGAGTAAATATGGGAAACATATATTTTGAACAGAAGAAATATAGTACTGCCATCAAAATGTATAAAATGGCTTTGGATTTGATTCCTGCTACTTCCAAAGAAATGAGATTCAAAATTCAAAAGAACATTGGTCATGCATAAGTGAGATCGGGTAAGGAAAAAATAAATGAGGCTATTACTACTTATGAATAAATCCTTAAAAACTCACCTGATTTCCCAACTGGTTTTAATCTTATGATTTGTTTATATTTGGGTGGAAGTAAGAATAAAATGAAGAATTACTTTGTTTCTCTATTAACCATTGAAATACCAGGAGAGAGTGAAGAAGAAAGTAATGAAAATAAGGGAACTACTATTACAGATAAATTGAGAGAGGACACTAAAGAAAGAAGAAGAGAAGCTATTTATTATATTGTAACTACTGCAAAATTAATTGCTCCATTAATTGAAGATGAAATTATTGTTGGATATGAGTGGATCCTAGAATAACTTAAGAATTCAACCTTTCCTGAAGCTGAAACAGAAATTGAAATATGCAAAGCAATGGCATATTTAAAAAAAAAGAATATTGAGAAATCTATTGAAACACTTAAGGGATTTGAAAAAAAAGATAAGTTAATTATGGCTCGTATTGCTACAAATATTTCTTTTTTGTATTTCTTAGAAAATGATTATAAACAAGCTGAAAAATATGCTGAAATTGCAATCACATATGATAGATATAATGCAAAGGCTTTAGTAAACAGAGGAAACTGTCTATATGTAAAAAATGAATTCTTGAGAGCCAAAGAATAATATTTAGAAGCTATTGGTGTAGAAGCAGATTGCATTGAAGCACTCTATAATTTAGCTTATGTAAATAGAAAATTAAACATGTTTGTGGAATCATTATAGGCATTAGACAAATTATAAACAATTGTTTGTATACCTGAAGTATTATTTTAAATGGCAACATTGTATGAGATGACTGGTAATTCAAAATAAGCAATGAAATGGTATTTAGAATTATTGAACAAAGTACCAAATGATCCAAATATTCTAGCAAGATTAGGATCATTATTTGCAAGAGTAAATAATCTTATATTATATTATAATAGGAAGATGATGAGCCATAAGCATTGCATTATTTTTAAGAATCTTATAGAATTTTACCAACAAATATTGATACAATATCTTGGTTGGGAGTGTATTATGTGAAATAAGAAATGTATGAGAAGGCAAGTTTGTATTTTGAGAGGGCAGCACAAGTGTAGATAAGAGATGTGAAATGGAAATTGATGGTTGCTAGTTGTTATAGAAGAATGGGACATTTCCAAAAGGCATTAGGAAACTATTAGAAAATCTATTCTGATTATCCTGATAATATTGAATGTATTAAAATGAATTAAACGTTTTAGGTCTCAGATTCTTAGTATAATTGTGCAGAGAAATGGGTTTGCCTTATGAAGATTATGCAGGATAATTAAGAAAATTGGAAAGGGAAATGGAAATGATGGAAGGATATTAGGGTCAAGATATAAATCTAATAAATAATGAAGATGAATAAGTTCGATTACCTTAAGGAGACGATAATCCTGTTAGTTTCACCAATAACACAAGGTAATTATTAATATGATATGATTAATAGGAGAGGCAATAAATAACCACCTCCTAAGACAAATGTAAGATAAAACTTAGATGATGAATAATTTTAAGATGGGGTGGAAGACAACTTTTTACCTTGATATGATATAAAATCTAAATATATAGATAAATTTCTTATTTTTCTTAACATTTCAACAGCCTTCAGTTCTTTCATATTCAGGAGGAATACTTGGACATCTCTCATTCATATTTTCATATGGTTCAACTGTATTATATCTTTCTAATTCAATTCTGTGAGTTCCCATTAATTAACAATATGGAAGATCTGGATCATTCTTCTTGCATTTTTCTGGGACTACATAATTAGAATCAAAGAATTTCAATTAATAGATATCTTTAGGTGTAAATCTAAGGATAATTTTATGATTATTACTCAAGTGCTTCAATATGAAATGGTTTGAATAAACCAGCTGCTTTATACATGGCAGTTACAAAGGCAGCACATGCTTGACTTGGACCATCACTGTATACCCATTCATCTCTTTCTACCATAGCATATAAGTCACCCTATAAATATATATAGTTGCTCTACTAATTCTATTCCTTATTTTGCTGCTTCTATTGCAATTTCTGACACTGATAAGCCTTCGGTACCTAATCTTTTATTTAAGGCTTCTCCAACTAAAGAAGTGATTGGTCCAGGTGCTATTTTTTCAATGAAAGAGAATAAATAAGTTGCAAATTCTGCACTTAATGGTTTTGGATAATTATCTGTTGGAGTATCAATCCAACCAAATAAGAATGTATGATATCCATATGGCATTCCTTCCATCTTTTTCCAATATTCCATAGCTGCATCTTAATCCCATTATGCTCTTTTTTCTGGACTCAAAGGTAAAACAGCAACATTAAATCCAGCATTTTTAGCTTTGACTTTCCATTCTTCCCATTTTGTCTTTTGTATTTTTTTTGTTGGCCAATACCAAGCATCTTATGATTCAATAACGTATTTTTCACCATCAATTACAAAGACCATGGCACTATGTCCAATTCTACCTCCAGTTCCCCATTCTATCATTTAATCTAATCCATCAAATCTAGTTATAGCTAGAAAATCTCCATTATTTATTTCATCAGCCTTTAAATCAACAACAACATTTGGTCTTTCTTACCATCTATAACCAGTTGCTCTTTCTATTAATTCTATATTAGATCTTATCATCCAATCAGGTGGTTGACTAATTTATCTAATATATTATTATACCTTCCAAAGATAGGACCTAAATAAGGGTTACTCGAGAATCCACCAAAAAATAATTCTAATGTCATTAATAGATCACCAAACCAATTTTCCAAATAATCACATGTTCTAAATATATAAGCACCTGAATATTTAAATGCTTCAACTTATTTTTGATTTCTAAAATTAAAATAGACTCTATGTTCTTTTTCTAATTATATAAATTTAAATAAATTTACAATCTTTAATGTTGACAATATTGTAATTCAAGGTTGTACCAATCAGGTAGAATTCAGAACATTGTTAACTATTCTTGTATTTTCCTGGAATGAATGTAACACACACCCGACTAAAATTAAATATGATATAGAATTAACTTCTTTGCTTCATTGATTTCATATGATACTTTCATTGATTCATAGCAATCATCCTCATATTTAATCAATTTAATATTATTTTAACCTCCATTTCCTATTCTTCCAGCATTCTAAAAAAACATTCCAAAGAATTCATGATGATCTGTTTTTCTACAACCAATTACTTATGTCTCATCTATGTAGAATAATGTATCACTTACTTAATCTCATAAATGTATTCATCATCTTCTCATATTTTAATTTTGGGTCTTCCTCATCATACATTGTAATCTCTGTAACTACTTCATTTTCAAATTCTTCCTCAATATGAGTACCATGTAATCTATCAAATATGGTTTACTTTCCAAAACTACAAATTAAAAGCAAAGCAAAAATTAGTGCTTATTTCGTCATTACAATTTATAATTAATTTGTTTAATCAAGATATTTATTTTATACTTTTAAACTTATTTATTTTAAAAATGGAGATATTAAGAATTATCGAGGTCGTTGTTTCAACTACTTTTGGTGTATTTTTAATAAGTGGATGTGGAGCTTATTTAACTCATAAAAAAATTATTAACAAATAACTCACCAGCTAACTTTCATGCTTAACAGAGCATTTATTCATTCCAGCATTAATTTTTACTAATTTTCTAAAGAGTCTTACTCTAAGAAATATTGACCAATATATCCCATGTATCATTATCACCTTATTATGTCTATTTTTTGGTTATATACTTGGTACTCTTAGCAATAAATATTGGATCAAAGAGAAATCACTGAATTCAGTAATAATTTTAGCTTCTGCTAATCCTCATACTACCAATTTACAATTATAACTTTGTTATGGTCTAAGTAAATGGTTTGCTATGATGACTAATTAACCAGAAAAATAAATTGAGACAACACTAGTTACTAATGTGATTATTTCAACAGTAATAGTAACTACTATTAGATGGACAATAGGAAGGAGTATCTTAGAATAACAAGAGACGGAGGTAGAAATGACTAATCTATCAGAACCATAATCTCATTATTTAATTTAATCACTATCACCAGAACAGTACTTTAAAAGTGAAAATGAAATTAAAAAAAGATCATTTTGGAATCCTCCTTTGAATGCTGCTTTGGTTTCAATCGCTTGTATTTGTATCCCAATTGTTTAAACTACATTACTTACCAACCAATTAATTTACAATACATTTTTTGTTCCTCTTTAAACAATATCGAAAGCAACATCTCCAATTATATTGTTAATTCTTGGAAGTAGTTTATATGATATATATTTGGGTAATTCATAGAAGTTTGGAAAATATTAAACAATATTAACTATAGTATTCATTCGATTACTATTAATGCCAATAATTGGTATGTTAATTGTGATATTTGTGTATAGTTAGAAGATAATTGATGATAAGTGTTAATTATTTATGCAATTTCTAATATTTTGTACTCCATCATCAATTAATATACTATTATTGGCAAAATAATATCAATAATCAGCTGAAGAAATAGTGGCAGTTATATTATTAAATAGTTATCTCATATCCATAATAACTTTACCTTTATGGATGATCATATATTTAATGATTTTTATAGCATGAGTATATATTAATATAGATTTGTACATTATCGTTATTTTTTACAATAATATACTAAACCATTAGAATATGTAATTTCCTAATGAAGGCAAACAAATTTTAAATTATTAATAAATTTCAAAAATTTCTTTGTTAATTTAAATTATAAATCATAGGTATTTTATTTATCTGTTTAACTATTCTTGTATTAAGAAAATAAAGAAACTTGTTAAAAAAGAAACTTAATTATTTCATTAAATTTTGTTTATGATTATTATAAATATTATTAGAGCGGTAGTTTCAGCAACCTTTGGTGTGTTAGCCATAGCTGGCTGCGGTGCCTTTTTAACTCATTAAAAAGTCATTAACAAATAATTCACAACAACTTTATCCAGTCTGGTTGAAAGACTATTTCTACCATCTTTGATTTTTACAAACTTTCTTAAAGCAGTAACAATTAGATCTCTAGTATCATTAATACCAAGTATAATCACAACATTTTGTTGCTTAATATTTGGTTATTGTATAGGAATTATTAGCAATAGATTTTGGATTAAAGAAAAAAAACTAAATTCTATTGTTATCTTATCATCTGCTAATCCACATACTACAAATATTTAACTACAACTTTCTTATGGATTAACAATCTATTTATCAAAAATGACAGAATAACCTGAAAAATAAATTGAAGCAAAATTAGTCACCATAATTATTATTTAAACTGTGATAGTCAATGCATTAAGATGGTCTATAGGAAAAAGAATATTGGAATAACATGAAAATGATTAGAATCAAGCTGAAATTGAACTTTCTGATTTAAGAATAGCTTTACCAGAATAATAATCGTAAAAAAAAAATGAATCAAAATCAGAAAAGTCTTTTTGGAATATGCCTTTAATATCTGTACTAGCATCATTATGTTGTTTAGTTATTTATCCAATTTAAGATGAATTGATAAATGACACATTTTTTCATAGTGCTATATTCTTACCTTTACAAACCATCTCTAAAGCAACCCCTCCATCTGTCTTAATGATTCTTGGATCAAACCTATATTTAATTTATTTCGATAATTCATCCTAATAAGAAAAAATATCTACAATTATTTAAATTGTGGCAAATAGATTAATATTGTTACCATTCTTGGGATTAATTACTATATTTTTATTAGATAAATTATCAATAATGACAGATATTTGTTAATTATTTATTTTATTTATAACCTTTTGCACTCCATCTGCAATTAATATTTTAGTAATGGCCAAACAATACTAAAAAAATGCTGAGGATGTTGTATCATTAATCCTATTATATGGATATTTAGGATGCATTATTACTTTGCCAATTTGGATGATAATTTATCTTGCAATATTCTAAAAAAATTGAAATTTTATGTACATTTTATTTTGTTTTATACATATTTAATAGTAGATTAAAATCATTAAATCTCCAAAATTATATTACTTTCTTATTAAAATTACCAATATTGGTATTTTAATTTTTATACAATCTAGTGTTAAAGTTATTATTAAGAAAGACTAATTCATTAATCAGTGATTAACAGTATCAATAGCAACTTAATTTTAACTAAAAAACTATTGAAATCGTTTAGGATTTAAGCATAGCCAATAAGGTTAATGATAGATAAAACTAAAATTTGGATATTTCAAATATAATTAAAAAAAGTTTTCTTTCATTAAGTTTTATTCATTTTTTTATTTCAGTATTTAATAGAATAAAATTTTTATTGTGAGTTAAAACTCCCTCTAAGGTGTATATTATAATTAATTTTAATGAATCCAAATCCAAAGTTATAATATGTAAGTTTAAAGTGCTCTTGTCCTCCTACTTGCATTTGCAAATCAACTCAAATAAGAGATTGGTGTCATCTAACTTGCTCATAATCCTAATATCTTACAGCTAAAGGGGATATTTTTTGTAATACTAATGGATGCCAGAGTTATTTTATAAAGGATGCTAGATTCCAATGCTAGTAGGCACAACAAAGTTCAACTTTTTATCAATTCAAATCAGCAACTTAATTTATCATGGCTTTAGCTATGGCCATATAAGCGGCTGATTTTGCACTCAATGATAATGATTTAGTACAATTTACTACAGATATTAATTCTGAAGTGATGAAAAGGTGGCATTTGTGAATATCATATTGTTGAATATAGTAATTAAATTATAATAAATGATTTTAATAGTAAGACAAAATCAAAAATTTGTAAAATTCTTTTTGTATTAAAATGAAATAAGGATTTATATATAGCAGTTATTATAATAATCTAGTTTTAATGCCTCTCTTTGAGAATACTTAATTTTAACTATAATCACCATAGATTCAATAGAATTTTCTAATTGGTTGTCAATGAAATAAGTGGTATTTAGTTTTCAATAGTATTAAATTTCATTTATAAAACCTGTAATTGTGAATAATCAATCAATCAGTATTTTATGTTAGAAATATTGTCTCTATTTTTTTTTATCCTTTCATATATTGTAAAATCGATTGGTTGATGTTGGCAAGTACTATATTAAAAAAAGTATTTATAATAATCTAATTTGTCAACTTCATTATTTTCTTCATTTTAGTTTGATTAATATCCAAAATTAGATACTTCTAAATAATGATAGAGACATTATTTGTAATTAATATATAAAGAATTATCAGCAATGAATGTATTGAAAGAATATCATGTAAATTTGATTTCTTATTGAAATATATAATATTACGATAGGACTCACCCATAATGATAGGTGTCTCTTTAATGTATCTAAAGAACCGATTATAAACACTCAACTTGGGATATTAGGCTCTTTTTCAATTTGAATGATTCTAAATAAAATAAGAAATATTAAAAACTATATGGAAGGTATTTGATTAAATCTTATTGAATATTTTCATTATAAATAATATCGTATATCTGGAATAAATACCTTTTTTGAAATTGAATTTTAGAATTTTCCTAATGTTTCTCTATCATTAACTAATATAGAATAGAGCAAGGCTGAAATGCTGTATTTTGAATAAAATTGGATTCCAAAACAAAATGGATGATATATTGATAAAAAATATCAATATGTGTATCAAATGATTTTACTTGATGTAAGATTGGCTAATTTTTGATTTTGGTATGAATATCATATGTATGATGAAAAAGAATATATTAAAATGCAATTAAACATTGATTACAAATTTAAAATGAAGAGAATGACGAGATATATGTAGATTCCAATCAAAGTTCTTTTGGTTACTAATGAATGAAATAATGATTTAAGTGCAAATACAAAAATAACTAGAGTACTCATGAAAATCTGAAGGATGGAAATGAATAATTTATAATTAACCTTGTTTTGGATTAGATACATCCCTATATTATCATTCTGCTGTGAATTTGGAAAAATAATAATTGCTATTAAAGTAAACTTCCGAATTCTATTAAACGAACATTATAATTGGGAATATGTTTATAATCATTTCAAACAAAAATTAATTTTGTGTCTAACGCGAATTAATGTGAAGAATTTACTGAATGTCATGAAATACCTTAACTTTTAATGAATATTATATTAGTTCCGTATTTAGACAACTTTGAAAGATCAGTAAAATTTGAATGTCTTGTATGTTGTAATAAATGTATTCAAAACACTATTTTAATAAATAAGAAGGTTATCTTTTGAACTAAAATAAATAATTTATAACTAAAGTAACAATATATATATTTCTGATAATTATATGTACATTATTTAAAGAAAATGACTCAATAATACTTAAAATTTGATTTAGACATCCTCAATGCTTTTTTAGAGAGTGTTTATGGATGTAGCAGTCATATAATTTAATATTTAAAATATACAATTTTTATTCAAATGTGGTAATTGGAAATCTTCAGAGTGCTTAAAATAATTGTAAGAAATAATTTAACCTTTAAATTTACAATAGAGCTTGTTCAAAGGTAACTAAGTTCTATGGAATTATAACTACTAATAAACTAGCGCTGTTTATAATAGATAATACTGAAGCCATAATATCACTTACTAATCATAAATAATTATGGTCATTAATTAAACTATTTGAAACAGTATTGTAAATTCTCAATTCAAAATTATCCTTTAATAGGCCAAAATAGAATTAGAAATAAATAGTTAATTACCTAACTTCAATGCGCTGAAAATTTAGGAAATAGAATAATTAGTACTATTGCTTAGAATAATCTTTTAACCTCTTAAATGTAGTTTTCATATTTATTAATATTGGTCATAATAAATAAGATAAAAATCTTATTATTTAATAAAAAATAAAATTCAACATTGCCTTTAAATAATGAAAAAGTTTTTATTTAACAAATTTCTTTAATCTGCCTTAATGAATTATAATGTAGATATTTTAATCAATGTATGAGAAAAAATGTTTAAATCTATTAAATTGGATTGGGTTAAGAAATTTTACACACTTAATCGACATTATACTAAATTTCTCTCAAAATCTAATTCTTTTGTATTCAGCACTTATTATTTACATCAAATCTACTTAATAGATAATAGGCAAAATGTATAACTCAACTAATTTTTAAGGTTCTTTATTTCATTATCTATGATTTATTGCTTTTTCAACCCCTCTCAACTTTATAAATTAACTAAATGTACTGTTATTATTTTTTGTAATATAATAGTTAAAAAAAATAGAAAGATTTAAATTACTAATAAGAGAAATACTATTTTATATGAAATTTCCTATATTTTTGACATTGAACAACGAAACTACCAGTATACTCTATAGAGTACTTATATCAATGATTACCTTAATAATTATATCAAAGATTGTTCTAGGTAATATTATATGGCTTTAAGATATAGGATGAGAATATTAATAACCAAAAATTAAAATAACAACAACTAAAATTAAACTCTGCCTTTAAATGTCAATAAGGAAGCACATTTGTTAGATTAAATTATTGATTGTGATCTTTTATCTATTCACTAGTTAGAAAAGTTTAATCTATTTTTACTGAGATTCATTAATAAATAAATAATAAAGTATTAAAATCAAAATTTGATATACATCAATACACAAATTTTAATTTTATCATTATAAATAACGTTTTTTGCTGAGGGCCATTCAATTTTGAAGTATAACTCCCATATGAATTGCATCCTTGTATTTATTTAATGGTCTTAAGCAAGCATCTATTAATTAATTATGATTCAATTACCTTTACATTTTAAAGAATCAGGATTATATGGATCAATTGATAATGCTTTGTCAAACCAAATAATTGCATCCTCCTATTTATTTAATAACCTTAAACATTCACCTATTAATTTTAATTATGAGTCAATCTACCTTTTTAAATCAAGGAACAACCTTTTAAGGATTAACAGATAATGCTTTGTCAAATCAAATGATTGCATCCTCATATTTATTTAGTAGTCTTAAGCAAATACCTTTTAATTTAATTATGATTCAATATACCCTTTTCATATAAGGAATCGAAATGATACGGATCAATTGATAAGGCCTTGTCCAACTAAACAATGGCATTTTCATATTTATTCAATTCTTTTAAACAAACACCTTATATATATAAATTATTTTCACCTTTATGCCAGAATGACAAATGGTTCTGAGGATTTTATTATGTTGATTTATCGAATATTTCAACAGCCAGATCATATTTTCCTTCATTATATAATTTCAAACCTTAAAATTATAAATACATGATATTACCTTATTTGTATAACTGTTTGGACAGTTTTATCTAATTTTTATCAATCTAATAATTAAATGAAGATAATTGTAATTATTCATATAATTATGAAATTATTGAGTTAATTTGTTTGTCTATTATGAAATGATTGGTTTTATTGATTATTTGTATTCATTTAATTTAGTGGTTGAATTCAAGAGAGCATTTACTTATTACATATTCAAATTAACTATTCTTTCCTTCAATAATGAATATTTATATCTGATTCCCCTTTTAAATAAAGCAAATGATTGATTCACTCTATGTATGTATCTATTAAGATCATCAATCAAATTATCACATTCTTTATTTATATTTTGAATGAATTCTATCAAGCTGCTGATTTTTTCAACATTTTTAAAATGATTCTAATGGATTCCACACTTAATGCATGTAAAACAATTTAATCTGAACTCTGTACAAAACTAATTGTAACAAACAGAGTCTATCTCATCCGAATGTTCCTCTTTGTGGCATCTAAACTTTAAATTCGCCTATTATCCAATCTATTTATATTTAATATTAAAATTGATATTCATTTATCCACTATTTCAGATGAACTCTAAAAAATTAAGTTTAGTGCGTAATAATTATTTTTAATATTTTAGGAAAACAATTGATTAAACAAGCTGAGCTTAGAGAAACACCCTAATCTAATATTATGATCAATAAATATAATTTTAAATGAAAAAATTAATTCAATCTATTTCTTTAACATTTTTCAGGATATTATTATTATTATTATTATTGATTTAACACATATAATTTTAAATTAATCATTAAACATTAAATCAGCTTCATTACTACATCTAAATTTTCAGGATATTAAATTTTGTCACTAAATAGTGTTATAAATTTTACAAAAGTGTCCTAATCTTGATATATCTACATAAAATGTTATATTTCTATTTACTAAAGGAGATTTTATAAAATTTCAACAATAAAGATTTGGCAAAACTGTACCTTTTATTAATTTTGAGGTGTTTTATCAAATTTAAGTAAGATTTTTTAAGAATTTGAATTTAAGATATTAACCACCTGAACAAGATGATATTTGGACAATTCTGCATCCAAAACCTTAAGCAATCTATAAACATAACATACCTTTATCACTTATGGATCCAAGAAAGCTGCATGATTATGATAAATTAGGATTGCTGGCTACGAAAGGATTTTTTTTCAGTACCAAAATCTGGAGCCTTTTTAATTCCAACCTTAATAGGTTTCATCTAAATAGATTTGTACGTAATTTTATTTATTAAGCTATTACTAGTTTAGTTTTCTCATTTTGCCATTTTGTACAAGTCGATGTAGGACATTTTTTTCTCAAATCTGTTAAATGAAGAAAACTTGGCTCTATCTTTATTAAAGCCACTTCCTAACTTCTTAGTAAATACATCTTTCAATTTATATAAATGCTTCAAGCTAATATTAACTGAACAAAATGTATTGCCCACTTAATGTGTGTTGCTCTTCGAAAAAGAAAAAATAGGTTACTCTAGGATACAAATCTTATTAACTTCAAATATTTCACCTTTTACAAAGGGATATTATAAAGAGCTGCTGTTACAGAAGGTATATATCTTTTTTTGTTTACCTAGTTAGGACAGCCTAATTAGATTCTTGGTACAGCTATTGTGCCTATTTTTGAAATTTTTTTAAATTTCTCTTTAGAATCTATTTAGATTCTGCAATTAATTTTTAACCCTACTTCGACTTTTCAATTGTGAAATTAAATAATTATGATTTTCAGAATATTCTTTTATTAATATTATATCTAAGTCATTAATAATCAATTATCAATAATTTAGAATGTTGTTAAAAAATAAATAGATGGATTCGTAAGAAGATTGATATCTACAAACAAAGAGTATAGTAACTAATATTAATATGAAATTTTGATCCAAAACCCTTTCATATACAATGCGATCTTAACGTATTTCTCACAGGCAATATCAAATCAAAATCTTCACAAAATTTTTCGTTTCCTTAAAATACTCCAGAAGATATTTATAGGGGTATAAGACATAAAAAAAAAAATAGAAATTCAATATTTTAATTTTTAAAGAAAATGTCTTACACTAATAATTAGAAGGAGGATCTGATTGAGATTTTAGCATAAATTAAGGATATAGATGAATAAATTTTGAGTGTGATTCTTGAAATATTAAGATAACAGAAAAATTCTGAATATTAAGGATTTCTTTCAAAAGATGACAATCTATAGAATTTAGGGTTATACATCAATTAGTTTAAGGAGATTGATATCGATAAAAATACCATTAAATAAATCATAAATGTTATCAACTAAATTAAAGATCATGACTTTAATAAAAATAATTATTCATCAGAAATCTACATAGAAACTAAACAAGATCTAATAAAGAAAATATCACAAGAATAGAAGATTATTGAATTTTTTTTATTTCTAGTTCACCTCACGGCTATTGACAACCAATTCATCTAATGTGGATCAAATTCATTTAATATATTAATTGAAATGAAAGTAGATCTGACGAAAAAATGCTTTGAAAATATTAAGATTAAAAACACCTCTTTGATTGGAGCTAATTTTGTAAGATGCAACTTTAGTGGATCCGAATTTGAAAATGTTAATATAAGTGGAATAAATTTGAATGGAGCATAATTGATTAATTGTAAATGGAAAAACATAAGAATACATGAGCTATACAAATTAGATAGTTATAGTAAATCAGTACGCTTCTCTCCTGATGGTAATACATTAGCATCTGGTAGTAATTATAACTATATCTGCTTATGGGATGTTAAGACAGGAAGATTAAAATCCCAATTAGATGGACACATTGATACTGTCCGATCAGTATGCTTCTCTCCAGATGGCACTAAACTGGCATCTGGCAGCGATGATAAGTCCATTCGTTTATGGGATGTTAAGATGGAACAATAAAAATCTAAATTAGATGGTCATAGGGGTACTGTTTGGTCAGTCTGCTTCTCTCCTGATGGTACTACATTAGCATCTTGTAGTGATGATTAATCTATCTATTTATGGGATGTTATGACTAAAAAAAGAAAATCTAAATTTAATAGTGATACTAATTCTGTCTACACAGTATGCTTTTCTCCTGATAGCACTACGTTAGCATCTTGTAGCTATGATAAGTCTATCTGTATATGGGATGTTAAGATGGGACAATAAAAATCCAAATTAGATGGTCACAGCAGTTCTGTTTGGTAAGTCTGCTTCTCTCCTGATGGTAAAACATTAGCATCTGGTAGTAGAGATAACTCTATCCGTTTATGGGATGTTAAAACAGGATAATAAAAATCTAAATTTGATGGTCACAGCGGTTCTGTTTTGTCTGTATGTTTCTCCCCAGATGGAACTACATTAGCATCTGGTAGTAAAGATAAGTCTATTCGTTTATGGGATGTTAAGACAGGATAATTAATTTCTAATTTAGAAGGACATACCAACGATGTCAATTCTATAAACTTCTAGCCTGACAGTACTACTTTAGTATCTAGTAGTGATGATAAGTCTATTCGTTTATGGGATGTTAGAGCAAGAATATTAAAACCAAAATTGGATGGTCATACTAGTTGTATCTCTTCATTATGCTTCTCTCCTGATGGTACTACATTAGTGTCTGGTAGTGATGATAAATCTATCAGGTTATGGAATTCTAAGACAGGACAGGAAAAATTTAAATTTGATGGTCACAACTGTACTATTTGGTCAGTATGCTTCTCTCCTGATGGAACTACAATAGCATCTGGTAGTAAAGATAAGTCTATTCGTTTATGGGATATTAAGACAGGACAATAAAAATTTAAATTAGATGGTCATACTAATTATGTCAGATCAGTTTGTTTTTCTCCTGATGGTACTATATTGGCATCTGGTAGCGATGATAAGTCTATATGTTTATGGGATGTAGAGATAGGACAATAAAAAGCAAAAGTAGATGGTCATAATAATACTATCAATTCAGTTTGCTTCTCTCCTGATGGTGCTACATTAGCCGCTGGAAGCGTCGATCATTCTATCCTTTTGTTGGATGTTACAACAAAATAATTCAAATTCAAATTAGATGGCCATTCGCATTTTGTCGAATCGGTTTGCTTTTCTCCTGACAGTACTAAGTTAGCATCTGGTAGCGATGATAAGTCTATCTGTTTATGGGATGTTATGACTGGAAAATAAATATTGAAATTAGATGGTCATACTAATTATGTCAGATCAGTTTGTTTTTCTCCTGATGGTACTATATTGGCATCTGGTAGCGATGATACGTCTATATGTTTATGGGAAGTTAAGACAGGACAATAAAAATTTAAATTATATGGTCATACTGGTTATGTCAGATCGGTTTGTTTTTCTCCAACAGGTACTACATTAGCATCCGGTAGTTGGGATAGTTCAATCCGTTTATGGGATGTTAATATAAAATAATCATTTAATACCAAGGTAGAAAGTAATAAAGGTCCTCTAACTTAAATAAAAACACCCTTTACAAAAAATTCTTTTTTAAAAGATGGTATTAACTTTAATTTTAATTTAATTACAGCTAATATTACGGTTCTCCTAATATCCCAATAACCAATATTTTAAGCATAAGGAGCATTAATTTTTGGTGGACAATTTCTTAGTTGTTAAGGCATAGATTTACGAACCTTATTCCTATAAAGAGGAAGTTCTAACCAGGAAATTGAATTTTAATGATTATAAAATTGATCATTATATAAACATTATATATCTATAAAGTTTAATAAAAACTTTCATAAAGAACATATCAAAATAAAATCAAAATATAAATATAATTAAAATCAAGTAATAAGTATATAAAATGACAGGAAGAAAATAACAAAA
>JPFL01000036.1:322746-355782 GCA_000733385.1 Paramecium biaurelia | reverse complement strand
CTTAGCCAACATAAATATTAATATAGAAATTCAATAATTGAAATATTAAAGAATAATCCTAAAATGAATATAGAAAAAAATAAATTTTTCAAAGAAATCCTTTCAATTACTAAACTAATGATGCTTCCTGAAAGGCAAGATATAGTATACAGTCTGATTTTGATTCTGAAATATTTACATTATGTCTTAATAATCATTGGTAGTAGTAAGCTCGTAAATACAGGCAAAGGAGCATAGATACAGAGGATTTCATGGAAGAGATATATTGAGAATGCAAGAGGCAAGCAAAAAAATAGTACGAAGAATATCTAATGGAAGTAATATTATTCATAGTTATTGCAAATTTTCAATATTATAGTGTTATTGAGTCACATAACAGTTAGGAAGGTTTTCTCTATTTGAAATAAGTCAATTGAACTTTAAGGGAACTTAAAGCCATTTTACACATTTCCTTGATATTGAAGGATATCTATAATTGTGGAAGTCAGGTTGTGCAAACACAAATTGCATTCTTGAAATATAAGAGGAAAATTCTTGAGTTTCACATCAAGCTAGACCAAGGTTTCTTTTTCTATGAGTTCAATTTTTTTTATTTTTATAGGTACTGGCTGATCGATTTCTCAAAAGAGTCAAACCAAATGGCAAAGCCTGAATAATCTAATTATAATAACTGGGATAATAGACTCATACTATAATCAAGAATTTGAAATCCTGAATACTTTATCTTTTAAGATAAAATATAGGAGAATATGAATTAATTTGAGGAATAAAAAATCTAAGAATGAAATATGAATGGATTATAATTAAGCCCTTCTATTTAAGGATAGCTTCAAATAACCAATTGATTTTCTTGATAGATTGAATTCTATTTAATTGTCAGAGTTTGTTGGTGATACTAAATGAAATTAGAAAAATCTTAACTTATAAGAAAGGAAGGAGGATGTATATATTCTAAAGTATTGAGTCCTACAAAAATTGCAATAGAAACTAATTATATGAGTGGGTAGAATTATGAAATAAAATTTGCGTTAGTAATATACTATAAAGACAACTTACAAATTTCAAAATATTTTATGTTTTTTATAAATTTATTACAATTATGAAATATAATATAAAGAAAACTTATGAGACACATTTGAAATTTGATTCACACAAATTTGAGTCATCATTATCCAGCAAACATATATTTAAACGATAATCAAATTAACAAAATTTTCATTTTTCAATATGGTAATTATTGTATGTAGGAAGAAGTTATAGTAAAAGTTCTTGATTTGATCATTGATCAGATTAGATAGAGTAAAAACTAAATATTTAGCATAAGGAATTATAATTGTGAAAACATATAATCTTAAGATTCATGTACCTTATTAAATGCTCCATTTTGACTGAAGACTGGCTTGAAACTACATTTAGTTCCAAATTTTGAGTATCCATAAATAATTTTGTGATTTCTTTTTGATAAATTCAAACTATTTATTGAATTTATCATTAAATTGTCAATCATATATTAATTTAAAGAAATAGAATGCAAATTTACAAGCGTTAGATATTCTTAGATATGATCATGATGTTGGAGATTATTTAAGTAACATTTAAGAGTACCATCAGAACAATTACAAAGGATTTTATTAATTATTTAAAAATGATTAATAATTGGCAATATATTGGTTGAATAATAATGAGAAATTGATAATGATATACAAAAAAAGTAGGTTTTTGATATTTTTGAAAACTTTGCTTTTTAAGTTATTAAAATTGGTTTTTATATGAAATGTAAAAAATAAATTTTTAATTCATAAAAACCATGAAATTTAAATAATTTAATATAGAAATTATAATGAAAAATAAAATTGATCAATAAAGAATGTATTACTTGTCATAATTCAATCACAAATAATTTTTATAGGGTGATAAGAAAATTATCAATATACAGATGCTCACAATTGCATGATTTGTATGTTTATTAAATTTTACTCAATAAATATTATATTATATGGAATAAAATAATAATACACAGGTTTAATATAAATGTCGTTCTATATTTATTTATAGAATTACAATTAAAATTCAATTTCTATTAACAATTTTTTCTAATTCTATTACAATTCTATAAAAGAGATTATTATTGAATCAATCTAGAATATTTTATTAATCATGAATATTCCAAATTAGAAAATTGAAAATATTCCTGAGGAAAGGATGTTATTGGAAATGAGTCAGATTCTATAAAAATTAGTAGAAGAGTTTACTAAAAACACAAAAAATTAAGGTTCTGTTGTTATACTTGTTGGATCAACAGGGTCTGGAAAGAGTACAACTTTCAACTTCTTAAGTGGAGCAGAGTTTAAACTTAATCATGATGAAGAATTGGAATTAAAAAACCCTTCAAAGAATTTTTCTAAAATGAATGATGGGTTGGTTTCTATTACAAAAGAGCCAAATTTCTTTTACAATAAGTAAAATAATCATTTAATAATTGATTTTCCTGGATTTTTAGACACAAATGGGGATTGGGATCAATTATTAATTGAACTTTTATTTAACAAGATTGTGTCTTTAGGTCCATTAAAAGTTATTTATGTGTTAAATAATCCTCAAAATACTCTTCAAAATAGAGGGGCTGACCTATAAGAATTTCTTAAATAGCTTGATAATCCAAAAATTAATTTAATCTTAAATAGTTATATGGCAAATTGGGCTGATGAAAAACTGATAAATAAGATAAAAAATGATTTAGATTAAGTAAAATAAACAGAAGCAGATGAACCTAAATTAAAAGAATTAATAGATAAAATTCTTGTAAAAAGAAAAGCTACAAATTAGGATTAGTTAAATGCATTTTTTAATAATGAATAACGAGAAATCTTTTGGAAAGAGATTGGAGAATTGAGCAAAATTCAGATAACACCAAGAAGGATACCTAAAAGTGAAATCATAAGTTAATATATAATTTCTAAAGCATCAAAAATAATTCAAGAATATGGAAATATTCTTATATATATTTTCGAATAAGATGATAATCTGAAAGATCAAAAATACAATTAATAAATCCATCAAAAATTGTTATAATTCTAAGTTCTATTAAAAAATTAAAATAAATAATCACCATTATAATGGTTTTTAAATTTTATTAAGATTTGTGAAGAGTTGACACAGAATTAATTTATATCAAATAGTAGAGATTTCTTAAAAATATTTTAATATTTTGAATAATTTTAGGAATTCATAGATGGATATTAGTACTTAGAAAACATAAACAAATAAGCATAGTAAAATTTATAATAAGTTTAAAAATTATTTAATTGGAGAATAGAGTCACAAGAAAAAATTAAAAAAGCAGAAGAGGAGAAAAGAAAAGCCGAAGAATATAAAAGAATAGCTGAAGAGGAGAAATTCAGAATACAATAACAAATAGACAAAGAAAGATTAGAAGCTGAAAAACTTAAAAATTAAATGTTATAATAATAACAATTGCATCAATAATAGATTCATTCTCTAGAAATGAGGAACCTAGAATAATATTATTAAGATAAGTTACATTGCGAATAAAGTAAGAATAAAGCAAAGTGGAAATATAGATAGGTACCTAAGAGAAAGCCAAAATGAAGAAAATCTGGGCAAATCAAAAAATGAAATAATTTAATTTTTTGATTTTATAGACATCATTATTAGTTATATAATTTAAAAGTTTGTTTGGGATTATAGATTTAACTCTATTAAATTATATTATCCAATACACTTTTGAATTATTAACGCAAAAAAAGAATAATTGATTTTCTTTTCACAACAAGAAATAAAGTAAATCTAGTAAATGAATGTACTTTTATAAATAGTAATTAAATATCATTATATTTAGTTATTTATTTAATTTATCCTAATCAAATATCTTATTAGTAATATTTTTAATTCCTTCGGTTTAATTTAAATTATGATTTTTAGTTTACTGATATGGTCTTCTTATGGTTTTGATTTATAAAACACTCCTCTATTTATAATTCATAAATTAGGAGGAAAAATATAATCTGTTTAATATTCGCAAAATTCATTTAATTTTATTCTCAAACATAATATTTTCAATAGAATATAGTCTTTTCTGTAATTTGATTTAATTTTATCGTATGAAATTATTTATGATAAAATTAGTTAAATTAAAAAATGATGGGTTTATTTTCATCTTAAATTGAATTTTCTAAGTTGAATTGAGAATTAACTACAAAGATATTTTTCCAAATATAAATAAGTCCTAACCAATTTGTTAAAGCAGAAATTAAATAACAGACAAGAGAAGGTTATTATTATTTCATGTAAGGCCTTAGAGACATATATAACTTTAACAAGTAATATTTGTAAAAATATATCGATTGAAGTGGAATTCTAATAGTTTACAGTAGCTTACATTTATAGAAATATTTAAATTAAGAACCATTCTAATAAATTCCTTATAAAAATTCTGAATATACCTATTAATTAATATCTCAGTTTGGATTAAGAGGTAGAAGAAATAGAGGGTCAGGTAATCTACCCTTATTTATGCACTTGGGAATTTTTTTATTCAAGATTATTCAGATAGAAATAGATATCATATATTTGTTAATGTTTTTATATACAAGAGTGTGATTAAGATGTATAAAACGTGTAATTTAAATATTTGGAAGAACTTGGTAATGAATAAGATCTTCAAAGAAATCAAAATATTATGTAAGAAGTATATGAGCATCTTGAATAAAAGAATATTGAAATTGATTGTTTGTATAATTATTTCTAAAAAATTTGAAAGATTTCACCCCTAAGATAAATACAAATATATCATTTAGCAGAGGTGTTTGGATAATAATATATACCTAAATGTTTCTTACTTAATGCTAATTATGATCTAGGAATTTAAGATTAAATTGACTTTATTACAAATTGATTTAAATAGAATAAATCATATTTTACAATTAATGCCAATCCAAAGATTCAATTTGTAAACAATCCCTTTTTGCAACAATTAATCTAATAACTAAGGACTTAGGGAATTTCAATTATCAATTCATAAGCATTTAGATATAGAAGATAAATAAAAAATGAAATAAGATAAATTAAGAATTTGATTAAAACTAGTTTAGTTGAATTATTGATATTTTTAGAAATTACTTTTCAATCAATGAAGTCAATGAGAATGATGATTTATTTTATGCTAGTATTGTTTTCTGGAGCACTCTCTTATAAGGAGAAAGAATTAGGAATAGTTAGGAATTGAAGTTAATTTTAAGCGAGATTATAATGTTGCATGATACTCTAGCTGTTATCAGAGAAAATTTAAAACAAAATTTGAATAAGAATAAAATTAGCATCTAACTTCTCTAACCTTAGATATTGATAGATAACAAAGAAGAATTAAAGAGGCAACCTACAAAGAATAATTGAAATATTTAAGAAATTAAATAACCAATGAAAAAATCAAGGAAACAAAAAAAATATTATATAATTAGCTGATGAGTATCTAAATGAACAACAAAGTTATTTTCAATAAACTTACATTCTTATAGAAAAGACAAAGACAAAGAAAAAATTTAATTCCTAGTAATATGAATAAGCAATTATGAGTATAGACATAGAACAAGATTAAGTCTGAAAAGAGAAATTAGAGAGAATTTGATGATATTAGATAAGACTGTATCTACCAAATGAAAAATTATTTTCTACATAAATTATTGTATGAATTAATATAATAGTATTAAATCAACATTAATATTATAATTATTTATAATGATTGTCTATTTAGAGTATTCTGTTTAGGTTTTAATAATATCTAAAATCAATTATAATTAATAATAATTTCTATTATAATGGCATTATGGGAAATATTTTTGTATATCTAAGTTTATAGAGGCAATCATTCAATTATTGGAAAAGCCATCTTTAATTTCATTAATTTCCCAAATACCTATAATTTAATAAAAAGGAAGTAAATATTCTAGTCCAAAAGTGAAATATTCTATTAGATAATTTATTGTTAAATCAATTTATAATCTATATTTTATATATAATCTTAAATTCATTATAATTCCTAATACTTTCTAATTTGTATTTTTCTTGTAGCCATATCCCAATTTATCAAATAATCTCCATCTTAACTTAGTTATCCATAATTTACATGATTATAAAATTGAATAGACTATTCAACAATAAACTAATTATCTTCTATCTTTCTTAATATATTAATAAACATGCCATTTTTATTGAATAGGAGACATTTTGATTTTAAATACTACATTTGAAAACAACTAGTATCTGAAGTTGACCCACACTTTACAAGAATTTCATTAGTCTTCTTATACTATTTAGTATTTTGATCAAAATCATACACTTACATGTATGTTACACAATATGGTTAATATACAAATTATTTATCATTTATAAAACATAATCGGTATCCATATTAATTTACTTCTATGCTTTATTAAACTACCCACTTATTATCTAGCTCTTATAATTATAACACTTAAATGGATTTATCTAATGAACAAGAAATCAATTGATTTTATTGTTCATTTAAGCATATTGAATTTATACTTCTCTTATGTTCATTAAAAGATTATTATATTTACCAAATATCTTACAATTTTACCCAAAATTTAATTGTACAATCTTTACTACCTGAAATAATAAGATCTTCTTTATTATTTAACAATAAACATAGAATAGAATTTGAATGTCCTATTAGTTATTGCTACTTACTCCATCTAGGTTCATTATATTACCATATAATAATTGTGTTATCTAAACTACCAGATACAAATCTATCGGATTTCATCATAAAATTTAAAGTTATAACATTATCTTTATGTTCATTTAAGCCTTAAATATAATTCAATTTCCCTTTATCATGATTATAAACTTTTATTTAACAATCACATGCAGCTATAACAATAGAGTTATCTTTATTAAAAGCTATTGCACGACATCCTTCAATTTGCTAAATTGAATTCTAATCAATAAGTTCATATACAAATGGATTTTGTTGTTGTTGCATTTGTAATTATTTAGAGTTCTATAACTCATTTGTTTGAATTAGAGTATTATTTAATTATTTTTAATTTGTTAAACTTTTCATATTTTTTTTTGTTTGATCTGCTATTAGTTTTATTTAATCTATTGATTATTTGAGTTTTTGAGAATACTATTTCTCATATGCCTCGATTTAACTTACACCTTTAATCAAGTTACTAAGTTCAGAAAGTCCTAAATTTTCAACATTTGAATTAGAGTATGGAAGAAATGTATCAATCATAGTTTAAAGGGATAATTAACATTCAGAAATTTAGTTCTACATATCTTGAACAATTTAGAATTTTTCCTTAATCCATGTAGGGAATATTTCGAAAGGTATTGTATTAATTTAATGTTGAGAATGACTACTCTAACAATAATGACAATAAGGTCTTTGTTATTTGCATTCAGTGTCTATGCAAACTCCAATTATTTGTAAATGATTAGGTTAAGTACATCTAATCTCCATTTCTATTAAATATAATAGAATTAAACAATAAAGAAAATAATTCAATTAAATAAAGCAAATTATTTGAACTTATAAGAAAATACTTAGATTTAAATCTATATTCTATATTAACTCATTTTTGAGAATAAAGATTTAACACAATTATTTTGTAATATATTGGGACTAAAATTAGTAAGAGAGTATAATTATTTCATTAGATATCTTAATTTTTTGAGTTAACTAGTAGTATATCTATTAATTCTTAAGAGATAGATTCTAATCCTTTAAAAAATTCAGAGATAAAATCTAAATTGGAAATTTAAATTATAAGAAAATACAATCAAGAGACTACTTGTTATAGCTAAGTATAATTCTAATAGTTTGTGATTAAAAATGTTTTAATCAAATATACATTATAATATACTTTTTAATTAAATTATAATATATCTATGAATTAATAATGTATCACACATTTGGAAGAATTAGAAGAGTAAGAGAGCAATTATGGTAAAGTTCTTAATATCGATGGACCATGTATATAGTATTCTTACATTTATAAGTAATTGTTGCAGAGAAAATGGCAAGTGCAGAAATATTTGAGATAGTGAAAATAGGTTAGAAGAAGTTGATTGGTGAGATCATTAAATTGAAAGAGGACATTGCTTTTATTTAATGTTTTGAAGATACATGTAATCAATCATAAATATAAATGATAAGCTGGTTTGAGTGTGGACGATCAAGTTGTAAGAACAAGGTCTCCATTTTGTGTTGAATTAGGACCAGGTTTATAATTGTATAGATATAGGTCTATTTACATAAGTTTTTGATGGAATTCAACGAAGATTATAAATGAATTAAGATGAATCATTCATTTATAGTCCAATAGATATAAATAGATCTACATTATTAGATCAAGATAAAATTTGGGAATTTAAACCATCTTCCAATATTCAAGAAGGTAAAATGATCAGCGGTGGTGATATTTATGGATCAGTTTTTGAAAACAATCTTTTTAATGAGCATAAGATTCTTGTAGATCCAAAAGTATAAGGCAGAGTTACTTATATTGCCACTTAAGGCAATTATACATTAAAAGATAAAGTTTTGGAAGTGGAAATAGATGGCATTAAACATCAATATGGAATGAGCCATTTTTGGCCTGTTAGATAAGAGAGGCCTGTATTTGAAAAATTATAAGGTAATACTCCTCTTCTTACTGGAATACGAGTACTAGATGGACTATATCCTACAGTCTTAGGAGGTACATGTTGTGCTTCAGTATTTTCAATTGGTGGTAAACATTTTATATCTCAGGCAATTGCTAAATATTCTAATTTTGATTGCAATATTTATGTGGGATGTGGAGAAAATGAATCTGATATTTTTAAAGTTCTTGATGAATTACGAGAACAAACTATTCCAATTAAAGGTTAAGAGGAAATCATAACATAACGTACATGTTTGATTGCTAATTCTTCTAAAATGGTAGTTCCTACAAGTGAAATTTCAGTTTTTACAGGAATAACTATTGCAGAATATTTTAGAGATATGGGTTACAATGTATCTTTGATGGTTGATTCTACAAATCAATGGACTAATATTGTAAATGAAATTTAACAGAAATTGGGTGAAATGCCTTCTTTAGAAACATATTCTTAATGTATGACAACAAAATTAGGATAATTTTACAATAGAGCAGGAAGAGTCCAATGTATAGGTTCACCTGAAAGGATTGGAACAATTACTATTGTTGGAATTGCCACACAATCAGAAGGAGTATTATTATACATTTGAATCATTAGGATTGGTCAAATCCTGCAACTGATAGTACTCTTAATAATTCAAAAGTCTTATGGTTATTGGACAAGAGATTATCTAAAAGGAAACATTGTTCTACTTTTGACTGGATTAGTTCAAATTCTAATTATGAACAACAATTAGATCCATATTTCATCTCAATATATCCAGAATTCTAAAAAATAAAAGCAATATTCAAATAAATATTGAATGAAGAATCAGAGATGATAAAAATAAACTAGTTATAAGAAATTACATTGTCGGAAGAATAATTACTAACTTTAGATGTAATGTCTAATTTAATATTATTAGATGGCCTTAATTATCAGAGAACAATTCCTATACTAGAATACATTTAATAGTTATGATAAAAATTGTCCTCTTCTTAAAACAATAGGAATAATGAAATGCATTGTTACCTTTTATGAATGTGCATAAAAGGCTATTCTTGAATCCTCCCAAGATTAAAATATTACTTGGAATTAAATTTAGAAAAAAACAAAAGATCTACTTTTATAATTGAATTAACTATCATTTTATGTATTATAAACTTTAGACATTTTTAGAATGTTAAAACAGAGTAATAAGAGACATAAAATTATTTCACTAATTTAGCAGATAAAATTTAATAAGCGTTTAAAAATTTAAATGAAGAATGAGAAGTTAACAATTTATAACAATATTATTAATATTTTTGGGTATAATTTATATGTACATTACTTTAGTTTAAATTAATTTATACATTCTAAACAATTTATTTAGTTCAATCTGAAATAAATAAAGTATCTTACAATGTATTCAGTTGTTTAAGATTAATTATATATCCTGAGAAGTCTATAGAATGTGTAATAAAATTGAATGAATATTTAATATTATAAATCTAAGTATTGATTTAAATTTCTTTTTCATTTTTAGCTATATTTCCTTATTTTTAATCTATTATGAATAACTATCAAAAATAAATAAATATTCTCCATCCTCACTTATGGTTCCATAAATATCCCTTAATGAATCAATTTTAAAAATATATTGATTATACTTATTGAATTTCACAAATACCTTCTGTTTCAAGGCTAAATTTATTATATTTACTTAAGGTCATTTTTACAAATGAGAATGGATTTATTTGAATAGTGTAAGATTGGACATAAACTATAATAATATTCACCATTTTTAGAAACCTAGATATAGTTAAATTTGATAAATTCATCCTTTTCATGATTAAACACATATTAGAAAGCAAACATAAAAAGATTCTAAGAACATATAACTATTGAAGAATCAATTGAATCAGTGATAAATTAGGAAGATTAATGGTGGTAATATATCTCTCATAAGGCAAAAATAATGAGATAGTTTTGAGTGAGCCTTATTTAAATTAAAATACTTTGGCGTAATTCAGTAAGGCAGTAACCAGAATTTTGTTATAATTATTAATAGTCATTATAGTTCAAAATTAGATGAATTTTAAGAGTATTACATTCTTACGTTTTGCATTTTGAATATTTTTATAATTATTTGATTAAATATAATATTTTAATTTTACATCAATATAACTACATGAAATTCCATGCATTATATATAATTTATAATTCTAAAATCCTATTCAATGATAATAATTATTGTTAATTTATATTTCCAATTATTACGTTTTAAAGTCATAAAAATTCTAATTATTTCCTCTATATATAAAGTGAATATTTATAAAATCCATCCATATTCATACGAATATGATGAAGTTAAGTATTTTCTAATCTAAAAATTTGATTAACTAATATGATATTAATAATCTTAATAATTATACAAAATATATAAGTAAATAATGGATGAACCTGAGTTTGTTTGTAATTATGATGGACATGATGAAGAAGAGATTATTGGATACTGTTTAAATAAAGACTGTCAACATAATGCATAATTCTGTTTGAAATGTTGTTGGGATAAACATGGAGATCATGAGGAAGATTGCAAAACATTTAAACAAATATAAAAATTATTGTAAACTAATAAACAATAATAAACTGGATAAAGTGATGAAGTGAACAACAAATTAAAATCTATATAATCTAAATGTGAATAATTATGTCAAAAGAAAAATATTGGTTATGAAAAACTAGATGAGATAGAAAATAATTTGAAAGAAAAGGAATATCAGAATTGTCTAGCAGACATATAATTTTTAAAGAATATCCATAATCCAAATTAATCTAATTAAAGTAATACAAATTTTTTATTTCTTAGAATTGATATTAGAATAATTAGATAATATTCTATAAGCTTTAAATACATTGGGAATTCTTTAAATACCTAAAGTTTTAACATCATAATCATAAAATACTGATAGTATACTAAAGGTTTAAATGAAAGGTAAACATATCAATATATCAACTTAGATTAAGGAATTTAAGTTATACTAGAAGAATAAAATTAATCTGGGTAAGTAATTAAAAAAGAAGAAGTTAATTTATTGAATAAATAATAGGATGAACTTCCTTATAATAAATCATGTCTAAAATCCAAAGTGCCATAAGAAAAATCAGTAAAATTCTCTTAAGAAAATTAACAATAGACTCAACCCAATAAAGACTAAAATCCTATTTTCTAAACACCCAAAGATCCTTTATCTAATTCTTATTAATAAACATTATAACAATTTTACCAAGAAAGTACACCATTAAAGACAAATCAATAATCAGCATCAAATATCTATAATCCTGTGAATTAAAACGTTATATCTGAATAATAAAAATTGAATACTCCAATAACCTAAGTACCTTAAATACCAACAAATCAATAGTAAATTATTTCCTAACAAACACCATAATCTTCACGTAATGCTATAATATATTATAAATTAGAATAAAATATGGAATAAAGGTAAATTTAATAAATGATGTAATAATAGAGTAACGATTCTTAGTCTGAAATCATTAAATAAAAATTTGAAGAGTAAGTCTAAAGAGAAATAAATAAAAAACCTGAGTAATTTATAAATTAATGTTAAGGTATAAGAATAATCCTCAACCATAAATAAAACTTACAGATCAAGAATGGGAATAGTATAAAAAAGTTATTACAAGTGCATAAGATCAAAGTAAACAATTTAAAGAAATTATTTTTAGATTAAAATTTTGTAATTGATACTGAAGTGACTACTTATTATGATGATGATCACCAATAATAGTTAGATGAATATGATAAATTTCTGGAGAAAGATCCATTAAACATTGAAAAACTTGTGTTGAAATGTATAATTTTATATCCTAATTATTTTCTAGGTAAAACATTAATCATGTCCAGAAAAAATAAAGAAGCCCTTGAATGTAGTGAATTCATCAGAGATATAGAGCCATACAATTTTCAACCATATATTTTAATAGGCATGGCTTTAAATCAATTAAAGAAATTTGACGAAGCTTTACATAATTATTGTATATCAATTTAAATTGAACCAAGTTATGAAGCTTATCTCTTATAAGGTATATAATTTAATACATACTCTCAGGTGTAGCCTTAATGGCTATTAATTAGTATGATGATGCAATTGAATCCATTGAAAACTCTATTAGAATGCGTCCATAACTAGAAGATGGCTATTATTAAATGGGTTTGTTAAATTAATAAAATTATAGGTCTTGCATTAATTAAGAAATAAAAGTATTAGTAAGCAATTAAATACTTTGAAATCACTCTAAGGATCTCTCCAAAACACAGTTAGGCATTGTAATAAAAAAGTAATTTCTAGAATCATATATTTTAGATTTATGCTTATAGTAACTACAAGAATTATAAGGAGCTATCAAAGATTCAGATGATGCAAATTAAAGGGATTAGAGAGAAGAAACAGTCTATTTTAACAAAGGTTACTTTTACTTCATAATCTAGGATTGGAATTATTTAAAGCATAAAATTATAAATAAGCATTACATTAATTTGAAAAGGCCATATCAATTAATTACTAAATGCATGAAGCTCATGCATATAGAGGTAATTAGACTCTTAAAATTTAGGTGAAACCTTAAATAATTTGGGAAGATTACTCGATTCCATAAAATCCTTTGATGAAGCTTTAAAGCTAGCACCTAATCCATCATATATGATAAAAAAAGGTTTGAATATTTTTCAATTTTAAAGCTGATACATTAAAAGAAATGAATAATAATGAAGAAGCTCAATTGCTTTATTAAAAGGCTTAATAAATTATTTCTAAAGAGAAATAAAATCCATAAAAGAATTGACCAATTATTTTATATATATGTATTTAACATAAAAGTTTTTAAGTATCAAATCAATTTAAAATATTGTAGATAATTAAATGAGTCATATTAATTTTATTTACTAATATTAATTGTAGATATTCTAGAATCATTGACTTTGGACATTTAATTTGTTTTAAATCTTTGATATAATTAAAAGTCTAATAGACAATCTAAAGTAATGAAGGATAATTAAAATAAAAGGGAATAAAATTTAATTAATAAGAATTAAATATATATTTGGAATGTCAGATGTTAATTTGTGTAAAAAACATTCTTAAATGGCTATCTTTTAATTAAATAAAAATGAAGTTTAGGATGACTAGAATCTTTGTATGTAATGTCTAATAACAGTTAAACAAAATTTAATTTTAATTGATGATGCATAACAATAATTAATGAACTTCAAAACATCACTTATAAATGATAAAACTAAAGAAGGATAAAATAATCTTAATTAATTAATAACTCTCAAAGAAAATCTATTACTATTAAAATAACAAATTTAGACATCAATTGATAAATATATTGATTTCATTATTTAATAAATTAAGATCTTTTAGGATTTCTAAACAAAATTTATTAATGAAATTTAAAGTCTTTAAACAAAAGATATTAATTAATTTATAAAATAATATTAAGATATTTAAAAATCTTGCATTAATTTTAATGAAAACAAATAATTCTTTTTAAAAAATTTAAGCTTTATATCAAATAATCAAAAATCTATAAAAGAATACTAAGATCTTATAGAAAGAATCAGAATTGAATTTCAAAATTATTCAAATAAATAACTAAGTAATTTAAATTAGATTAATTCTCACATTTAAAATTAATAAAAAATTAATTTAACATGTTAAGATCATATGGGCTCATAAATTATCATGGTAGATATAAATGAAAATAAAAAAGCAAAAACCAGAATGAATTGTGTTAACTGTATTGCATAATATCCCACAAATTATATTACAATGAATTAATTTGAATAAATTCTATTTAATTTCTAAGTCTAATTGTTGAATTAATATAATGAATATAAACTAAAAATCTTTAATAAAAAATCAGAACTTAATAAACTAACCTTAGATTTTAAATAAAAAACTTCTAATTATCTAAAGATTAAAAATGATTAAATAGATAAAAATACATACACATTTAATAATAAGATATCCTACCAAACTAAAATAAAATAATTTAATTGGTCTACATTATCAATTATAGAAGTAAATCAAATTGCTGAAGATATAAGTCACTCTAATTATATCATTACATACTAAGAATTAATGAAATAAGAATTTGATAAATGGAATGAAGAATTTAATATAGAATTTTAAGAATTGCTCATTAAAAATAATGAATTTGATGATATGATCCAACAAACTGATAAAAAATATAATAAAATATTTAAAAAACAATATCCTTAATTACAAATTTCAAATGGGTAAATTTAAATTTCAGAAAGACTCTAAAGATAATAGAAAGAGTAATAAAATATCTAATCATTTACATATTCTAAATTAGATGAACTTTCTATTTAACAAAATGAATATTGTTATGCAATTTCAATAAATTCAGATTGTTCTTTAATTGCAGCTGGATCCAATTAATTGATTAGAATTTTTGAATTAGAATCAGGAGCAATCAAATTATTGTAAATCTTAAATGAACATAAAAATGCTGTATTCACTTTAAATTTTATGAATATATCTAACTCAATTATTTCTGGTAGTTGTGATTAATCAATTAAAATTTGGAATAGAAATTAATAATTGTAATGGTATTGTTAATAGACACTCTAAGGTCATTCAAGTTTTATATATTGTTTAATATTAAATTAAAATTAAGATTTAATTATATCAGGTAGTGATGATACAACAATTAAATTTTGGATTAATTAAAATGGATGGAATTGTTCATAAACAATAGCAGTTCATACTAGTAATGTATCAGGATTGAGCTTGAATAAAACATAGAAATAATTAATTACATGTGGTGATGATAAATTAATTTTAATAATAGAAAATTCAGACTCATTTTAAAGCAAATGGAATGTAATTTAATAAATAAGATTAGAGTAATCTGGATATAGATTATGCTTTATAAATGATAGTATGTTTTCATTTTAACCAAATTCATCAACACTTATGTACATATATGAAGTAGACAATACAACTAGAAAGTATATTAAAATTAAAAATGTAGAAGTAAAGAATGGAAATAATTGTAATTATCTATTTCCTTAATAATTTATTAAGAAAAAATAAATCCTTATAAATAAAAATGGATCAAAAATTAATTTTTTGAATATTTAACTAAAAGATGAAATTAATCTAGTATCATTTCTAGATTTTGGTACAAAAAATATTTTCGGTTAAATGAGTGAAACTGGAGAATTGTTAGTAACATGGGATGATAAGTCTAAAGAAATATAAATTAGGAAGTTAAATTATTAATAATAATGAAATTAAGATATAAATATAATTAAGAGAATTTTTTTTATATAAATCAGTTAATTATTGTTAAAAATTGAATTTTAATTAAATATTATAATTTAGAAGTGAGTCTTTCTCTCTAAAGATATTATGAATATTAATTATACATTATGATAATTAATGTGATTTAATTGTTGTTATAATATATCCTGCTTCTTTTTAAGTGAGACATAATCCTTAAATTAGACATTATTCAAATTAAAGAATAAAATAATCTTAAATTTGAATAAATAACTATATCTTATGAATAATAATAATTCTATAATTATAATTATATTTAAACAATTATGGAATTATAAATATCATTATTAACTTTTTCGCATTAAATGTTATGTTTACTTAAGTAAATTCATTATTGTATCTTATTTTTTAATTTTTCTTTTCTTCATAAAGTTTTACTGTGAATTAAAATCATTTTTATATAACTAACAATAATTATGGATGAATACCTAATAGATAACTTGAGATACATTATTATGTGGATAATAACACTTAAATTCTTTGATTATCTCAAAATCTTTAAATATTTCAAGATATTATCCTCTGATTAATTTTGATCCATTAATATCTTCATCTGAAGAATCATCAGATGTTACTTTAATAGCTAATCCTCTTTATATATTTTAATTATGAATTTCTTTACTTTCTTTATTATTTGTAATAACTGTTTATTTTCTATCTCTCTATTATTGTATAAGTTCCTCCTTCTATTTAATTTTCTCAAACTAAATCATCATACTTTATTCAATAGGTTTAAATTCTTATTATGGAAAGTGTTAAATTTAATTTTAATTAAATTCTTGAAATGCAACCTATTTATCAATTAATCTTTAATTATTTCTTAAGATTTCTTCTTCTAAATATTATTTTTTTTAATTATTTTCATCTTCAGAATTATCTTAATCTAATACTTTGGTATATATCATATTATTTGATTACTTTTTATTTATTTCTTAATTTTAATTATTATCATTATCTACTTAATTGTTATTTTTAATAGAACGATAACTTTTTGAATATTCTAATTCAAAAGATAATTCATCTAATTTATTTTACTTATTAGATAAAAGTTCTGATCCTTTTTCATTTTATATTATATAATCTTAGATGCTTTATTTTCTCTTAATAGGCATTGGCACTAAAGGATTTCTTTTTTATTATTGAGATACAATTAATTAATTATTATGTCTAAAGAATTTAGGTAATTAATCAACATTATCATCTCTTTCAGTGAACAACCTTTTAAATTAATTTTATGTTCGTTTTATATTATCAAATTAGTCTGATTGTTTTCTCTCAAATTTTTATCTAATTGAACTTCTTTTCTTCACTATTCTTTATTATGTTTCCTTTGTATCAGTATTTTGATTAGAAGGTAAAATAGAAGTTTATTATTATTCAATTTAAGGTAATTAATCACTAATATTAATTTCATCAGATCTTTCTTCCTTAGTTTATGGTTCTTCCAAAATAGGTTATATTTTTAGATTGTTTAAGACTGTTAATAATCGAAAGTCTTAGGATTTACTTAAAATTCCAATTTAATTGTCATCCTCTTTAGGTAATTCTTGAATTTAAGTTATATTATCGTCCTTTAAAACATGATGATTCTGAACATTATGAAGAGATTATTGAGATATACAATTAATTGAAGTTGGATTATTTGGCATTGGAGTTATTTACTTAGTGAATTAATTAGATAAATTATAAGAGATTTTTTCATCATATTGTTATTATTATTTAATGGCTACTTGCAATTCTAGGTTGTATATAATATTATACATTCTTTAATTCCTTCCAAATTACATATCTCATCATTCTTTATAATATATTATATAACACTTTCCATAACAAGGAAATGATGTTTTTTTGTTGATATTCTTCTATCTTCATTATTTCTAAATTTAAAACTTCTATCTTGAGGTAAATTATGTCTTAATTGATATAATAATTTTGTTCTATTTATACCTCCAAAAAGGAGAGGACAATCAAGAATAAAATGTTTTGATTTTCTACAAATTGAACATATAATTGAAATCTTTCCAAATTATTTTTGTATTCTAATATCCTCTTCAAAGTTTTTATAGATTTCCTATAGGATTTAAATAATATATTATACATAATCAATTTCACTCTATTTGATATTGTCAATCAAAGATTATCTATCAATAGCTAATAATTTAGTATTTTTTGTAGCAATTGCTTCATAATTATATTCTGTATTGAGAATAAAATTTAATTGACCTACCAAACATGGTGTCTTTAATTTTTATAATATTCTTTTTTTTTTATTAATGATCACATGTTAATCAATTTATCCATTTACTAAAATATATAAATTTTCTGCTTTCTAATTTGATTTAAATAAATATTCATCTGGTTATAATTAGACTTCTTTAAATTACAAACAAAGTGTATTAAGTAAAGTATTACTAAATTACTTAAATAAATCCAATTATTTTAATAATTTAATATTTATGTCTACAATCATTTAATCCTTTAATTATTATGGAATTTAATCTTAAAATTAGATTACTTCTTAAGAAGGTTTGCTCCAAAAATATTCAAAATATCTTCTGAACTTTATTTACAATGTAGCTGATACTTTTTAATTTTTTAAGAATTTATTTAAACTATTCATATTTGTTTTAAATTAAACAGATTGTTTAGACATATCTTAAAATATTTATCCAATACTATTAACTGAATAAGCAAAGGTTGCTGTAGATATTAATGTCATTATTATACAAAATAACCTTTCAGTTACATTTACAGGAGTGATATCACCATAACCAATAGTTGTCATAGTAACAATACTCCAATAAAATGAAACAACATATCTATCAATCCACATTGAATTATAGAGTTATTCTTTTATCAACCATGTTACTGTATTTTTATTACCCCAATCTCCCCAAACTCCTAATTTATGCCAGATGCAAGCTGAAAAATGAGCACATAATAATATAAAAAAACTCTATTATAAATATATTATTACATTAGTTTAACTAATTCAAAAACAGTTGTTTATTATTATGTCAATTCTAAACGATTAAATAAAGAATTTGTTAATTTAGATATTTGGAATACTTTTAAAATAATTACTAGATCTAAGTATATAAAATCAAATTATCTTCCAATAAAGAATGGTATAATTAGAACCAAATCAATTAGAAATTCTCTTTTTAGATATCGTTTTATTAATCGTTTTCTATTTTTAATAAGTACTCCTCTACTATAAATACAGGTATTAAATTTAATTATAATTTCTAATAAGAATGAATAACTTGGTAGTTATTCAAAAATGAAATCTTTTAAAACCCAATCCATTTTAACAATTTCTACAAATGATAATCGCAATGAAACATAAAATACATTAATTGTAACTATACATAGTAGATAAATATTCCAAATTATAATTATTGTGTCATCTGGTTCCAATAAAAAAAACTACATAATTCTCTTTATATAATTCCTTCTATAATCTATAATAATAAAGGTTATTACATTATAAGAAATTCACTTTTTCATCAAATTTAATCCTAAACGATTATGCTTTAACTTATGTAAAATAACCTCTATGTAAATAATAATTATAATCTGCAGTGTTATCCTTAAGTAATTTAAAAAATTGACGATTAAGTAATTTAAAGGAAGTAGTAAATGTTTATTTCGTAATCGATTATATAAATTTTAGAACTATTAGAATAATATTGAATCCATTAATTTTCCAAGTATTATTGAATTAATATTGAGAGAATTATCTTCTGAACAAATTCTGACTCTATTTATGAAATTGAGTGTTAATTCTCTCTGAATTTTATTATTCTTCATATTGTTATGAAATGTTCATAATTTTATATATTTATATTTTATATCATTTCAAGGTAAAAAGTTATCTTCTACCCCATCTTAGAATTATTCATCATCTATATTTTGTCTAACATTAGTTTTAGGAGGTGGTTATTTATTTCCACGTCTATGATTATAATATGAATAAATAAATACCTAGTATTATTTGTAAAACTAACAGGATTCTCATCTCCTTATGGTAATCTTACTTATTCCTCTTCATTATTAATTAAGTTCATATCTTGATCTTAATATCCATCCATCATTTCCATTTCCCTTTCTAACTTCCTCAATTATCCAGCATATTCTTCATATTATAATCCCATTTCTCTACATAATTAAACTAAAAATCTGAGACCTGAATAGTTTAATACAAATTAATACATTCAATATTATCAGGATAATCTGAATAGATCTTCTAATAATTTCCCAATGCCTTTTAGAAATGTCCCATTCTTCTATAACAACTTGCAACCATTAATTTCCATTTGACATCTCTTGGTTAAACCTATGCAGCTCTTTCAAAGTATAAACTAGCCTTTTCATACATTTCCTATTTCACATAATACACTCCCAACCATGAAATTGTTTCTATGTTAGTAGGTAAGATTCTATATGATTCTTAGAAATAATGTAAAGCCTAAGGTTCATCATCCTCCTAATAAATTATATATTAATATATATACTCTTGCAAATAAGGATCCTAATCTGGCCAATATGTTTGGATCATTAGGTACTTTATTCATTACTTCCAAATACCATTTCATAGCTTATTTAGAATTACCTGTCATTTCATATAATGTAGCCATTTAAAACAAAACTTCAGGTATGCAAACAATAGTTTATAATTTATCTAATGCTTATAATGATTCAACAAACATATTCAATTTTCTATTGACATATGCCAAATTATATAATGCTTCAATACAATCAGCTTCTACACCTATTGCTTCTAGATACTATTCTTTGGCTCTTAAGAATTCATTTTTAACATAAAGACAATTACCTCTATTGACTAAAGCTTTAGCATTATATCTATCATAAGTAATAGCAATTTCAGCATATTTCTCAGCTTGTTTATAATCATTTTCCAAGAAATATAAAAATGAGATATTTGTAGCTATTCTTGCCATTATTAATTTATCCTTCTTTTCAAATCCTTTTAATGTTTCAATTGATTTTTCAATATTCTTCTTTTTTAAAAATGCCATAGCTTTACATATTTCAATTTCAGTTTCAGCTTCTGGAAATGTTGAATTCTTTAACTATTCTAAAATCCATTCATATCCTATAATGATATCATCTTCAATCAAAGGTGCAATCAATTTAGCTGATGTGACTATATAATATATAGCTTCTCTTCTTCTTTCTTTAGTATCTTCTCTTAATTTATCTGTAATTGTTGCACCCTTATTTTCATTATTTTCTTCTTCACTTTCTCCTGGTATTTCAATTGTTATTAAAGTAACAAAATAATCTTTCATCTTATTCTTATTTCCACTTAAATATAAACAGATCATCAGATTAAATCCTGTTGGAAAATCAGGAGAGCTCTTAAGTATTTATTCATAAGTTGAAATAGCCTCTTTAATTTTCTCTTTACCAAGTCTAACTTAGGCATGACCTATATTTTTTTATATTTTGAATCTCATCTCTTTAGAAGTAGCAGGAATCAAGTCTAATGCCATCTTATACATTTTTATGGCAGTAGGATATTTCTTTTATTCAAAATAAATATTGCCCATATTTACTCTTAATCTGCCTGCTTGAGGATATTATTTACATTTTATAATTTCTTGATATTTTGCTAGAGCATCTTAATGTAATCCATTAGCATGTAAAGCACATGCTTAGGTTAAGGCTGCACAATAGCTAAGATCAGTATTAATAGATTCAGCCAAATTTTATGCTTCCTTAGATTATCTTAATTTTTTCTCCTTATTGAATGCTTCTTTGGCTTTTTCTAAACAATCTGATAAATTTCCTCTTAATTTAGCCATTGCACTCTATTCTATTAAAGTATTGATTTCTTTTTCTATTGATTTAAATTATTCTTCAGGATTAGTTTCAAGTTTTGGTTTATTCAAATTTAATTGATTCTGAGTGGAATTGAATGGGTCTTTCTTCTACCCAAAATTGGCTCCTCTATTAGATGTCATAGGTCTAGCTTCTGCTTAAGGTTATCTTGCTGCTGTTCCAATAGGTTTTCCTCTAGAAGGTTATGGTCCACCTGGCGCAGGTTATTATGCCTAATCTAATAAAAATGATGAATTACTCTAACATTTTCGAAATTATAATTATTGACAGGTGGTTTTCCTTAATTGAAATTATTACCACTCATACCAAAGGCACCGTATTAGGATGAATTCATATTATATATTATTTAAATTTTATAATTATATACTATACTGTATAAATTTAATATATATATATAGACAATTATATTATCAACCAATATATTATACAAATCTATTGTAATCCATTCTATAATAAGGATTGAAATCATCATAAATTAGATTTTATAAAAACACATCTTCCCATAAACTCTTGTTACCTTATTTAACAATATACAATGGAGCATACTTTGTGAATTTATTGCTTATCATAATAGATATAATAATACTATCTTAATTGTTCAATAAGAGTACAGATTGCATTATTTAATTATAGGTTATCCTCATATAAATGTTTAGTATGGTATTCTTGATCAAATAGAGCTCCTAATTAAGTTGGATCATGTATTCTTTAATTACACATTCACTTACTTGCATATATATAGAATTAAACAGTATCCACAATCCATCAGATAAAGACCTCCTTTTGATAATTCATCCAAAACTAAAGATAATTATTGTGGGTACACAAACTAACCCGAGTCATCATAAATACATTCATATTCTTATAAATTAGTTACATTATATAATTAAGGTACTAAATAAGTAACCAATTCATCAAAGTGAATATATTGAAATACAATTCTAAAGTAATTGACATAATCTGTCAAGATACTTTATTAATCATAAGAGTAATTCAAAATAATAGATTTCATGATTCCTAATGAGTAAGCATGCATTTAATCCAAATTTATATTGTATAACTTACAATTATAAAAGATGGATCTCATAGTTGAGATTATGAATTCTTTAACTGGAATCATATTCTTAACTGAATTAATTTAAAACAAAGCCATTTTAAAGATGGTCATAGCCAAAGTGCTTTAATCAATATGTGAGTATATAGTTTTAACAGAATTACTCAATGGAATACATATATTATGAACTCGAATCCTTCTCTCACTTTTAGATGATGTATACAATAAAGCAGTTTATATGTAAAGATGATCATAAGGTAGATTAGATTCAGTTAATTCTAATTCATAAACTAAAACCTTTTAACTATCAATAATGATTATATATATTTACTCATCACAATTAGTTATATTTAATAAATCTGAAGATTTCACAACATAATTTCCATAAACATGTTTAATCTTCCATCCAATTGAAGATCTAATTCTAAAAACTGATTCCCAGGCATAATCTTTACTCAATACTTCTTGTAAATCATTCTTAAATCTTGTAGCTAATAAATTTATAATAATTTCTTACTGTACACTGTTGGATCATCATAATAAAATACATCTCCATTAAGATAAGTGGCTAATTAATTAATTGTATATATGTTCATATAGTTATTTGGAATAACAAATATTGATGGACATATAAATTGAAAATACATACTTTCAGTCATTTATGTCAATACTGATTTACTTTTATGTAAATACTATTATTGTTACTTTCCATTGTTTACAATACTCAATTCTTTAATTGGTGAAGATGTTAAAATGATTAACTTTGCTCCATTATTTGATATTAACTTTTATGATATCCTTAATGCTGATATGAATTAAGTACTCCTTAAAAGAGGTTTTGGAAATAGTTTACCTAATGAATTCAAGAATGCAACAATAATGTCTTTAGAATCTTATAAATTAAATAAATATTCCCCAGGCATAGGCAATTCATTATCATCTGTTAAAACATACATCTAT
Organism: Paramecium biaurelia; assembly: GCA_000733385.1. Lineage (NCBI taxonomy): Eukaryota > Ciliophora > Oligohymenophorea > Peniculida > Parameciidae > Paramecium > Paramecium biaurelia. The sequence continues at coordinate 331,848 of JPFL01000036.1, read as the reverse complement.
GCTTATTTAAGATTTTAATTGAAATTGTACAAATGAATAGAGGAATCAAATGTCAGAAATCCAAATAAAGTTCTTTCATTAAATGAATCACTTATTATTAATTCATTCATAACTTATCCTATAATTCCTAATAATGCTTCACTCTTAGTTGAAACATCAATCATAAAAAAATATGCAGGAGCCATTGGTGGTCTTAATTAATACTCTTATCCAGCTTTGATATCATAAGATGCCATAGTTAATTCAGCTCTTTAATTTGCATTCTCTTTTGTTATTGCATTGAATTCAATTTAAGTTATCAAACCACATAGATTACATTTTAAATAATCATAATCATCTAAAAATTTCATATAAGGATTCAAATAAGCTCTACATTTTGCACATCTAATAATAGGATAGCCTCCATTATCGACAGATGCAAATCCATCTTATACCGATTATCCATACGGCTATATCATAATAGCAAATGGAATTTTGGCATCTATATATGTTTATTTTGAATGTGGGAATATATTTGATGTACATCTAATATTATTATATGAGGCATTAAATTGTAAGTAATCACTACTTTAATTATTTTTAATATATTCCTCTTCCTTCACATATGATTATTATTATTATTATTGAGCATATTATGTGTCCAATCTTCCACTCTTTTCTAGAATTTTTTTATGAACATTCATTTCTAAATAATTATTATTATAATTGATTCAAACATTTTATAGATGGATTCCAAACATGAAATTCAGTTCAAGAATAGGATCCTCTGGTGTTTCAAATGAATCTAATACATAGACTATATGTACAAAGTATATTAACAAAAAAAACAAATTGAATCAAATCCAACTCCTGTTTATTTGAGAGAATATGATGCTAAAAAATACTAGTTCCATCATCAAAAATTAAATTGATTACTGGTTAAAGTTTATTAGATGTTAAACCTATGCCAAGAGCTAAAATAATGAAATTATGCTTAATATAATAATTAGCAAAAGAAGTTGATTTAGTAGATCAAATAAAGTAGGATTTTTTAATCTAATATCAGATATTATAAACCTAGGGATAATACATAAGATGATAGTACTTTTGAATTGTTAAGATAACCACATCCTACATTAAAACATTAAAGATAATGAAAAACCATTTAGAGAATAAACAAAATTTATTGGAAATTGAAATTACATATAAATAATATAAATGAATTAATTTGATTTGATCCAAGTTGAAGTAATATTTGGGATTATCTAGATTACTAATTACTTTCCAAAATTGATTAATAGATTAACTGAATTAGGATAGGAAACTGTTAGTATAATTCAACCAGAAAACTCATTAAAATAAATCCAATTCATTTTTACTATCTTAGATGAAGTATTGAGGTATAAGAATAAATACCATTATTTTAGAGTCTTGAAGGATTTGAATCTATAATATGCTTAATTAGAGGAATAACTGTAAAATTATGAAGGATAATGCAGAGATCATATTAGGGTATGGAAGAGAAAATTAACAAATAGACAGAATAGAGATTGAAGCTTTATTGCGAGAATGTATAGGAGCTATATGATTAATAGATTGCTATAGAAAAAGATTAGAAACATTAAATTCATGTAATGAAATATCAAATATATTAGAATTATTAAAAAGAAATAACTTAATTAAAAAAAGAATTAAATGAATCCTAAAATTAAAGGAATGAAAAAAATCATTTAGAAAACTCTAAATAAACTATTGTATTAGAAAATAAATATAGATCATCCATTTTCTAAAATGGCTTTTAAAATTAAACATTTGCTATCAAATTAAATAATCGTAAAAATAGATCAATTACTGAAGCATAAGAAGTTTTGACTAAGTATATTAATTATATAATTATAAGATCAAAATAATCTATGGATGAAAGATAATATTAATTATCTCTTGATAAGACACAAGATGTGATAACTAATAATACAAGACCAAAATCTAGGATGAATGTTAAATAGAAGTCAATGACTTTATAGCTGACTTCTATTTATAAAGGAAATGCCATAAAAAAGCCATGATTTATAATAAAATGATTTCATTTAATAATATTTAAATTTTTATTAATGCTATTATTTAAGTAAGATCATTACATTTTACTCTTAAATATAATATACATAATCATATCAATAAAATAACAAATCCAATTGAATAACTATCTTCATGTGAAATACTAACTTATATTTCAAATTAATTTCCGAAATTCTTTTTAAAATATTCTAAATTCTTATTGTATAAAACTATGTTAGGTTTATCATGTTTTCTACAAATTTCTACTTCTGGAAATACTAACTCTTTAAAACTAGAAGCTTTGACTAGTGCTTCTTTGACTGCCCATCTTGATGCTAAATATTATTATTGTTATTGAATTGTTGATTTAATTTTAAATTATTCAATTTCTGATGGGTGGAGCACTTTTATCAAAAATCGTTCTGCATATTAAGCTTTGATAATATTTAACATTCTTTGATTATTTACAATATCAACTCCAATGCCTTTTATTGTTTTCATAGTATAAATATATATAATTTGATTACCACAATGATAATACTGTGATTTTAATAATAATATATAATCAATATTCTAGTAACTTATCATTTTTTCTCTCTATTTAGACATCCAAATGCCAAAAAGACTTTATCCATAAAACTCAATTTCTATTCTTATTGTTATTATTAATGTTAATGAAGCAATATCTCATTTCTATTAATTACTCTACTAATTCTAGGTTTATTAATATCATCTTATCTAATCTAATCATTCTAAGAATAATTCTTATAATTAGATTATTACTCTTGAGTTTTTAATTTAGTATAATCTTATGACATAGGTCTAATATGAGGTTCTTTTTTTTGTATTTCCATTTATTTTGTTGTAGATTTAAAGTTAATTGAAGGGATCTATCTTGTAGGGAATTAAGATTTATAAACAAAGGTCCAGATATCAATATTAAAAGTAGCAGCATGTTTTACCATCCATGGATGATTAAAGATTTAGTCCATACTTAATCTTTCAGATGGAATATATTTCAAAATTCCTTTGATTAGAGTAATGACTTCATGTGATAAAGTAGGTGCAAAATTAATAGGCTATCCTGATTTTATCTTGGTGCATAATTCTTCATTATTCCTTCCTCTAAAAGGAGCATTTCCATGCAAGAGTTCGTATAATAAGATACCTAAACTCCAAACATCTAGACTAAAATCATGAGGTTGTTTATTCAACATTTCAGGAGCCTATTTAATATAATTTGATATTTACCATATATTCATAAGTTCCACAGAATGTCATTCGTTTTTCTGTCAAACTCTCAGCACTCCAACCAAAATCACATATTTTTACATTACCTTCATTATCTAATAGGAGATTCTCTGGCTATTTATATAAAAATTATAAATTTACTTTTAGATCTCTATGTATAACTTTGTTTTTATGTAAATAGTCAATACCAAGACAAGTTTAAAAGAAATAAACAAATGCTTCACCTTCTGGCAATTTAGTTCTCTTTTTTATGTAATGAAATAATGATCCATTTTCTAATCTAAATATCATAAATACCAGCATATTCAAGAACCAAATACACATTTTCTTTATCTTCAAAATAATGATAGAGTTTGCAAATATTCGAATGAAATAGTTTGCGTTATATTTTGATTTCCCTTTTTAGATTTTCTACTGAACAATACTCAAAAACTTACCTCTTGTTCATCTAAACATAATTAAATAAAACTATTACAATTTTCATAGCATATAATTATCCATTTTATTTGTCTTTGACAAGCTTGACTGATCCATATGAACCTCTTCCCAATTCCTATTTGGAGCCAATTATTATAATTTCAAATTCTTCAGGTTTTCTTCTAATACTAACAGTTGATGATGAATCCATTGTATCATTGCATGATTTAGCTCTGTCTGGTTAATTTTTTTTACATATTCCTTTATGATAAATTGGCCTTGAACATTATTATTTTTAATATACCAATCAAGATCTCTGCATTTTATACTACAATAATTAGAAGTCATACAAAGTGGACACATTACTTTTATTAACTTTGATCTTTGTTCTATTGTAGGTTGTTTAATATTGAATTGACAAGACTTATAATCACAAAATTTATTCATATAATAATAATATTAGTTAACATAGAGATAATTGATTATGAGATATTTTAATTTTGATATCTAAAATATATTTAATCATAATTGATCCAATTCAAAAACAACATCATCGCCAGCTGAAATGAACTTCATATTGTTCTTAGCTGTCCAAGTTTTGACTACTTTCTCGAATTCCTTCTTGTTATTCATTCTCAAATCACACATATTTCTATTTTAACATGCAAAATTAGTTAGTACAACTCTACATCTAACATTTAATCCTTTTCCATATTCAGGAACTTATCCAAATTGATCTTCTGGATAAAACTAATAATAAATTTAAATTAATACCTCAACACTATCCTATTTTAATTTAACAATTTAATCAATATTCATATCCTTTAAATCTACTTCATCTAAAAAATGAATGCTACCATATTAGTTTGAAATCTTAAGATCTCTCACTCTAGTTAATTGATTATCACTCATTTCTTAAATTATTGAAATATTAGGACTTAATATATAATTATTACATTTAGGTGCTCTAGAGTTTACTTTATGTTCTTATTCTTATTCTACTGATTTGATTTAAACAATACTTGCTTATGTATAATCATCAATTTCCTTTTTATTACTCTTATTATAAAATTATTTATTGAGTGATTATTTATATTATTTTTAATCTTTTTCCTATTTTAAAGACATATACCATGGCTTAATTTCTTCCTTTTATTTTTAATTAGTCTTTGATTTAATTTTTATTTCTAAAGATGGATTCTTGATTCTCAAATTAACATTCCCTACACTAAATGTCACATCATTTTATTAAGCATATTCACTGAAAGTAGGAAATTTCTTTTTGAACTCATCTTCCACTTCTCTTAAATATTCTTATTCATTCTTAATATCAAAATCAATATTCATGTCTACTTACTATTATTAATAAACTGGATAAGCTGGATTATAATATGCTTATTAATTAGCTGAAGCTTAAACCATTGCTCCACTTGGATTATTATCCCAATTCTATTAGCCTAATCCTTATTATGGATGTTATCCAAATAATCCTTAAGGTTATTGTTACATAGGTTATTATTACATTAAACCTCCTTATTATGGGGCTGCTGCAAATAATCCTTACTATTATTATGGTTAGCCTAGTCCAAGTAATCCAGTCTATTATTATTACTATTATTGTCCAAATCCTAATCCTAACCCTGTTCCTTATGTAAATGTGTTCTATCCTAATCCTCCTGTTAAACCTCCACCAAGGGTTCCTGTTCCTAATCCTGTTCCCAATCCTGTTCCCAATCCTGTTCCTAATCCTGTTCCTAATCCTGTTCCTAATCCACTTCCTAATCCTGTTCCTAATCCACCTCCAAATCCTGTTCCTAATCCACCTCCACCAAAAGGACTTGCTTAAGTTCCTGCACCTAATCCTGTTTAATTTTGTTGTGTCTACTATTGTTGACCCAAACCTGCTAATCCTCCTCCTAGTCCAGTTCCTAATCCTGTTCCTAATCCACCTCCAAATCCTGTTACTACTCCTAATCCTGTTTATTATTATCCAAATAATGTTGGTTAAGCTGTTGCTTATTAACCAAATAATGTCGATTATTATTATTGTGGTTGTTGTCCACCTCCAAAGAGACTTTGTTGATTTTATTATTGAAATCCATTTTGAGCCATTGATTGAGATGGTTGTTTTTGATTTCTGTAATACTCTACTCTAGTTTCAGCTCTTGAGATTTAAATATTGTTTTAAGCAGTATTAATTGAACAAAGAAGTCCATCAGCATTTTTATTCAATGCAGGATTACCTGGATAGAATCTAGGAGGTACTGGAGGCTTATTGTTATTGTTGTTCTAGTTTTGAAATAGCATTATTTATATATTATTATATTTAAATTATTTAAATATATTTTATATAAATTCTATAAAACCTCTCTTTTTTTATAATTACTTATATAATCCGGATAATTATCATTAAATTCACATATTATATTTTGTTTGTATTGCTTTAATTTCTTTCATAATTGTTGTCACTTAAGTCAGATTAGCCACATACATAGGATGATTTACCTTAGCATACTTATAAAATGCATTATAATAAGCCATAAAGGTTTATAAGAATTTTTTTAATAAACTCTTCATTAAATTAGTACCCTAGAAATGTTTTTCACATTCCAATCTAAACACGTCAACTCTCTTATTCCAAGATAAATTTACATCCTATTAATATATATTGATAAATATACTTAACTAATATTTTCTATCAATTTTTTATTATCTACTTAATTAATATTCTAAACTTTCTCCACAACCCTAATTTCTGATTACTATTTATTATCATATAAGTTAAGTTCTAATTCACTTTCTTCTTTTGCATATTTCTAAATGAAATCTACAAGATTTCCAAACAACTCTTTCAAATAGATCTCAATCAATTTCTCACTAAACTTATTTGTTTCCTTTTCCAAAAATAAAGTTTCTTCTGAAAATTCTTTTTTGTATGTGGTCATCTAAGTTGTATTATATGCTGAAACAATCATTTCATAGATTGATAAGGTATATGTTATCCTATCAACTTCAATTTCATATTCTGCTCCAGTTCTCTTTATTAAATCAAAATATCTTAATCTTAATTGATTAATTCTACTCACTATCATTTTATTATCCTCAAAGTATGCATATAATTTGTATAATGATAATGTTAAATCTATGTATCTCATTACAAAACTTCTAAATCCATAATATTTTTCCAATGATCTATACAATCTCACATTAGTACTTTAGATACTTTAGATGTGAGTATCAAATACTTATTCAAACTTTGGCCATAAGATCATATTCACTTATTCAAAGTAAAAATCTAATACATGTGAATTCTTAGAATGCATATGCTTTTAAAATCTCTCATTCAATAATATGATTAATAAAAATGCATATATATCAAATATACTTACAGTTTATTTTAAATGATCTAATACAAATTGAATAGTATTCTTAAAAACACCACTAAAAATAAGTCTATTTTAATCAGGTTTCAAACTAAAGAAGTCTTAACTAAACCTATCTTCATGTAATACAGTATCAATCAAAACTTTATTAATTGTTTTAAAATATTATTCAATCAGGATTTTCTAATTTTTCTAATTCAATTATGTATGTAATAAAGGTTCTTCATCCATAAATTATAATATTTAATCACGATTCATCAATTAAAATATTGATCTATTTTCAATAGTTAATCCTACAACATTTCTTAAATTCAATTAAGGCCTATAATTTTATTAACTGTCAGGTACTATAAGATCATTACGTAAATAAACATCAATTGTTAATTTATGTATTTCTGCAACATAGATTTTCATATTACTCAAATACAATTTACTCATAGCATCTGTATAAAGATTACATAACTCTACATATATATCTAAATAATGATCTTTCATAAATTCTGTGAATATCTTATACTTAACTAATTCCTAAATTTAATATTATTGAATATTTATTTTTGGTTTCTTTAATTGATTTAATTTGTCTATCATAAATTCTCTTACTCTTTTACAAGCTGTATTTTTTAATTTAATTAATTCTGGTCCTAGATTCTTTACAGCATTTGCATCTGTTAATTCAGTGTTTTTTAGATATTCTAATTTAGAACATAATATTCTAATATATTCCACATATTAATCATTAATCTCTTTACTACATATATTATCAATCAAAGAAGGATCTAATACAGCTTAATCAACAAAACTAGATAATATCTATGATAATGCTTTTCTATTTGTTAATGATGTATTCATCTTAACACTTCTCTCTTGTAATTATGTCATCTCAGATTTAATATCATTCAAATAATCTTTAAAATTTAGTAAAACATTTTCTAACTCTCCTAGAATTTCATCACTCTTTTCAATTTCATTATCCAACTCATACATCTCTTTTTCAACCTTATTTTATTTTCCTAATAGATACTTTTAAATAGTCATATGCTGCTTCTTTTTCAATTAATTGCATTTCCAATTTTACATTATCACACATATGTCTTAAATCTAAAGATTATTCACCTCCATCCATCATTAAGTACTTTCCCATTATATATCTACTTGTTATAGGATCCAAATTATGTTCTAAAAAACTTGATAAATTCTGCTATTATTAAGACATTATAATTTATATTAATTACTTGTAGAATTTTTTAATTTTACTCTTACAAACACTCTCTAATTAAATTATTATTAAGTTAGTGTTGAATACAATTTAATTTATAATATGAATAATACTTCGATATTAAATTAATCATATTGTAAAACAGAAGGTGATGAATTTTATGGAAGCAGAGCATTAGACATTCTTAAAGAGAAGATGAAAATTTTTGATTTAGAAAAAATACCTGAATTGTCTTAATTATAAAGAGAAAGATTAAGATCTAAATAAAGAAGCAAAACTCAAAAATTATAGATTCATTCTAATAACAAATAACCTACAAATTATTCCCAATATAGAATATCAAATAAAGAATAAACATTCAAATCCACTAATGATATGTTCTCAAGATAAACAATAGAATCTATTAAAAGTAGATTAAGTATCTAAGAAGCAAAGTTATTAGACGTTCCTATCATAAAAATATCAAGAGAAAGACCTCTTACTAATAATAACGATACATCAAATACTATGTCATTAATCCTTATGGAAAAATACTATTAATCAACTCTTAAATATTAATAAAGGTAAACAAAATAATTATAAAAATAAACAAAAATGTCTAATACATCGATTAACTCAATTTCATAAATTATAAGTAACAATTAAGCAGTTAAAAATTATAAAAGAAAATTAAGAAATAGTAGAAAAGATTTAATGAAAGAAATCCCTCAATAATATCAAATTCTTAATCATTCAAGATAATTTAGTTATGATAAATCAAATTAAGAATATAGTAGAACTACTTAAATACAAAGTAAA
>JPFL01000036.1:269219-322726 GCA_000733385.1 Paramecium biaurelia | reverse complement strand
TATTTATTTTATATATTAATAAAGATTTTACAATAATATTTATATTTCTATTATAAATAAATGTCCAATAACCAGAATTATATACCTAGAGTAACTTAAATAAATCAATAAAAAGAAGGAACTATTGAAATAGAGGGGAAAATATATGAAAATCTTCAAGAATTAGATTCTTAAGGTACTTAATCCTAAAATTTAACTGGAAACCTTTAGGGTAATTTGAAAGAAGAGATAATTATCAAAAAATATTATGAGATAAAGGAAGAGGAAATATAAGCAATTTAGAAAATTAGAAAATAATAAAATGAAAAATAATCTAAATGCTAAAATATTATATAAATTATTGGATTTAAGGATAATAGAATGAACAGATGGTTGAAATAAGAGCCAATAGTTTATGTGGTATTGGAAAAATGTAAAGATAATGTCCTAAAGTTGATATCAGAAAATAAATCCTTACCTTACATCATGAAATTAAAGGTGTTTGCATAAGTAAATTAAATTATTTATTAAGATGCTATAAGGAGTGAAGGAATTAAATGATTTAGGTTATTTTCATAGAGATGTGAAACCAGAAAACTTTGTCTATTCTGAAAATAAAAATAAAGAATATAAAATTAAATTAATAGATTTTGGATTCGTAAAAAGAACAGATACAAGATTGTCAACGCCTTAAATCGGTACTACCTAATACATGGCACCTGAAATTATAATACCTAAGAATAATAATGATTTTTATGATAAGACTGTTGATATTTGGAGTCTTGGGATTACTTTTTATTATATACTTACTGAGTAAGAGTTTATTTAAGGTTTCATTTTTATATTAATTTTTAGCTAAAGATACTTCACATTTTAAATAATAATTATAAAAATTAACCTAAGACCAGATAGGTGACAGTATATCTCGCTCTAATAAGATCGAAAAATATGAGTAAAGTTTACTATCATAAATGTTATAAAAAATCAACACCTAAAGAATAGGATTGGATACTTTAATAGAGAAAATTAATTTGAGAATAAAAACTTTTGATTCTCGGATTTCTTCTTATTAATAGGATAATGAAAAAATGGATAAAATGAAAAGAGAATTAGAAAAGTAGATAGAATTTGAGTATATTGGAAGATAAGAAAAGCTTAAAGATGAATGTAGAAGAGAATTAGAAAATGAAATAAAAAAAAAGGAAAATGAAATAAAAGAGTAACAAGAAAAAGCTCAATAATATGAAAAAGATATATAATAAATAACTGAAATGAAAATATAATAAGAAATATAATATTAAAATGATATGGAAAAATTCAAAAAACAGAAAGAGGCTGAATATTAGGATAAAATCGAAAAGCTAAAATAAATAGAATAACAAGAAAAAGAACACTTGATTTAATAAAAATTAAAACAATTAGAAGAGGAAATTGAAAATAAATATTTACTAGAATACAATTAAAAAGTGATTTAATTAGAAAATACATAATCATTACAATGTTAACAATAATTAGAAGCAAAAAGATAAGGTTTGTAAAACATCTTGCAATCCTAAAAAATAACAATTAACATGCTCATTGATCAACTTAAAGAATAATTAAAAATTCTTATAGATTTAAATCTGCCTGATAATTCACAATTATAGTTAAAATCTTAAATTAATGATGAAATGTAGAAAAATTAATAAACAATAGTATTCATTGAGTAATAATAATAAGAGATAGGTTAATCATAGAATTACGAGATGCTTCAAGAGTATGAGATAAAAAATGTTAATGATCATAATAATTTAATTACAGAAGAATTAAATGTAAGGAATAAGATTACTGAGTCATTGTTGAATAAATTAAAAGAAAGCTTTTCAACATAATTTCAAATGTTAGAATAAGAATAATTTTCACCTTGTTCTTAAGATATTTAAAAAATTAATGAGAAAATAGGTTTTTACGAAGAAGAACAGTTTGATTTTTAAGAGAAAAATCAAATTCAGGATGTTATAAGATTACATTAAAATATTTCATAAGATTTATAAATATTAAAAACAAAAGAATAATCAATTTTATAATTTGAGTAATCACAATAGATTAATCAATATTAATTTTTGATCTTAAAACTTGAAGAACTTTAATAGTCTACAAATCAACTAAAAAAATATACCAAGGAGATAAATTAGTCTATTCAATAAGCAGATATTAATTTTTAGGATAAGCAAAATAGACTAATAGATGATTTATAAGAGTAGTTGTAGGATTGTTAAGATAAATTTAAGTATTTATCTAAAAATCTGAAGTATACATAAGAAATAGATAAAATATTTAATCAAACTGAATATACTTTTTCTTAGATAAATCACTTAAGTAAATTATTGAATTTAGGAATATTTTAGAATTATTCTGAATTCAATCAAACTTATAATTAAATTTCTAAATAATTATAATCTTTTGAGAAATAATATAACTCTTTACTTTCATAAATTTATAACAATTAATAAATTGAATTAAGGAATGTAGAAAGAATAAAAATATTAGAAACTACAAAACAAGAATTAAATTATTTTATAGAGAGATTATCTAATTTAAAATAATAATTTAATAATTTAATTTATAATCAAGGTGGCATCAATGAATAAATTAAGAATTAAATCAAAGAAAAATCATAATATATAGATTAAACTATTTCTGAATATAATAAGTAATTTTAGATTTTCTAATGCTTCAATTAATTAGATTCTTGTGAAACTATAACTAAATAAATAAAAGAAATGGAATCATTTTAACAAAAGTTAAAGTAGCAAATAGTTGAGGAAACAGAAAAATTAAGTAAATTATAATTTTTAATTTAAACATCATATATTGATAAAAGCCTATAAGAAAAAGAATTATTTAAATTAAATAATTAATTGCAATCTTAATTCATTTAATTCTCAAAAGCTTTATAATCAATTAAAATTGCTTGTGTAAGTAATGAGTTTTTAACTAAAATGCTAGCCAAAACATCTTAACTTGAATAAATGTTAAAATAATAAAAAAATACTTTACAACAAAATTTCGATATATCCAAAGAAAATTAGATTTTATTAAAAGAAAAAATTATTGAGATTGATAACCAAAAAGATTTTTTCAAAGGTGAAACCCAAAAACGTCTTGTAAAATTACAATAAAATAGTTTAAGAGCAGGAGAAGAATTAGAAGGGCTATTTAATAATGTGAATTAAAAATGTAAATAAATATAATTTCAATATATGAATAATGAAATAATGTAAAATTACGAATACTTATAAAAGTAAGATAAAGAATTATCAGGCGAAATAACTTCGATAAATGATAAAATCTTTAATTAATAATTGCACCTGTAAGAATTAAAATAGTTAAAAGATAATGTTTAATAATTAATTTAAAAATTGAATGACTTAAACATGAAAATTCCTTAGAATAATAAAATTCAAGAGTTTAACAATGTATTTAAAATAAATTTAGAATCATATGAAATAATGTATGCTCTAGTTAATTATGTTAAGTAGTTTCACATTAAACGATATTACGAAAGAATCAAAGAATGTGCAAATAAATAAAGAAGTAGGTAATAGAATTAAAGCCAATATGTCAAATAATTTAATAAAAAATAAGAATATGATTTAGAAGTTAATACCTAGAAAGAGAAGGAGGCTTAGGAGTTATTATAGAGATACTATAATATTTTATTTAATAATGCCAGTAAAATGATGATTGAAGCAATGGAAAATGATCAATAATAGATGGATAAAATTATTATAGAACAAGAAAATTAAATAAAATTAACATTTAATGTAAAATTAAAAGGTTTTTTAAGATAGTAATTAATGATAAAAGACATTATTGATCAATAATACTATAAAGTAAAATAATTTTCATAAATGTTGATTTTCAAAAGCATGTCTATTGCCAATCATTAGGATAAATTTATTAACATATACTGATATTCAATTTTCAAATAATCTATTTATTATTTATCTTTTTGGATATAAATTTAATATTAAATTAAAATGTATTAATTGATTGTATGTTTATAAACTATAATGTACGTAGATATTGTAATTAATTATTGAAAAACATATGTTTTTAATATTATCATAAATCAATCTATTTTTACATATAATAAAAATATCCTTAAACTGTAATTTAGTCAATGTCTTAATGAATGCAATCAAATTAATTTTATTGTTTTTGAATATAATCAATAATAAAATAGATTATAATTTAATTTATCTAAAAAATAGTTATTAAAATACGCCTATTTGTTAATGAATGTAATACAAATTTAAATAAATATATTATAAGTAATATAAAATAACCTTTGCAAATATATTCAAAGGTTCCCTATAAAATTACTGTTCCAAATATTTAATTGCTCATAACATAATCATAAATTTCTATATGTTAGTCATAATTATGTTTGAAACAAAAGTAGATAAATTAAACAAATAATATTTATTAAGAGAATGTATTGAGATTAAATCAGATCAATTTTTAAATGAAATCTTGTTATTATAATACTTTATAGGAACCTGTCAATAGATCTTTCAATTATTTATCAAAAGGTTTTATTAAATTGTAATTGTGCTCTTTAAAGTTTAGAATCTTGATTAAATTCAGTTTATCCGATCTGATATTGTTCTTTAGAGATTATATTAGTTATTGTTTATGAATGTTTGTTTACTTTATAATTATATGATTTACACTTATATTCTATTGGTGGGTTAACTCTTTAATAAAATATTTATATTGTATTACAATAAATAAATAAATTGATTGGTGTAATCAATCATAACAAAACTCATTAAAAAATTAATTTTTATGAGGATTATTGAAATGGTAACTATCTTCAAGATTATCAAGTGAATATCGTCGAATTCTGAGTCTATGGGATTCATCACAAAGATATTCTTATTATTCATCTTGATCTTAAATGCTTGGAAGTAGTTCTAAGGTCAATTATGATTAAAACCTTGATTAGGTCGTAGTTCTGGGCTGAAATACTGTATAAATTCACTTGTGTTACGCAAAGAAATTTAAGTATCAGTATCTAATATTATAAATTATTATTTAATACTAAATTTTTTTTTGTTTTTCTTTATTCTTTTCTAACCAGCTGGTGTATAAGGATTAAATTTTTAATGATGAGATCTATTTATTTATAATCTGGATTATTGTACCTGCATTAAGAAGGTGAACGTGTACCAATAATTTCAGACATCAATTTAAAGATTTTATTATTTTTTCTATTTTATTGACTTTACATAGTTGTAGAATGATGTTTTTCAAGAAATTCTACATATGTTTGATGTTCTTCAGGTGTCCAATGACCACTATTTTTTTTATTATTAAATTCTAATTCTTTATTGATTCTCTTTTTTATAGGAATAGTTGAATATTTTTTAGCCTTTGATAAAATAAAATGATTACTTTAGGAGTTGAATTGCATTCTAAGTCATTATTAAGTACAGAATTACTAAAAGTTTCTAAGGTGTCACTTTATTTTATGTAATCATTTGAGATTTGAGAAGAGGAAGGAGAATTAAATGATTCCTAGTGCATTCCCTGCATCTCAATAGGATATAAATATTTATAAAATGGTTTCTGATATTGAGACATCATATAATTTTATATAATGAAAGACTTCAATAAACACCCCCATATAAATAATATGTAATTTTTATAAATTTAATTAATTTATCAATTCCTAATCAAAAATTATGTCATATTTAACTATTTATTATTGGTAATCATGATAAGGGAAATATAGAAATATTAAATAATCAGTCTTAAAATTGTCTTTAATTATTTTAAGGTTAAACGAATCTGTATTAATTTTTATCTTAGATGAAATGATTTAATAAGGAAGGCATCATATGATATTGTTTATTATTAAGTTTGAATATTAAATTACTTATTTAATGGTCTTCATCAATAATTTCATTTTGACTTTCTAATGATTTTACTAAAGGACTAGCATCTTATTATTATTGAAAAGTATTAAAATCAAATGGCTAAATAGATGTAGCACATTCTAATTTCTTTTTGCCATATTAAGTATTATTGACCTATAATGATTTTCTTCTAATATCTTATTCACTTTATTCAACCATTTCAATAATTGTTTTTAAACTAGGTAGTTTTCTATTCATAGATTATAGCTTCTATGACTTTAATTTATCCCTTGTATTTATAAACCAAGCATGTTTAAGGGCATCATTTACAGAAATCCTTTTATCAGGATTATTCTCAGTCATTTTCTTTATTAAGTCTAATTAACAGGCACTGAAGAGATTAGTGTAATCAGAATCTCTACATTATTAGAAATTACTTTCTTGTTACTTGATAAGTTCTTCTCTACTTTAGGATATTTTTGATATATATTATCTATTAAAACCTTATCCTTTAGTAAAAAAGCTTGCTAAAAGAAATATCATTCCTAGTTAATAAACATCTGATTTAACAGAGGGTAGATCTTATTAAGAAAGAATTTCAGGAGCTATCAAATATTTTGGAATGGAATTTAAATAAAAATCCAAATTATTAATGTTATAAGGCTATAAAATAGTTTCATTAATTACCTTATAGTTTGAGTTAATTAAATAAATCTACAATGATCCTAATATGTTAACCAGTATTATATTCTCTAAACAAACATAACCATGAAATAGTTCTTCATCTTAAAGACTTTTTAAAGATTACAGAATAGAGCAAATAATGAATGCTAAGTCCAATTAAGTAATAGTTGTTAAATGACTTAATAACAAAGATTCAAATGTTTTGCCAATAAATTAATAAGTAATAATTGAAATAGATTCAATATCTTCAAAAATACTTAATACTGGGTAATAATTGATAATTTTTCCACTTTTCAATATTTTAATATAATTATTTATGATTTCATTCTATTCTTATGATTTGATATCATTTTTCTTAAATATTTATGCTACATATTTTTTATTCTTTCTTTTTTGTAGAACTGAAAAAATATTTGTGATTATGACTTCATTGATTCGATATTTTTATGGAAAGTTATTTTATTTGCATTATAGTTTTAGTATCTTAAACCATTCTCTCTATGATACAGGATGTACAAATATAAGTATTAGTCGACCTTGATTATGAGAGATTTTTATTAAAAATAATTAGCTTTAATGACAGATAAACTTTAATTTTTCTACAATACAATCACTTAAATATAAACATTTGTGTTTTTAATATATAAGCATTCCTTCTGCAATTTATAAATAAGGGTATTAAATTTGATTATTAGTAATAATATGACATGCTCCTTATATATCATACTTTTATTATTAAATTTAAAGGTTGATGAATGGCATCTATAGAATAAAGGATTGTAGTTCATTACAATTAGGAAATTTTAACACCCATGATAAATTAACATTTGATTCATTGATTTAAGTTTTCTAAAACAGTTCAATATCTATTTTATTAACCTTTTTATTATGCTTCATTAATACAGTAAATATTTATATTCACAAAAATTATAAAAGATTAAATGTTATAAAAAAAAGGAAGTTAAATTTGTAAGATGTGTTTCATATTAAAGTTCTTGTAATAAGTAATATTATAATAATTTAATATTCATTTAATAATTTAATAATTATATGTTAAAATAATTGATTCCTTTCATATTCATATTTTTGTTTACTAAATGTTAGACCCTATAAGTCTAGGTATTAATTGTAAACAGGGTTGTAGCGATGTACATGTAAAATTTAACAACTACTCATTCAGGTTGTCATGAATGGATCATTATATTGGAATAAAGAAACTTTAGTAGATGAATAAAAGGAATTTCTTTAACTTGAGGTATTCATCATATCCATTTAATAGTTTCACAATTCGAATCCAAAACAATTAATGAATCTCAAACTAGAATTGATAGAAACAATTTATAAAAATGAATCATTATTTGAATTATATCCAACATAAATAACAATTTCGCAACATAGTAAATCAACATCATTTTTAAATGTCACGAAGACATAATACAATAATTTTAATTAAAAGTGGAATTAATTAATACTATCAATCAAACATTAGTTATTCCATTCAAAAAATAATGTAATAATACATACTTTGATTCTACTAAAGATTTAATTAATGAAAATAGATCATTTAAATGGGATAATAATAATCTTTAATTACTATAAAATATTTCTGCTGTTTTTGAATTCATACCTCCCAATAATTGTAAATATACTCTACTCAATATCTAGAAACCATCTATATTTAAGATTTTAATTAAATATCGATAATAATAATACTATAAGTGCAAAAGAATTGATAAAAAAGTGTTAACTTGATCCTCCATTAACTAATGTTAGTAATAGTAAAAATTGGTCATTCACCCTGAAATTACATGCAACAACATTTCTAATGAAAAAAGTAAACTCATTATTAAACATAGTATTATTCAATTTATAAATAATTTTATTGAAATTTAAGGACCCATTTATTATATACTTTTGTAAATAATGTGACAAAAAAGACAAAGATTTAGAGAATAATTAAGAATTTCCAATATATATTGAAACCAAGTAGAATACAAATGAATTATTTAGAGCAGGAGTATCCTAATTGGATTACAATTATACTACTAAATCAATACGTGAAGATACTAATGCTTTCTAAATGTTTATTTATTTTAAAACAAAAGATAAACAAATTATTTAAGATAGACTCTTTCCAAATGGGAAAAGTATTGACATTGAAATCTTAACTAGAGTTTAAGATCAAGAAATACTAAAATTTAAACATCAAATAAAAATATAAATGAATAATATTGATGATAGAAAATAGATATTACTATATATTGAATGTTAATAATAAGGTAATTCAACTGTCTATGTTGATATAATTTTTAATTATCTTGATGATTCTCATAAATAGGCATCATTTTCATTTAATAAATTTTGTGCTAAAATTATATCAAAATAAGAAAAAACATTATTTGGAGAGATTGTCTATTATATAATATGTATTATTGCAATGCTTTTTGGAGTATAGACTATTCGTGTATATACGAGTAAAATTAAAACAAAAGTTTAGATTTAATTAAATAAGATACTAATGGTTCAGAAATAAAAATTGATTCAACATATAAACGAGGTTATGATAACATTGAAGAGGAGAAATAAATTGAATTGTGATATTTTGTGTGTTTATTACATTTAAAATGAATTTATAGATTATTACAATATAGAAAACAAAGTATATACAACATCATTAGATTGGAAAATCGTAATCCATTATTACTTCAACTTTTTTCATTCTCCAACCATCACTACACTTGCCATATCTTCTATTAGAAATATCCCTGAATTATCTTTTAATTGAACTCTCTAACTTTGATTTTAATTATTATTATCTAACAGATTCAAATTGAGATTCTAATTAATTATTCTAATAAGATATAGAATAAAGTTAAGATATTCTTTTAGCATATTTCCAGATATTATTTTTGATATTTGCATCATTTTCTCTTTTAATTTATCTGCTTTATTTATAATTCTCACAAAAAATATTATTCATGATATTAATTATTTGATTAAAAATGTATATGTATAGAAATTGTCTGAAATTCTGATAAATTCTATAGAAAATAGTACAATTTATATATATTATAGTAATTTGAGTGATTTAGTGTAGATATGATGATTATTAATTATTATTTGATTGGAATATTAATTATATATAATTAAAAATAGAATATTAGATACTTAATAAACTAACAAAAAAATTTAAATAAATTCATTATAACTTAAGTTCATCAAGCTCTTATTTATTATAAGTGGAATTATAAAATTTACTTATATATTTAAGATGATTTTTAACATCCTGTATTTTTTCACTTATCATAAGATCATGTATAATTTAAAAACCTGAGAAATACTCTCTTGATAAGTCTGCAGCAAGAGGATCATTAAAAAGACGAGTGAAATCTTATCTCGAGAAATTCTTTTTGTGTTCTCCATTCTTTAAGAATGCTTTGATTGCTTAATTATCTACATTTTTACTACCTAAATATAATAAGTTTAATAAGTACATAAATATTTTTTCAATAATACTCCAAAATTTTTAGGTATATTCTTCGTTTCTGATTTTTATGGTAATTGTTTATCTTTGTTTTTCTGAATTTTGGCCTTTTTAATAATTTGTTAAAATTATGAACACTCAATTGATTCTTCAGTTGAAATAGTGGAACGTTAATAATCATCTACTTTGAGTTCTATGATACATTATATGGAAGTTTCATCTTTTACATATCTTCTAAATGAAGAATTGGGATTGAAATAGTTAATTGATGGATATTTGAATGTTTGATTCTCCTTTTAAATCATTTTGAATTTATTTATATATATAATATTAATCTAAACATAAATTCTATGAAGAAGTAAAGGATGATGAATTTTAAAGAAGTTTAAATTCTATTAATAATCTTAATATTAATAATATTCTATATAGCATTGACATCAAATAATCTCTATGTAGAAGTATATGGACTTAGTGTTAGAATATAAAAATTAAGAATTTCTCATCAAAAAATGAATTTTATTATAATAATTTAGAAGAATATAATAAAATAAAAAAATAATGACTCATTAATTATCAAACATTGAAAAAATAAAATAATAACTTCATCTTTAACAATAAGTTAAAGAGATTTTAACAAAAGAATATGTAGATTTACAAGACAAAGAACATTTTTAAGTATTATAAGATCAATTATAAGGTTATTGTTGGAGTTTTGGAAAAACCAAAAAAGTTAAGAAATGCCAACGATTTATAATTATTAGCAATGGCATTTTCATCAATTAAATATTTTTAAGAGATGAGCAAGACAACCAGTTAGGATGAAATGTTAAATTTATTTAGAGTATCAATATTACTTAATAAAGGAATTATAATATATAGAAGTACCTGCCAGAAGAACATTATTTCGATTAGGAGATATAGGAAAGAACTTCTATATAATTTTAAGTGGTTCAGTTTGGGTATTTTAAACCTTAATCATTTTAGGTATTAGTAGCTAGATCAGGTTTATAGAGTGGTACATTCTCAAAAAAAGATGAGAATAATAAAGATAAATTAGAAATAGATGAAGGAACTTTCTAAGTAAATATAATTGAAATTCTATTTAGGATGAATTTGAATTCATTGAATTGGATGATGAAAGTATGTTAACTTAAAAATATCCAAATCTAATGAAAGTAGGATAAATAGCATAAGGTGGCTCTTTTGGTGAAATAGCTCTTACTAACTTTATTCCAAGATAGGCTACTATCGTTTGTAAAGAGAATTCCTAATTCATTACATTGTCAAGAGAGGCATTTAATAAATTTCTATGTAAAGAGATTAATTAATGATAATATTATAGCTGAATATTACAATCGAATCTAACAGAAGAATTTTGAATTTCTTAAATCTATTTAGATATTCAAGGCTTGGAATGATGCAGAATTAAGTTAAATGCAATATCATCTTTAACCTTTGGAATATTGTTATGATACATTAATATATAAGGAAGGAGAAATAGTAAAGTAAGATAATATATGTTATTCTTAGAGGTGTTTATTTTGTTATGGAGGGATAAATTGAAATAACTTAGAATGCAAAAAATGATTATCATTTTGATTAATAATATGGTCAAAAATTGTAGAGATCATATAGTAATGTATGTAAATTCTATTCAAGGTTAAAAGAATATACAATTAAAATTAAATAGATGTGGATATGGATAATTATTTGGATATTTAGAAATAGTTTCTAATTAAGAATTTCGTTTATCAAAAGCTGTTTGCTTAACAGAAAAATCTAAAATGTTATTTTTACCAGCAGATGTATTTAATAAATATTAAGTTTAGAGATTTAAATTGTATTGTTGTAATGGATCAACTTTATCAGAATTGAATAAAATGAT
Source organism: Paramecium biaurelia (assembly GCA_000733385.1). Classification (NCBI taxonomy): domain Eukaryota; phylum Ciliophora; class Oligohymenophorea; order Peniculida; family Parameciidae; genus Paramecium; species Paramecium biaurelia. Next base: position 310,788 of record JPFL01000036.1, on the reverse strand, counting down.
TGGAAAGTTAGATGAAAATAAGAGAATATCAAAAGAAATATTCTTAGGTAATTCATATCAACATTTAAGTGGATTTGATTTTTTAACTTAATCACCTAGCTATTTGATTAAAACATAAGATGAAGATGAAAAATTTACATAAGTCAATTAAACTTTATAAAATCGTTAATCATCTCATAAACTGAATCATCCTTCAAAAAATACTGAAAGGAAATCTTAAAAAGTCGTTTAAGACATTTTAGGTAAGATTTAACATCAACCATCAAATATTTAAAATTATTATGAATTTATTTCATCTCATTCAAAAGAAAAGAAATTAGAACTCACTTTTGAATGTCCACTTATTGAGATTCAATAAAGTAGAAAAGCAAAGATTTTATAATAATAATTATAACATTAATAATAATCTCAACATTCAAAAACACCAAGTTAAAATATTGATTCTAGAGTATGTTTGATTTAAAGTTTAAAACTACCTAAATTATTTAAAAAAAAAAAGAACAAAGAAGATGTCTAATTATAAGTTTATAAATTTGTACGATAATAAAATTAAAGTGTTTAACTTTATTGATAATTTTTGATAAATGTATATATATATATATTTATTTTGTTTTATAAATTTAATTTTAAAAATGTTATTAAGAAAATTAGCATTACTTTATGAATTTTGTTAATAGTCTGCAAGACAATGCTTTTAATTTTTGTAATAAGATCCTATTGAATAATCTGGATAGATTTCTACTTTATATTAATAAGCAAATAAAGATGAATAATAATTAAAGAAATAATCATTATAATAAGATTATGGAGATTTAGAGGACTAAGATGCAGATCATGTAATAATACAATTTAATATAGCATTTAATAGAATAAGAAAATCCTTTTGAAAAATTGAAACCTACATTAAATTTCCAAAATACTATTCCATAATAAAATAATAATAATTAAAGAGTAGAAAAGGAATAAATAAAATATGATGAAGAAATGGTTGACATTCATTAAAATAGTAATTGGAATAATCATGAACTTGATTAAGAGAATGAACATATTGAATTATGATTAATAGATAAATTAATTATTTATTATAAATACACAAGTGATTATGTTTAAAATCAAATTTTTATAGATCTTTCACTTTTGATAGCTCCAAACTTTTCATTTAGTAAATTTTTGATTTTAAAATAATCATTATATGTCCATGATTTTTTAGAATCTTATTATTCATTTAACATTTTCAATGCCTAATAATTATATAATTGTATAAATTACTTATGTCCATGTTACAAACCTACCCTTAACTCTAAGTCTTTCTTCAGCAACCTTTTGTCTTATATGATAATGAACTTTCTTTTCATATGTTCTACTATGTTTTTTATCTAAATATCTTTTAACTTTCTATTTCCTTGCCATCTCTTTTAAAGATTCATGATTAGTTGATGTACATAATTATTCAACCCAATCTTCAAATTTCTATGTTTCTTCATCATTCAGTATTTCTTCACATAATCCTACTTTTATTCTAAGTAAATCATCACCCTTAACATATGTAGAAATGAAATCCTCTTATTTTTGAGATGGATTAAATCTCATTTTCAATTCTTCTAGATGTTATTCAACATTATTTGGAATTGGTAGATCCTTTGGATATGAAAACTTTTTCTAATTTTCTTTTAAAAGCATAGCAGCCAACATTTCTAAATCTCCTAATGCTGGATGATCTTCAGATTGTTCTGTTGTAGTACATTCTTCAAGACACACTTTCTTTTTAGGATCTTCATCCAATATAAATTCATCTTAAAATACTGGACATGGTTTCTTGTAAGAAGATAATTGTTAAGGAGTATAAACAGGAACTTCAACTTCATTTTCAAATTCTTCACATTACTAAGACATTTATATAATAACATATTACTTATTCATCATCTGCTGAATAATGTGGTTCATCATCAATTATTGAATTTTCATTCTCATTATTGTTTGAACATTCCATTATTTCTTCTTCTCTCATTTATGTATTACTATACATTTTCACACAAGATTTTATATTTAAAAAAAATCCTTTGAATTATCTCTAATTAATCCTCTATTCTTATATTGCTGTAATACCACCCCCATTAAAATTTAACATTACAATCATTTATAAAAGAATTACATAATTTATAATAAATCTTATAGAACCATTACAAATCATTCAATCTAATTATTAATTAATATAAACAGTTTACAAATTCTCTCTTTATATATTAAAATTTAAATTATTAACAGTTAGTAATATAATTACCATGTAAAATTATAGTAGTGATGAAGAAATCTCATCTATTCCAGAAGATGAATATTAAGATTATGATAGATAAGATTTTGAAGCAATATAATTTGCAAATAACAAATAAAACATAAGTGAAGATGATTAAGAAAATGATGAAGAAGATGAATAAGAAATAGAAAAAGATAACAAATAATAAAAAAATGGAATTAAATTTAGATTACCATAAAGAAATTAAGTAGAAAATAAGATATCTCTATCTAACATAAATCATTAGAAAGTATTGACAGAAACTACAAATTAATTAAAAAATATTAGCAAAATTGAAAATAGACCATCAACTTCTACTACCTATAAACCTATATACACTACTAGTATTCATTAAAGTTAATAAATGCAAAAAAAATATAATTATAAATAGAAATCATTTAATACTTTACCAAAAAGATCTGATCCAGTTGCCAGATATTAATAGATGTCATCATAATGGAAGAAAACTAAATTTTTATAAAATACTAATGGATTAAAAGAAGGCAGAAAATTGAATTTAGATACAAGAATTGAATAATAAAAATAAGAATTAAAAGAATCTGGGATGTTTCATAGATACATTGCAAAATCGTAATTATTTTTGTGATTTTATTATTTTTTAATAAATATATTCTAATTGATTTCTTGGTTCTGAAGAGATTAAAGTTAAATAAAAATGGAAAAGATATGAATTTTTCTAATTTAGGCAAATTTAAATAAAAATTCATATTTAAAAATGAAAAACAGTATATTTTATTATGGAAAATTGAATTGATTATCATCCAAATAAGAATTATTTTGTGCCTAGTAATTTAGTACATTTTGAACATCTATGTTATACATCTTTGCAATTTGTCAATAGGCAAGGGATAAATGCAAGAAAAGAGGTAATTATTAATGCAAGTAAAATAATAATTATTATATATGTTCCTTTTCCCATTTGATAAGAAATATCAGAGTCTACAGGAATATTACATTTTGAACATAATAACTTTTCTGTTTTTCTTGTTTGTGGTACATTTGGATATGAACTTTCTTATTAAAGGAGAGTGTTAGTATTAATTTGTAATTCAATATTATGTGATTTAATAGTTTAAAATGTTCCCTATGACTATCCACTTCTAGTTTATTATTACTACGTGTCTAAATTATTATCATTCATCAATTTAAATTTATTGAAAATTTAATTTTTATGATATTAATTAATAATGGAAGTCTGATGCAAAATGTTAATAAATATGGGAATAAAACTAATAAAAATCATAAATTTAGTAAATTAATTCAAATTTAACATACTTACTTAACATTTTATTGAAATTTGTCATCTTCTTCAATAACTGAATCTAATTTATCATTAATTAAATTTTCAATCCTGGAAACTTTATTGGAATATGATGAAGATCCTCTACTACTTAAACTTTCAAAAGAGTTCATTTAACAAAAAGATGGACAATAAAATTAAAATTCAGCATATTTTCTAGGACTTTTAGTTCTTTTTCTTTGTTCTGTTCTTATTCTATAGGAAGTAGGATTGCATTTTTTAATTTGAGCAGCTTGACATTCTTATCCAATAGAATGAGTATCTTTATATTCTTCTATAGAAATAATAATAATAAATAATACTAATTTATGATAAACCAGAAAATCCTGTAGCCTTATCTAAGATCTCTTGTAAGATATTAATATTCTCAAGTTTACAACTAAAGTAAGAGTGTTCTAGACATTATGTTGCTGAATATCTAGTTTTAGGATTTGGATCCAACATAGATTTTAACAAACTAACTGCTTCTTTTTATAATTTATATTCAATATCTTAATAATTGACATGACATAATTTGTTTTATTCCATAATTTCAATTGTATTTTGTGCTCTAAACAATGTTTTCTTTGTCAATCTATTATTATTATTATTAATTTACAATTTATAGAAGATAACTCCAGCACTGAAAATGTCACATTTATTTGTGAAATATTCATCTGTATTATAATTTTTAAGTATTTCAGGGGCAATATATCCAGGGGTGCCACAAATACTTAATTTCTATTCAGGTAATGCATATATAGCCAAGCCAAAATCAATTATCTTTAATGAAGTAATATCGTTTTATTTTTATAATAAGATATTTTCTAACTTGATATCTCTATGGATAATATTGTTACTTTCCAAATATTTTAATGCTGTCAATATAATCTATATTAAAAATGATATATAAACCTTGATAGCTTCTCTAATTTGATGAGAGGGTATCTAATCATCTGGATAGGTTTTTATATAATTATAAAGTGTATCCCCTGCTAAATAATCTGTCACCAAATAATAGGAGTTCTCACCTTGGTAGATTTCATGTAACTTTACAAAATGTGGATGGTCGATCTTCTGTAAGATTTAAATTTCTTATTATAATCTATTCTAATAATGAATAAGAAATTTTATTACCATGCGATCAGATGACTTTTTTTATAGGAGGTACTTTTTAGAAATACATTTTGCAGCGTATTCAAGTATACTCTTCTTTATTTTAACCAAACAAACCTAATTTAAATATTTAGTTTCACTTTTGATGATGCTCCAGATCCAATAATAGAACCTGAATCATAAAAAATAGAGATATTTCCAAAAAATACTTTAGGAGATAGGTGAATTTTCAGAAGATTTAATGAATTATGATCAGAATCAAACCATTTAATTCGATTAACATAGTAGATTCCAAATGAAGATAATTCATCTTATTCTGAAATTTTCCACATTACTCTTGTTTCAAAATTAAATTGTATTATATACTTAGGATTCATCATATTTTTATGCTAGATTATATATTCAGTAGAGTTACTTCACATAAGATCATAGAATCTTCAAGGACTTATAAATAATAAGTTTTGCTTTTTAAAATATGTTTTCTCACACAATTCATTTGATATAATACCTGCATTTATATTTTATTACTTTTATTACTCTCTTATTAAAATATATTCAGATATATTAATTAATTTGTTATATTTAAATTCAAAATGCAAACCTAAGACCTCGTTGAATATTTAGAATAAGATGTCAAAAGCTTTAATCAACTCTTCACTTTCATTCCTTATCAACCCTCATTTTATAATTACATCACCAAATATCAATTGAAATCTATTCAATTCGAATTGAAAAGTGAAGAATTCTTACCATCTATCTTCGTTAATGATAAATTGCAACATAAAATCAAGTATCATTAGCAATTCAAACAAGCCTATGGTTTAACCAATTCTTTTGAATTTGATAATACAATCTCAATTGATATTATTTCTTATGACATAGAAGAAACATATAAAGAGTAAAGAAACATTATTTATTAATTAGAAAATTAGAAAATGATAACATGTATCCAATCTTATTAAACTTTGCTGTCACTAATTCTAATTGGAATATTGATTCACTTGTTCAATTTATTAATCAAAAAGCTTGCTCATATAATACAATTAATATTGATTTACTCTATTTGAATGTATTTAGATTTGCATTATACTTCTAAAAATGTAATCAAATCACTACTTTCTTACATTATCCATCAATCAAATTTAGATTATAAGAAATAAGACATACAAACAAATTTGTAGAAACACCATTGACTAAAATGATTACAAAATCAAGATCAAGTCAAAAGAAAGAAAAAGTTTAATACAAATTTGGATTTCTCTCTCTTGATTAATCTAATAGAATCTTTCCTTTAATGATTCAAGATCCTCTTATCTTTTAATTACCTTTAATTGGTACTTGGTTATATTCAAATGATCCTTATGATGAACCATTAAATAATAGATAATATATATGGACAATGTTAACAGAATTTATATGTAGTCCATATATTACAAGAAGAATTTGCAAAGATTAATATGACTAATTTTTATTCATTTAATTCTAAAAGAATCAATCTCCATAGTTTTTTGAAGTTAGTATTCAAGAAGATCCTCAATATAAAATAGTAAGATCTTAAGAGAAAATTCTCAATCTAGATCATCATCAAATAGATTTAGCATCTGCTCAACCTTTTAATTAAATTGAAAAAGTACCAGATTTGTATAATCCTATCAATAATATAAATCAGATTTCTAATAAAAATTCCATTATTACTTAAAAACAGAAACTTTAATCTGCAGAACCTGTTCAAACTATAGAATAATCATTTTAATAAGAAAGCACAGTTAAACAACCACCAATACCTTAACCTTTAGATTCCAATCAAAGTTATTAATCTGCAAATTTCCCTTAAAATTAACATTTAACAGAAAGATTAGTTATCATGTAATCTGAATAGTTGAAATTAATGCAAACTTAAATTATAGATCTATAAAGAGCATTACTAAATTAAGTATTATTCAATTATTAAATAGATGTAAAAACCTTAAATACAATAACCTATGAGTCCTCCAAGAAATGAATAAACATTTCATCCTTCAAATAAAAGAATGGGATTACCTGTATAGAAAATTGATTTTTTAAGTGAATAATTGAAATTAAAAACTTAATCTAAAAAAAAAGAATAAGAGATAGAAGAGATAGCTTAATAGATTTTATGTGATAAGATAGAATCTATGTAAAACTCTACAAGAAACTCTATTAATAAATTGATCTCATAAAATAATTCAAATAATTCTGATACTTCTAATCAATTTAAAATTTCAACCAATAAAAAATAATCATTAGGCGATTTAATTATATCTATGAAGGATAGTGATATTAAAAGATAAATTAAAAGAAATTAAGCTATGATTTAAGATATCAATGGAAATACTCAACATGAAAATAATCATTAATAACATTCATAATCTTTGTCACCATTTTCTTTACAAAATTAACAATCAGATAAAAATCACTTTATATAAATTTAATCCCCTTCATTCAATCAATAAAAGGATGTTTCATAATTTAATTATATGACTAATAATACATTCTAATAAGAGAGTCCAATCAAATATGTTAGAATTGATTAATTTACTTAATAATTATATTAGTAATAATAATAATAATAATTCCAATAAGAATAATTAATATAATTACAATAATAATAATAATAATAGTAATAATAATAGTAATAATAGTAATAGTAATATTTGTAGTTTTAATAATAACAATAATAATCATAAAAGAAATCATAGTAATAACTACAATCTTCAAATAACAAACAATCAGGTTTAATTTCATCTATTTAGAAATCATATAATAAGTATTTATTTCATTTAATAAACTTTAGAGAGAACATTATGACCAATAATTAATTAGAATAGAGTGCTGGATCTAAGGCAATGCCTAAGATTAAATTTAATTTAAAGGATTATGATGAATCTGATTCAGATGAAGAGGTAAAGAAATTGTAAATGAAATACCTAAAGAAAAGATGAATTTAATTAATTTATATTTTTTTCTGTTTTTTTGTAAAAAATAGTTATTATTTTCTACCTATTTATATTAATAAAATGATTAAATTAGAATCAATTTATATTTGATACTTATTAGAATAATCTATCAATATTAATTAAGAAACATTATAGAATTAGAAGAGAAAATAATAAATTTACAATCCTTTATTAAATTATAATGTTTTATTGTTGATTTTAAGTACTTAACATTAAAAATAAACATTGATATTTTAATTAGTAAAGAATTATTTCTCAATAAAGGAATCTCATCAAATTACATTTCTTGATAAGTATTTGTGGTTTTAAATAAAATGTTAAAGATAAAATCTTAGTAGATGTCTTTTATAAATAATTTTATCAAATCAAAAATATCAATATATTGTTTTTCTGTTTTAACAAATTTAGAAACACAATTTTTAAAATTGGGTGTGGATTTTACCCATTTAAGAATATGGTCTAACAAAATATTTGATAATAATACTCAAAAAAAGAATGTAATCATCAAATTTTAGGTTGCTATAATTAAGATAGTAGAAATATGCTTAAATTTGTTCATATTAATTATTAAAATTAATAATAATATGATATGAATAGAGAATCATATTACAATGAACTATATATAATAGAGAGGAAAGTAAATATTATATATTAATTAAGAGAATCACAATAATGAGATAAAAGCAAGTATTTAAAAAAAATAGATAATTTTAATTATTAAAATATATGTTAACATTGTTACCAATTTTAATAGGTTAAGTTTTGTGCCAATTGTGTGAGCAACCTATAAAGTATGAATCCTACCAATTTTCGATTAATGTATTAAATCCAAAATCTGCTTAAATATGGAATTACGATGATTTGAACTGTAAGATTGAAATAAAAAAATAGAGGTAAATCCCAATTGTCCAGCTACAACATCCAATTTAAAGGATATTTAAACCTCAGTTATCTAACTGTTAGATTTATAAATAATATTGGATATACCTGAAAATCTAACAATTACAAGGAATAGGACGGCTGGTCCAATTGTATAATATAAGACTGATGGGATAAAGATGAGAATTTAAGGAATAAATAATGATGTTTCTTATCAATCTGAATTCTTTTAATTTACATATGCAGAACACAACCTTGATTTTCAGTCCTAGACACCTAATGGAGAACTGCAGATATTTATGATCTAAGATTAATTGTATTAATTGTGTCAAGTTGAACCAATGTATTCAGTTATTTCATTTCCCATCTATACATTGTCAGAATAATAGCCATTAAAATTCAGTGGGCAATTCAATATGAATACTGATACAATAAGTGATTTCAACTTTAAATAAAATATCTTAGGAACAATAAAATCTGATACATCATCATATATCACATACAAGGCACCAATTAATATACCGTATATATATTTGATAATTGTAGACCTTGTTCAACTGCTTATTGGTATGTGTCCACAAATCCGATATTCTTTAAATAGGACCAACTAGATTAACTCTTGTAATAAAACCAATATAATGGAATGAGAAGAGCAGAAATAGATAATACTGCTATTTAATACAATAAAGGAGTAAATTATTTTATTAAATATAGAAAATATTATTTTATGGAGATGTTGATTTTGCTGATTATGATGATACTGTTGAATGGGCTGCTACTTGGGTAGCTTCTATAATTCCATGTTTAATCTTTGCAATCGTTGTTTGTGTATATGGTTAATATGAAATATCAAATATTGGAAGATATAAAAGACCTTAAATGAAGAATACTGAGCCTGAGATTGAAATGCTAAATTAAGAAGAAAAGTAAGAATAATGAATTATAAATAATGTGATGATGTATTTAATCATTCACTAATGAAATAAAATTATTTATTAATATTATAAACCATCTTTCAATTATGGATCAAAACAAGAAACTTCTCAATGAACTTGAAAATATCTCATTTTAATTAACTCCTACTGCTGAACCAAGATCGGCCTTATAAATGTCTAAGATTTTCTTGAAAAACTTTTAAAAAGTTGATATTCAGGCACTTGGCTGTGCTATAGATACTGCTGTAAAATGTGCTGAATATCTTTAGAGAACAGGTATTATATCTATAATTGAATTATCAAGGCTTGGCTACTATTTAAAAAATTTAAACACATACTGAAATATTAGAAGAAATAAAAGAACCTAAAATCATCATCTCCTTAAGAGTCACTGAAGGTGGTTTGTTTATATTAAATAAAGAAATCATGATATGATATATATTTTTATAAAACTACAAATTTTAATAAATTATCCATATTATATTCTCATCTCTCAAAACAATTCTATTTTAACAATTAAAATGGTAAGAACTTCGAAAACTCTAAGTAATTAGTAAACTTCTATATTTAATCAATCGTTTTTGTTTAAGAAAATGATTTATTCAGATGCTACTGAATGTAATATTATATTACTAATAATAAGTAATTTTTCTTTTATTCAATTGAATTTTCTAATTCTTCTAATTTTTCTTCTAAATTTTCAACCTAAAATGCTTAACCACCATTCTCAATCACTAATTTCTTATAATACTCTACCTGACTCTCTAACTATGCATATTCCTATTTTTATGAATTTATTAGGTCTAAATCCTCTATTTGGATCTGTTAATTATTATTCAATGCATTAGATGACATTAGTCTTTAATGAAATCTGCTCATATGATAAAATTTACTATATATTATTAATGTTAATTATTGATAATATCCTTAAGTATTAAAACCTTTCTATGTTCCTTTTGTTATTACTTCCTTTGAAATTAGCTCTAGCTTACTTCTTAATTGTTAATATTCTATTCTCTTTTCTTCTCTACTCTTTTTGATATTCTAATTTTGAATTATTTGAAACTACTCTTATATTTCAATCAATTTTTGTTCAATTTTAGAACACAATCTTTCTAAATCTTATTTTAAATCAATTCTAGACTTTATTTCTTTCAAAAAAGTGAAAAATTAATCAAACCTATTTATGTTTTCTTCAAATTTGTCATTTATTCTCCTTATCATAAAATCTAAGGTTTTATTATCTTTTTATCTATAATGATTGATTATTTCCTTATTCTCTTAACTTAAAATTTCAATCTTTCTTGAAAGTAATAACTATTCTTAAAATGCACCTTCCAATATAGTAAACTTTTATTTAATATTTTATAAGTCTTATTCCAATTGACATTTCACAGTATAATATTGGCTTTATAAAATTATAAGTTCAAAGTTTAATAATTCCTATTCTTAAGTATCAACATATTTCTAATCATAATTTCTGTTAAATTGCTCATGAAGTATGTTCAATTCTTAATTAATTACAATTTATATTATTTTTCTTTCATCTTCAATCTTCTTAGAAATCTATTGAAAATATTATTTTTTAGTTTAATTTTATTTTAAAAGTTCTTCTATTATCTAAAATCTTTAAATTTATTTCTAGAATATCAATTATATGTTATTTTCACTTTAAACTACCAATTAATTATTAAAAAGATTCTAATTCTTAGAGAATTCTATTAACAATAATTTTAGGGATTAAAATTAAGAATTAAATTCCATTTTTACTTCTTCTAACTATTCCAGATTCTTCTTACGTAATCCATTTACATAACTTAAGATTCGTTTCTTAGATTTCTCTTCCAACTAAAAAACTTCTTAATATTTTTCCTCTAGAAATTAATTCAAATCTCTAATTATCCATTCTGATTCCTAAAATTATTAAGTTGTACTTAATATATCTACCTTATTACTATTACATTTATAAATAATATCAGGAATCTAATTTGTTTAAATTGTTTTTTTAAGATTTTATTGTCCCTCTAGAATTTTCGTTATGAATTAAGTTTAATCAGATTCTTCTTAAGCAGCCACCATCATCAAATATTTAATATTAATACTTTCGAATTCTTATTAAATTCTTTTTGAATTTTATTCAAATAATTATTTTATTTGTATTAATTCAGTTACCAATCTAGTCTAATAAGCTTTAAACTCAATCTTAATATTTTCACTAATTTAATTTAATTTATTAAAGGATTGATTAAATTGTAAAATGGAGAGAATATCATTAGATTGCTTAATATTACTTTATTATTCTAAATTCTATATCATCATTTTATTTTAATGTTATAACTTTGAATATAAAAAGATTTATAATGTTCCAAATTAACCTAAAAATTAAGTTGGCTAATAAAATGTATCCAATTTAAATTATAGTTTTTTATGTTTTAAAATCAAGTTTTCGTATAAGGTTTGTTTCAAATTGAAATTAAATTAATGAGATAATCTAATCAATTAATCTAATTATTATTAAATTATGATTTCCATTCCACTTTAATAATTTTTAATGAATTCCTAAAATTCAGAATTTAATTTATTTAGATTTTGATATTGTTAAATTATTACTTTATTATTCACCACTTTATTTATTTGTTAATAAAGATAATTCAATTAACTTTAAATCTATTATTACTAAAGTGAAAACTAATAAGTTATTTTAATCTATTAATTAGATTAATGATTGGAATAAGTGTAAATATCAAAATGATCTTCTTTTAATAAATTTAACAGATTCTATTTAGTAAGTTTTTAAACAAATTAAGGATTTAGAAAATTAATGATCTCTTATTTTTACCATTCATATAGTGGAGAATCTGTGATTAATTGAATTCTTTAGTCTAATGTCATATGATTTAATTCTATAATTTATCAAATTAATCTTACATTGAAAATCTATATCAGTCAATAATTGAAAATACAAGTTTCCAAAGTTATTAACTGATTAAATGTCAATTTGCAATTATTCTTAGCTAAACTATAGATCTAATTGATTTATTAAATCATTATCTCTAAATAATCGAATGTCTATTCTTTTTAATTAACTATTTCCTAAATGATCTTAAGAAAATAAACATAGATCATAAATTTTCTATTTAATTTTTTTTCTGCAATACTAATTTCGATAACAATAAATACCTTATGAAATAATCGGTGTTTCTATTAAAGTGGTAAGAGTTTAAATTCGTATTGTTAAAAATAATCGTGCCAAAAATATATTTGATGTTAATGCAATGAGAAAAGGCAATCATTCTATGTCTTTAAAAAAGTAAATTAAAATTTTTCCTTATAATAATCATAATGGACTTGATCGTAAACCAATAACTAAAGCTAATCTTGCTATTAAAAGTTTAAATTAATCTCAATGATTAAAATATTATGTTCTAATGTTTTTATGATGCCAGAAAATAGTTTGATCTTTCTACTTTCATTTAATTTTTCTAAAATTACAATTTGCTATCCATTAAAAAGAAAGACTTAATTTTTCTATAAGGGCATTTACATTTGGTAAATTTATATAATAAATTATATAATAGATTATTATTTTCTATTAAAAACATTTTTTCCTTAATTATTATTGAAAATAGTTTTATTCTCCAATAATTCACCAAAAATTTGTTAATTAAAATATGCAATAATTTGATTAAATAACATTATAAGGATATTAAATAGAAAAATATGAACAATATTTCAAAGGAGATTTATTTAAAGTTTATAAAGCAAAAATAGTTTAAACAGGGGAAATAGTAGCTTTAAAAGAATAATCTAAAATTACAATTTCAGAAGAGAATTTATTGAGACTTCAATAAAATATTAAGTAATAGCATATTATTGAAATCAAAATTTTCGATATACAAAAGTCAAGAGTGTTTGTTATTATTGAAAAGATGAAAAAATCATTTTATGAGTATATTTTTGAAAATGAATTCAAACAAAAAAAATAAATAGAAAAATGTCTTTTATTTCTTTAGGTAGTTTTTATATATATTTCATTAGATAGTTTAAGCTATTTAAGAATTTCATAATTTAGGCATATTTCATAGAAATTTAAAACCTATCGACTTTGTGGTTTGTGAAGATTAAAATAATTAAATAACACTTAAGCTTTTAGACTTTGGACTAGTCTAATTTTTGACAGATGAAGACTTAAATAAATCACTTGAAATTGGATCTATTGAATATTTAGCTCCTGAAATTCTAGATGATTAATAATATTATGATAAATCAGTAGATGTGTGGTCTTTGGGAGTAATTTGGTATTAGATGCTAACTGGAGATATGTTATTTAAATCCAATAATAATATGCTAACATAAGAATCTATTTATTAAATAATTGAGTAAAATGGAAATTAAATAGATAGAAATATATAAAATTTAATAAAATAAATGTTGGTAATTAAAAGTTAGGAAAGGATCTCTCTTGATTAATTAAATTAATATTTAAGTAAATTTTGTTAAAATCAACCAAATTTGAAATAATTATAGAACTCAGAATAAGGGATTATTGATTAATTAAGCAATTATAAAAGAGAACTTTCAGAAAAACTTGATTAATAATTTTAAGAAGAATTATAAAATTGTCTTTAAAAAAAATAAATATTTATGAAAATGGCAAAGATAGAAATAATATAAGATGAAATTAATTAAAACATTCAAAATCTAATTTTTTTTAATTAATAGGAATTGAATGTTCATTAAGTGTATGCTACATCAGAATAGGACTTTTAGTCTTTATTAGACAAATGGTAATAAAGAGATGATTTAATTATGTAATTCTAAACAAAATATTTTGCAGAAATAAACGAAATGATTTTAAATTAAGAGAAGAAAATAGAATAACGTTGGGAGGAAAAGAAAAATGAAATAATTAAAGAAATCACTTTACAAATTAAATAACAGCTTTTATTAGATTATAATTTATAAATGTCTATTTAAGAAAATCAAATTAGAGAAGAATAAGCAAACCATACGGGTCCAGAAGATTTGTAATAACAAATAATTTAATTCAATAAAAAATAATTAGATTTATTGAGTAATTAATTAGAAAATTCGTAGATTAAAACATAAAAACAGTAATAGTATGAAGAGCTCAAAAAAATGTTAGATTTAATCCAAAAATAATAAGATTAATCTTAGTCATAAACAGCTGAAAAAATTAGGAAATTTTAAAAACAGTTGATTAATATGAAGATTGAAGTGGATTCAATTGAAAAAGAAATAGAATTAGACTATATAGCAAATAAATTATAAAGAGACAGAATTATGTTAGAGAATAAGTCTTAGAATTTATTTAGATAATATAAGGAAATAGTAGATGTTCAAGTACTAAAATTAGATGAATTATAAGGACAAAATTATATATTTATTACACAAAACTAGAAGTGTAGTTATTTTAGTAATAAAATCTAAAAATTAGCTTTGTAGAAATAGGATTTTAATTAAGAAATACAAAAATTATTTTAAGGTTGTTAAAATTAATAAATCGAAACTTTACTCCCATAAATTCAAAGGATTTAATTTTTTAATGAAAATCTTATTAAAATAACAAATTATGAAAAATAGTCAAATTTTTAATTAAACTCATCTTCAAATGTGTTTTAAACATAAAATTAATCTTATTTGTAATAGTAATTGGATAACATCTTAATAAAATCTATTGACTTATTTGGATTAATTTAAGGATATTTGTAAGCTGCTGAAATCTATTGTACAAATATCAAAGAAATCGACAAATAATTGGAGAATATAAAGAATTTGCATGAAACATTAAATTAATAAAGTGAGAAATTATACGAATGTTAAAGAAAATTGCAAGAAAACAACCTTATAATTGAAGAAAATCGAAAAGAATTTATTTAAAAAGGTTTTTACGATTAGGGGATTTCAATTTTTTCTGAAGAAAAATATGAAGAGTTTACCTATAAACTTAAGGAAATTATAAATTTAAAAGAGTCTGTAAGTGTTAGACTTCGATTTTTTGAAGACAAAGACTTTTATAAATACATTATAGATTAATGGAATGGGATTCATAATAAAAGAGAAGAATTATAATAAGTATTACAAGAAGTAACAAAGTAAACGTTAAGTTACAATAATATTTAATTATAAGAATAAATAGATAAAATTAAGGTTTTAATAATTTAGCTTAAATTATCATTTAAAACAATACCATCATTATTATAAATTTAAAGATTTAATCAAGAATATAAATATAATCAAACTAGTTACATAGAACTCTTCACTTTGGTTGTTTATATAAAATACTATAATTGTTAAAGATACTTAAATAGATATTTTTCATCTAAAAATAAAGCTTTAGTTAATTAGAATTAGTAATCTTAGGTTTAAAATTAAGTTTAAATCAATTAATAAAATTCATTAAACGAAAAATTTACAAAAAAAAAACAAGAAGAGTTGAAAATTCAAAAATTGATGGAAGAATATTTAAAATGCCTAAAAAGATAAAGAGAACCTTTTGAAATTGTTAAACTTAATGAGGACAATGAATATATTACTAATTTAAACTAGGAATTTGAAAATACGATTAAATAAAAGCAAATAGTAAAATTACGTGCTAATTTACAAGATTAAAATCTCATAAATAAAATTATGAAACATTATCAAACTTTTGAATTTTCACCACTAATCTTCTTTAAATAGATATCAGAATATGATATTTGATTAATGTTAAGAAATAATGATTATATTCTAATTTATTATACTAATAAATTTTGTAAACTATAATCAAATATTTAATCAAAATCAATTTAAATTGAGAGTACTACTTGTGCTTTTAGTTAACTTCAAATTTGTTTTTGTATTTTAGTCATAATTATATCCAACAAATAAATCTACTATAGATAAATCGTTTACTTTAGATTGAATTCTTTTTTAACAATAATCTATTCTCAATTATTAATTCATCTTAAGATTCTGTATCTATACTGTTAATATATTCTAAGTTCTCTTATATAGTCTAATTGATTATAATTAATTACTGAAGGAATGAATGGAGATTAGATCTCCTTGTTTAATAATTTATTCCATGGAACACCTTGTAACCAAATATGTTTCTTAATTTCTTCAGGTCCATTAAATCCTAATCGATTGATTTATTTTCTCTAAATTAATTTATTAATAAAATCAGCAGCTTCAAGAGACCAATCATTTGGAATTTAAGTTCTTTTTACTTAAACTTATTTTGATATAATTTGATCTTTAATTTCTTATCTTGATTTTCCATTGTATGGTCGATAACCTAACATAAATTCATAAGTCATAACTCCTAAAGCAAAATAATCAACAGCAATAGTATGATTTTATCTACACATAACTTCAGGTGCTAAGAATAGAATAAAAAGTATGAAATACCCATATAACCTGGTGTTCCACTATTATCTGATGAATTATCAGGTCTCCATATTCTAGCAATACCTAGATCAGTTAATCTTGCATAACCTTTTGAATCTAAAACAATATTTTCAGGTTTAACATCTCTATGAATAACATTTTAATTATGTAGATATTCAAGTGCTAATAGAACACAAGAAACAAAAAATTTGGTTTATTGTTCATTGAATCTTCTTAATCTTCCTAAATGTTGTCTTAAATCACCTCCAGTTAATAAATCCATTACTAAATATAGATTTTCTCTATCTTAGAAAGAGTAGACCATATTAATTAGGAATGGATGTTTGAATTATGTTAAAAGATTACGTTCATTTAAGACAGAATTCACACTTCTTTTAGCAATAATCTTAGCCTTTGACATTTCTTTCATTGCATAAAGGATTCTATTTTTTTTTAATTCAACTTTCCATACTTTACCAAAACCTCCTTTACCTATAATGTAATGATAAGCAAAATTAGATTTATTTACACAAACCTAAATATCAATTTTTAGTTCTTCATCATTTTCATTATCATCTTATTATTATTTTTTAATTGTAGTTTTTTATAATTATTATGTTGATCCATACTTAACTAGTAATTGTTGGAAGAGGTTTTCAAAATTTTTCATGTTTTATTTGTTACTAATATTTGGTATTTAAAGAACCTAAGCAATATCATTCATATTAATATTGAGATTAATCTATTATTTTTGTTTCAAAGTCTTTTCTGATGATAGCTTATTCCAATTTAAGTAAAATTCATTTGCTAAATTCTTTTTTATTGACATTGCAGATTGTTTTGGTGATTTTTAAATAGTTATTTGCATTGGACTTTTTGATCTAGATCGAAAACTATCTATGCTTAAGAAATAAGGTGTTTTCTATAACTATGCATCGTCATTGAAATTGATGGAGTTACTAAAATTATGAATTCATATTACAGTAGAGTTCTATCTTGAGAGTGCTTTTTGATTGGATTTTGATGCAATTTATCAATAGAAATAGGGGATTTACTATAAGGAAATCTATCAGATGGAAAATTGCAATTTATTTGTTGATTCTTAGGAGAAACTCTTTCCTATAGATTACGATAATGGTTATACATTATTAATAATTTTAATACTGCTTATTTAGAACTGATTCTTTTATTAAATTTATTGTAATATCTATGTCTATGCACTTATGGCTTTACATATTGGTAATATATTAATTTATTAAAAAGATAAGTATATATTTATTAAAATAAATAATGCAATCAATAAATAGGAAGTACTTATTTGAAAAGTTATTATGCATAATAATAACCTGTAAATTAGGCAGAACATCCTATTAAATAATAAATAAGGCAACTTTGGATTCCATTAAAGAACCCTAAAATTATAAATAATATTAATTACCCATTATTCCGTTTTTTTGTAAAATGTGTGTAGTACACATAATTACACCTCCGTCCAATAGAACAGGTCTGAATTTTCGTTAAGATTTGAACACAGCTGCCTCACATTAAAGTTAAGTTTTAACTACATCCAGAGGATAAGAAGCAAGACAACAAGCTATACCACTTAATCCTCCACACACCAGAGCCTGCCAAAACTTGATTTCATCTGAGTTATTCCTTTATTTGAATAGATATTTTGTATATTCATAAGTTGTGAAGAAAGCTAATTGCTTATAGAATTTATGAATACCTGCATTCTAAGGGACATCTCTAATTATTGTAGCCACTAATCCTTTGAACAATCCTCTGATACCCTCTCTCTATAATAAGGTAATTACACATCTTAATGGAGACCTCAATTCATGATCAATATTTTTTATTTGCATTTGAAGTAAGCATTTAATCATCTCAGCTGGACATACTACCATTGCATAAGCTACTCCACTAACTCCACCAGCAATTAGCCCTATAATTAGAAATAAAATCATACATGGAATAAATTATGGTTGATTACTGTAAGGATAAGGACAAAGCTCACGATAGACTGCTTCATACACTGCAAACATTACTGCATTACAAGGTACTTCAGCTAGTATTGGAGATAACATTCCTTTATAATAAGCTTTAAACTAAACTCAAATAATTCATTACTCCTTCTTTCTTATATATGTTCAAACCCACTCTAAAGATTGATTTATTTTTGTTTCCCATAATCATTCTCACCTTTATAGTACTAAAATTATATAAGATATTTTACTCAAAAGGATGGCCAAAAAGTCTAAAACACACTCCTGCAAATGCTCCACTGAGTACATCAGAAATTGATTGCTCTGACATGTTTAAAAAGTTTTCTTCTTTGAAAGTTAAAATTATTAAATTTGCTTTGTTTTTTTTTTTGCAATCTCAATGTTTCAATAATGAGTAATAATGTTTTACTATAAATTTTTTAATCCGCAATATAATCAATTTTTATTATAAAATATTATTATAAACAAGCTATGTAGCATAAAAGAAAATTGAATGTTAATTCATAGATTCATATTTATATTGATATATAAAATTATTTAATTAAAAATGATAAATCAAAATAATGTTCATAGTGATCGATTAATTTAGGTATTTTCTTGTGACATGCTTGAAGGAAGCATATAATAAGATAGATGGAAAAAAGGAAAATTATTCGTTATGGAAAAATCATTGCATTTCTAATCTCTCTATAATTATTCTACAACCACATTTGGATTCAATCAATAAATGACCAAATTGCAATGTACATACTTCTACCTATCTAAGATTCCTAAATTAAAGAATTTGATGAAAATGATGAAGATGATAGGTTGATAATTATTACTCACAAATAAAATTAATTGTTTTTTAGAAATTTCTATGCATAAAGACCATAAATTATGGAAATTCTGAGAAGCATTAATTTAAAAAATGAAGATTTTGAACCCATCCTTGAAAATGATACTTTTGATTGGGATGCCTATAATAATTTAAGTTAACAAATCCTACCTTAATTATTAAAACTCAAAGATGGCAATTAATATAATCCACCTACTACTTTTGAAATAGAAGGACTAGATATACATGAAGTCTTTGCATTACTCTATGATGACATTCCATACTAACCAAGCTAATATTTCAATCTTTCAATAAAAGAAGTGGATAAAACAAAATAATATTAAAATGTCCTACATTTCTTTTTTGAATAAATTCTTGGAGATTAATAAATTATCTGTGATCCTTATCGGCCCTAAGTACCTGAGTACTTAAGAACAGGCAATTAATCTAAAGGACCATCTCATGAATAATAATAAATTGAAAATTTACCCACTAGAACCATTAATTATGTGCATCCTACAAAATTACCATTCTTTGGTACCATTAATCCTAAGGTAAAAATGGTTCAAAGATTATTATTGATTAATTAAAATGAATTCATTGTTTAAGTTTAATCAGAAACTTCAGGGTTACCAAAAAGTGATTCTTATAAAATGATGTCACATGAAAAAGCTATAAGAATTGGACATAAAAAATTGTATATATTTTATTTATTATTTTAATAGTCGAATCGAATGTACCTTCACTATTGAATGGTAATAAAGGATTGTGTTTATTTCTAATTAAGTTGATAATGCAGGTGCAATTGAATCAAAAAGAGTTCTTGAAACATATTATATACCATATGCTAGAGCAAGGTTAACAGAATCATTAAAATTTAAAGAATTACAATAATTACAATAATAATAATAATAACAATAATAATAATAATAACAATAATAAGATTAATTAAATTCAAGTCAAATTATTGCTGATCAACCTTCAATGGTTCATGTCAGAAGATAAATTAAAAGTGAAAGCTAAATTTTATAATAAAAATTTTTGATTAGTCCTTAAAAAAATCAAGATCTAAATTATGAGAGAATCCAAGAATTAGATTCAAAATAATAAAAATTAGAAAATTAAGTGAAACAATTATAATTATAAATTGTTTTGTAAGAGAAATAAATCAAAAAATTAAATGATGAATAACAAGCTTTAATATTGATAAGTAGAACATTAGGCATAGTCATATTGTTTATTCTTCTAACTAATTGGCTAATGAAATGATAAAGAGTATTTTTTAATTTCTTAAATTCCATTTCTATAAATAATTCATTTCAATAGATATATAAATATTAGATTTAAATCAAATGAAGAAATTATTGAATCCAAAATCTATAATACAATTAATGTTTTTATAACAAAATAATCTACATTATTTTCACTTGTTTTTAATTTTGACTGAAATGAAATGATATTTATTCATAGATATTGGTTAATCGATACTTTTTATGAAAAAGGCTATACCTAAACCAGACAAATCTCAATTTATAGAGAAAATTTAAAGTGATTATAAAAAATCCTTATAATTACTCTCTTTAAAATTGTATTTTAAATTCTGTTATAGTTGAGATTAAAAGGGATAAAAAATAGTAAATTATATATTCTACTGTTTTCAATGGAGATCAATTAAATATAAAAGTATTATTTGAGTACTCAAACCTTCGCATACTTAGACTTTCCATTAATCAAAATTTCTCAATATAATATAATATTAATTAAATATCGATATTTAGTATTCCTTTATTTATATCGTATAAATATATTATATAAGAAAGCTATTTCCATAAATTATTAGAATGATTCAGTAAACTTATGATCGTTCTTGAGTATAAAATTATATTGTATCTTTTGATTTGATAATGTAATAAAGTCATAATATTTATAGAGGGTAATCTAAGATGATAAATTGTTATTTAATCTTTTTTTAAATATTAATTGCACAATTGCAACTATTTTTTTCATCCTTCTGTTATAAATTAGTTTTTAAATAAATAAAAGGATTATCTAATTTATTAAGGAATTTAACCATCTAAATTAAAAAATTAGGATTAAATGTATTTATTTGAGAACAACTAATGTTGTATTATATTAAATTAACAATATCGGATTAATAATTTAGGTATTATCATTTTTATTCAAAGCAATACACTTACTTCAATAATTAAACATAATAATATACTGATGGTTATCGTTAAATACTCATTTTTTCAAGAATTTCTAATATTTATTAAATAATAAAATATATGAACATAAATTTAGAAACTTTTATTAAATAGAAGATATCTTTGAAGAAATTTAGAAACCAAGAAAGTTAATAAGATAACAATTCGATTATCACATTTATTTATAGATTAACTTTAATTATCAATTTATTTTTAATCAACTATCCTATAATTCATCAAATTAAAACTTTTTAATATTTTTGTCGCTTGAGGTGATTTTGGAACTTGATTCATTTTTATCTTCTAGTATAATTTATTCTTCTATAGGACGTTACTCTGAATTATATCCATTTTAATTCTGTAAGGCTGGTTATGAGTTATATCTATTAATATTAGTAACTATTTAAGTATTCATTTTTTTTTTATTATTTCTTTAGGATAATTTCATAAGGAAAGCTGTAGTTTATTTGCTTATTTGATCATTTTTAATTTTTTCAATTTTTTATTAATCACTTTTATATTAATCGATAAGATCACTTGCTTCTTTATTTTCATCAAATAAAAATAGTTATTACTTTAAATCTAGAGTCATATTTTCTTTTCTTTCATCTTGTTATGATTAAACCCTATTTTATATGTCATTTTGTAATTATTCATGATCAAAATCTACACTTGAAGTATTATTAATGTGATGCTTATTAGTAATTTTCTAATCAAGAGTTTCAGTATTGGAGTCTTCATTAAAATGGAATGTAGATGCTTTAGTATCTCGCATAACAACAGCAGTTTTTGAATATAATTAATCCTAATTTTCTTAATGGTTTTGTTGAATATTAACATCTATTTTTGGAGGAGGAGGTAGAATTTTTTTCTGGATTTTAGGAGATTCACTGGGTTTCTATTATGGAGGTACTAAAGGTTGAGTGACAATTGGATTGAGTATTAATTTATTCAATTGAATTTGAAAATATTTGTATGATTAATCTTGAATTTCCTTAAAGTGTTCAACTCCTAACTAAATATGAATAGGAAATTAATTACCATATATAAATTAATTAGGTTTCTAAGTGCATCATCATTGGTATATTCACTTAATACCAATATAATGTCATTGTCAAGGATTTATTATGCAAAATCTTTAGGGATTTGTTTTCCTAACTCGTACAATTGATTGTTTACATACTTTAGGAATACCGCATGTTGGACTTGGGACTGGCTGCTCTAAACTAAAAGTTAAGAATAAATCAATACTAATTTAGAAAAGTATTCTGACATTATAATTTCAGGAATTATATAAAATATATAATGTTTTATGTAATAATAAAAAAACTATAATTCTTAGATTTAGTAATTAAATAATAGTAATTAATATTTGGATTCTTTTGTATATGTAATATTAATATTATTTCATTTAAGATATATTTTATAGAACTGAATTTTAATTATATCAACCATATACAATAATGGATCAATCTAAGTCATTTTATTAAGTATTATTGAACATACGCTCATAAACTTGTTCATCATTAACCAATTTTCTTCTTATTTTACCCTAAATATGTTTCAAGAATTTTTACTATATGATCTAATGGATTAAATTTCGAGTAATGAGAACGACATTAACAAGCAGTTCTAGTCGGTATTTCAATTGACATCATTTTGAATACTCTATTCAGCTTTTTTTAAACACTAGTCTAAAATAATTCTTTATGTTGTCTAACAAATTTTAAATATTTGTAATGCTCTTCATTTGTCCAATGTCCTAAAATTAGAATATAAATACCTCTACGGTTTTGAATTATCTAACTATTGGATTTTTTAACCTGTCTCACTGTCTCTACTTTTTACAAGAGTTTGTCACAATTATCCTCTTCATTCTTCTTCTCACAGAGATTTTGAGCATGCATATCAATTTAATTAATTAGATTGTCTTCCTGTTTAATGTAAGGAGAATTTGTGATTTAAGGCAATTTCATCTAGGTTTGTTCTGTATTCCAGTTGATATAATTTGATTATTAAAAGTAATTCAGAGGATAAGATTCATTCTATAGATATGGTTAAGGTGTCTAAACATTAATAACAATAAGTGATTACCATATAGGTTGAAACTTAAGAATAATAAGGGTTGTAGTTAGAGTAATACACTTGTGGACTCATTGCAAAATCTATATAGTTGTTTTAATTATGATACTTGGTTGAAATTAGTAAGGACAAGTACTGTATGAAAAGTGGTTGGATTGCATGCTTTATTTTTGTTTAAAATTTAGTTAACTTAGAATCATTTAATCGAGAATATATAGTGCGAAGAATAAAGATTTTCTCATTAATAAAGTCAATATTACTTTACCCCCATAATTTAAACTTTGTTCTCCCTTTAGAAACCTTATCGATATATTTATACAATTAAATCTGACAAAAATTTTATTTATCATTAAATAGTTCAACACTCATCCACACACTACATCCATATAGTCTCTTTATCAATTTAGTCTATTGACTATTACTTATTGAAATCAGTCTCCCTTATTCTTCCTACTCTCCCATTTTAACCCCAGTAAAATTTAAAATCCTTATTAATAATACTAAATATTGATGTTCATATTCAAAATTAATCTTTAATGCTATTTTATATAAGTATTTTTCCTGACACTCTCCAATTCTACTTAAATACTCCTTCATTATTTAAAATATACTTAATCTTTAAATTACAATATTTTTTTGAGAATTCCATTTCTTATTAATTTCATCCCTAAATTATAGGTGTTTCTGATAAGTAATTTCCTTCAATCATTATATAAATAGCATTCAGTATATATATTTTAATTATATTTAAACAAAATTTATAACGAGGTATCCAAATAAATAATAAATACAATAATTATTTAAACTTGTTGTATTTCTATTTCACAGTAAATTACTAAAGTCATCTACCCATTCCATCTTCCAACATCATTTATTAGCAACAATCTTTAAATCCATTACTTATACCCTTTAATCTCTCTTCCAATTCTCTTACTCCTATTTAATACTTCACACTCTAATACTCTATCATTCTCAAGAATCTAAAGCAGTTATATTCCATTATTCAATATTATATTTTTAATTAATAACGAGAATCAAAATGAAAAAATTAAGTCTTCTAAATATTGGATAACTTCTTAATTAGAATCAAAAAACAAGCATAACACACCATTCTCAAGAATAATCCAAAAAATTTAGCAGTTTTGATCTCATTACAAAGAGTCCATATAAGAATTCCATCAATAAATAACATCTAAGGCATCATGCTAAAGATTATTTTCCCATTACTACAAGGCAACATGAATTCCAAAGTATTAAATCTCCTTCACAAACTACAAAGGCATCAAAGCAATTCAGTATTACAAATGCTTGTATATATTAAAATTATTAAATTAGTATCATAATTGTATAAAGATGAAGTCAAGTAACCAGGGTCAAGTAGAAGAACATCTAAAAAGAATTATACTTATTAGTTAAAAAACATACTTGTCAAAGATAAATTATCTCCGTTTGACATTGGTTAAAGTACTCTATATAATTCATAATAGGAATTACAACTCAAGTAACTTAACCTAACATTCCTTAATCTCCTAAAACAAATTTAAAGACTAGCCCTGATGTTAGATCAATCTATGGGGATAACAATAAATAAAAACTCTCAAGTAAGTAAAAAAGTCAAAATACAACTGAAAGAATGCTACAATTAGAAACAACTAGATAAAAGATAATTGCACTTTAGTTAAAAATACAAGGCAACATTTAACAACGATCATAAAGGAACGTTAATAAAAATAATTTATTTGATGAAAAAAAATAACAACTTTCATAATCAATTCAATAAACTATCTAACAATAATTATAAAAACCATAATTACCTCAAAATGCTGTGACTGTACTTAAGCATTATATTGATTAATTATCAGATTATGAAAAGAAGGAAATTATTGATTATGAAACTATCTACTACCTTCCTCCTAAAAATATAAGATTGTTGAGCCAAGATCCAAATGAAGATTAACAATATAATAATGGATTTGATAATAGCAAGTAATTTATTTACTTATTGTACTTAGTGGTGATTATAAATTTGTTAAATAAGATTAAATTGCTTATAGATATGAAATGTAAGAAAAATTAGGTCATGGAAGTTTTGGTTATGTTTTTAAGGTTCATGATCATAAGCATAAATAAAATACTGCTTTAAAAATTATCAAAAACAAAGAAAAGTTTTATAATTAAGCTATAATTGAAATTGAAATATTAAAGATAATTAATAGAGCAGATCCAACATGTTGCTTAATTAAGATGCTCAATTATTTTGAATTTAGAGGGCATATTGTAAATTTTATCATTTAATTAGAAAAGTGTCTTGTCTTTGAATTGTTAAGTTGTAATTTATATGAATTCATAGCTATCAATGAGTTTTCAGGATTTGATCTTGATTTAATAAGAAGATTTGCTATTTAAATATTATAGGCATTACTATATATGAAAGAATAAAATATAATACATTGTGATTTAAAACCAGAAAATGTATTATTAAAAGATTTTAATCGATCTGGAATCAAGGTTATTGATTTTGGATCTAGTTGTTTTGCAAATTAACAATTATATACTTATATACAAAGCAGATTTTATAGAGCACCTGAAATTGTACTAGGGCTCCCATATTCAACTTAAATTGATATGTGGAGTTTTGGTTGCATAGTAGCAGAACTATTTACAGGATAATCTTTATTTCAATCTAAATCTGAAAAAGAATTGCTCTATCTATAAATTAAAGTAATAGGAAAACCAGATAATCATTTATTAGATCATTCTACAAGGAAATCTAAATTTTTTGATGAGCAACATTAATTAAACTATATAATAAATGAATTAGATTTAATTTAATAAATTAAACCTCTATCATAATTACTTGATAAATCATCAGAATAGTTTTAAGATGTATCAAAATATTATAAATATAGTTTGTTAAAAGATGTCTAATGTGGGATCCAAAACAAAGGATGACACCAGAAGAAGCATTAACACATCCATGGATTATTGATGGGTTACCATCATCAATTAAGTATGAAATAAATCTATAATTTTAGAAAATAACATTTATAATAAATGAAACATTACAGACAACTTCAGACAGAAGGAAATTTAGACTATTTAAAATAATCATAAGGATAGGGAGAGTAATTAGAATGATGTTACTATCTTAATTTCAATATATTATATAATATTTTCAGAATTGATAAAAATTATATATTGGTAATTTAATTTCAATAAATATTGTCGTTTTTTTTTGACATACTTCTAAATTCTAACATTTAGGCAATTTTACTTGTTTTATAATATTATTTATCAATAATTTCTTTTATCATTTATTATTATTTTAAAACACCTTTTAATTTTACGTTAAACGCTTATTATATTTAATTTTCTTGTTCTATAATAATTTTATCCATCTATTATTGATCATTTTCCATTGCTTCAATCATCATTTTACTATCATTATTAAATAAAATATTATAGTATCTCTATAATAACTCCTAAGCCTACTTCTCTTTCTAGGTATTAACTTCTAACTCTTATTCTTATTTTTTATTAAATTATTTGGCATATTGGCTTTAATTCTATTATTTGGCTCTTTATTTATTTGAGTGTTCTTTGATTCTTTCATAATATCGTGTAATGTGAAACTACTTAACATAATTAACTAGAGCATATATTATTTCATATGATTTTAAATTTATTTTAAATACATTGTTAAACTCTTGAATTTTATTATTCTAAGGAATTTTCATGTTTAAGGCATTCAATTTTTAAATTAATTTTTAAACATTATCTTTTAACTAATATAATTCTACCGGGTTCAATTAATAATTAAAGATTTTATCATTAATTGAAATTATTTCGCCTGATAATTCTTTATCTTACTTTTATAGGTATTCGTAATTTTAAATTATTTCATTATTCATAGATTGAAATTTTATTTATTTACATTTTTAATTCACATTATTAAATAGAACCTCTAATTCTTCTCCTACTTTCATACTAGTTTATCGTAATTTTTCAAGCTAAAGTTTATTTTCACTTTTTTAAATAATTCCCATTTTATCTAACATTTAAAATTTTTCTTTAAATAAAATCTAATTTTCTTTGGATATATCGAAATTTTGTTGTAAAGTATTTTTTTATTCTTTTAATATTTATTCAAGTTAAGATGTTTTGGCTAGCATTTTAGTTAAAAACTCATTACTTACACAAGCAATTTTAATTGATGATAAAGCTTTTGAG
Source organism: Paramecium biaurelia (assembly GCA_000733385.1). NCBI lineage: Eukaryota > Ciliophora > Oligohymenophorea > Peniculida > Parameciidae > Paramecium > Paramecium biaurelia. The sequence goes on along the minus strand of JPFL01000036.1, from coordinate 282,553 downwards.
AATTGAGTGAATTAAGATTGCAATTAATTATTTAATTTAAATAATTCTAATTCTTATTGACTTTTATCAAAAAATGATGTTTAAATTAAAAATTATAATTTACTTAATTTTTCTGTTTCCTCAATTATTTGTTACTTTAACTTTTGTTAAAATGATTCAATTTCTTTTATTTATTTATTTATAGTTTCGCAAGAATCTAATTAATTGAAGTATTAGAAGATCTAAAATTACTAATAATATTAAAAAATAGTTTAATCTATATATACTGATTTTTCTTTGATTTAATTCTTTGTTTATTCATTGATGCCTCCTTGATTATAAACTAAATTATTAAATTATTATTTTAAATTAGATAATCTCTCTATAAAATAATTTAATTCTTGTTTTGTAGTTTCTAATATTTTTATTCTTTCTACATTCCTTAATTCAATTTATTAATCGTTATAAATTTCTGAAAGCAAATAGTTATATTATTTTTCAAAAGATGATAATTATTTAGAAATTTAATCATAAATTTAATTGAATTCAGAATAATTCTAAAATATTCCTAAATTCAATAATTTACTTAAGTAATTTATCTAAGAAAAAGTATATTCAGTTTGATTAAATATTTTATCTATTTCTTATGTATACTTCAGATTTTTAGATAAATACTTAAATTTATCTTAGCAATCCTACAACTACTCCTATAAATTATCTATTAATCTTTGATGTTTATCCTAAAAATTAATATCTGCTTATTGAATAGACTAATTTATCTCCTTTGTATCTTTTTTTAGTTGATTTGTAGACTATTAAAGTTCTTCAAGTTTTAAGATCAAAAATTAATATTGATTAATCTACTATGATTACTCAAATTATAAAATTGATTGTTCTTTTGTTTTTAATATTTATAGATCTTATGAAATATTTTAATGTAATCTTATAACATCCCGAATTAGATTTTTCTCTTTAAAATCAAACTATTTTTCTTAGTAAAAACTTATTTTCTCATTAATTTTTTAAATATCTTAAGAACAAGGTGAAAATTATTTTTATTCTAATATTTGAAATTATGTTGAAAAACTTTCTTTTAATTTATTCAATTATTATAATTTTTCTTTTTCTATTTACTCAATTTATTATTTGCTTCTTACCTACTATTCTAAGATTTTTATTTGTTAAGTAAAATTATTCATTACATTTAATTCTTCTGTAATTAAATTATTATGATTATTAACATTTTTTATCTCATACTCTTGAAGCATCTCATAATTCTATGATTATCTTATCACTTATTATTATTACTCAATGAATATTATTTTTTATTAATTTTTCTATACTTCATCATTAATTTAAGATTTTAACAATAATTATGAATTATTAGGCAAATTTAAATCTATAAGAATTTTTAATTATTCTTTAAGTTGATCAATAAACATGTTAATTGTTACCTTTTAAGATTACAGAATGTTTTACAAACTTTATCTTTTTGCTTCTAATTATTGTTAATATTGTAGTGATTATGTATTTTCTAATTAAATTACTTTTTAATTGTATTCTAGTAAATATTTATTTTCAATTTAGTATGTAATATTCTCTTCTAATTGTTTTAATTTTTATTAAATCAAGTGTTCTTTTTCTTGTTATTCTATTTATTTTAGCTTTTCGATTTTATCCTAATATTCAGCTTCTTTCTGTTTTTTGAATTTTTCCATATCATTTTAGTATTATATTTCTTATTATATTTTCATTTCAGTAATTTATTATATATCTTTTTCATATTATTGAGCTTTTTCTTGTTACTCTTTTATTTCATTTTCTTTTCTCTTTATTTCATTTTCTAATTCATCTTTAAGCTTTTTATATTTTCCATTATACTCATTTTCAACCTACCTTTCTATTTCTCTTTTTTATTTCATTTCATCAATTTTTTCATCATCCTGTTTTGAAAACTTTGAATTGTGTTGATCTTACAGCATTTAATTTAGAGTCTCTTATTCAATTTATTTTTACTCCTCTACTCTATTTATTTATTTGTTCTCTTAAAGCCCATTCCCAATATTATTAAATTAAAGTTAGTTAAATATCAAATTTTATCCATTATTCTATAAGGGTTTTATAATCTGTTGTTAGCTATTCTAATTATAAGCTGCTAAAATATCTTTCAATTACACGCGAGATAAAGGAGATTTACAAAGCATTCTTTTAATAAAGTTTTTTTCTTTTTATTATATTGATGGTTCATTTTAAATTTATGAATCAATTTATTCTTATCTACAATTCATAATTTAATTACTAATATCCTAAGTAGCTAAATTAAAATTATTATTTAGTACATTTAAAAAATGTTTTACCAACTAAAAGTTCATACCAAATGACTCCCAACGACCATATATCAACTGATTTATTATAGAATTAGCCATTATTTGTTAAAACTTCTGGAGCCATATAAAATAGCGTTCCAAATTTATAAGTATTTCGCGATTGATCTTAAGTTTATTTGACTAAACCAAAGTCAATTAATTTAATAGTTTTATTTTTGCTTTAATCTTCAATGTATACAAAGTTTTCAGGTTTCAAATCTCTATGAAATAATCCCAATTAGTGTAATTATTCAACTCCAATTACCATCTAAAAATCATATCAAAATTATTACTTAAATAAATAAGGAATTTTTTTGTTAATAAGACAGATTTTAGTATTCTGGTTTCTTTGTAAATTCATAGAATTCCCCATGAGCATATTCCATTACAATGGTTAGTTATTAATTTTAAATTACTCCTCTTATTCCTATTATATGACTACAATTGTTTTCCTTAATTGCTTTAAGGACTGTAATTATCCTTTAATTATATTGTTAACATTCTTTAATTGCTACAATTTCTTGAGTTTAAACATTAATTCCCTTATAAATTATACCTTCTGCACCATAACCTATTGGATTTTAATCTTTTTTATATTTGATTCCATTGATCTGTATTATATCATCATTCTAATATTATAGATTTTAATTTGAATGATTAAAGTTATTAAACATTCTTTTAGATATAAAATGATGATTTTATTAATACTTTTGAAACTAAAAGAATACTTAAAATTTCTAATTGTATATTTCTATTAGATTAAATTTTAGAAATCAATTGAAAAATATTTATATAATAAAACACATTAATATGTTGATCAATGTTCATCTTCATTTTCATCATCTCCATCATTTGTATCACTGCTAGATTAATTATTGACTAAATTGATATCTAATTTAACCAATGATTCATTATTTTCTTCCTATTATTTAGGAAGAGTGGTTTATTCCTATTTCTATGTATCGACATTCTCATCATTATCTTTTTATAGAATTTGAAGATGTTTTTTAAACATTTCATCTGCTAATAATAAATCAATATTCTATTTTAATTTAACCTCTAAATCTTATTCTATATTAGTCTAATCAATTCTTCTATAAAATAAAACATAAGCATTTGGAGTGACAATACTATTAGTTTCTTTAGTGACAATTGAATCATCAAATTTATACCAATCTCCATTATTTTTACAAAATGCAGTATAATGTCCACTTCCAGATTCACCAATATGATTACATATTGCATATAATTCATATAAATTATTATTGTCTAAAATTATTTGATACATTAATACCTTAATTTATAACAAAATTAGTCATATCTAACTTTTCAGGATATAAAATATTAGTTTGTAATTTAGATTTAAACAATTTGTATGAATCTTTAAATCTTTTAAGATGGAAAATCAGAATCTTTGAAGTTTTATAAATTTATAATGTTTTATAAGCTTATACATGATCTTGACATCCACTACAATACCAAGTATTATCAGCTTATAGTTATTCTGGTTTAGTTGAATATTCTAGACAATGTTCTAAAGTATAAGTCTATTTATATTTATTATTTTTTTGATTATTATCCCAATTAATATTGACAACAGGAGGTTTGTAATTTGGATCAAAAATCTTTTAATATTCTGTATAAACATCCTCAATTTTTTCTCTGCATGGTTTAAGCCATACAATTTAAATTTCTGGTTGTAATAATTTATCTTCTCTTTCGAAGCAATCACCAAATATTTTATCAATAAATTCAATTGGACAATCATTACAATAAGCTTTATAACAATAAGAACAATTCACTTAGAATCTTTAATTTGATTTAAACATAATCTTCCAATATTTATCTAAAATATTTTATTAATAGATTTCTTCTTTATTTTCAGAATTAAGCCAATTTTAATCAAAATCTGCAAAATGTCTAAGAACATTCTTGAAACAATCAAATAAAAACATATGTATTTCTTTATATGTATAATGTTAAGATAAAATAAAGTACATTGTTGGAATGACATCTTTTTTCCAATTACTCATAGTTTATATTTAATTATGAATGAGAACATGAACTTGTTAATCATTTTATATTAGTTATTCTTGAAGTGTTAATCTTCTTAATTATAATTTTTTATCTTATTTTAATTATTTTTTGAGTAATTCCAATCTTTAATCCAAAAAAACTAATTATATTTAATATATATATACCTTCTTCAATTGAAAAAGTTGAACTTAATGTTAGTATAATTTGATCCCATTCACAATTTAACCATTCTTATGATTTAAATTACAATACTTCTTTTAATCTTAATTCTGGTTCATAATAGTGTGTAACTGATTGATTTAACCAAAAGTTTTCAGGATCAATAACATAAAATTCTAAAACTTTCTTTTTTTCCTAAGGAATTGTTACATTAACCATTAAATAAGGATCAAAAGTAATAGAAATTTTATTACAAACTGGACATTGTAATTTAGATCTATATTAACCATATAATTAATCAACAATTAAAGAATCATTCCTTTATTTGAAACATTCCCATTATTCTTAACTTACAATATCATCAGGTCTATTGTTATTATCAGGAATTTCTACATATGGTTTAACCTTAATTCTATTTAAATCTTCATTAAGTAAATCAAGAGTAAAGGTAATAAATTCTTGAGCATCATGTTATGCATTTCCAGCAAAATTTGGTGATAATTTGCTTACTAATCTCTTAAATTAAAATGGTGATATTGATGATTATTTATCAAACCAAAGTCTTTTCAATAGATAAGAAAATAATGATGCAAATTCTCCTTTTGTACCTAAAGCATTTTATGTGTTGATATCAAATTTAAATGAATTATCCAAAAAGTATCTTGATATTTCTGTTGTATTTGATAAGCATTACAAAGCACTATTCATATAACAAGTATTTCCTAAATTTCTTATTCCTGTTAAACCTTATTTAGATTAAGGGGTTGGTAATAAATTAATAAGAATTTCATCTGTATCATCTTATTTTTCACATACTTAAGTATGTTAATATGAATGTTATTGTAAACATGATTCAGAACAATATTTAACCTTTTTGCAAGCACAATTAAATGTTAAATTTGAATATTATGAACAATTTGTACATTTTTCTTCTTATTAAAATAGATTATTTGAAATCAAGAATGTATTTTGTGATTCTTTAGCATCCATTAATAAGATTTAATCTTTCTCAAAGTTATAGTCTTTGATTTACTTCTTATTATTAGGATCCAAGAATTCAATATCTGTAAATTCAATAAATTATTTTTTCTCTTTATGTGATTATAATAAAAATGCCTTTAGATTTTCAAGATTCCAAGTTTTTCCTAACTTATATAATCTAACATTATCTTTAGTCACAAATTTAAAAGATGTACTAAGTTTATAGATTAAATTCTTACACTGTCTTTAAGGTTTTACTTAGAATAGTTACAACTTCACTTATTTAAGCAATTGGTGAAATGTATTATTCACCTTCAATCATAGAGGATTGAAGTTTCTACATAGATGAAGGGAATATGGGCACAAATTTGATGCATTGAAAATAAGCTTATATTTATCTTTATCCTTCATTGTTAATAAATGATTCTCTCTCAATTGTAAAATCCACTCTCTGTTTGCTGTATCTAAATTTACACATTTACTATTACCCTTTCAAATGTTACCACATATTGGAGTCAATTACATAATAATCTGTCCCCTCAACTAAATTAGGTTTTAATTGAGTATTCCATGGATTAACTTCAATGGGTTCATACTTAAGTACTTATTTTGGTTTCTATCCAATATCACTATTGATATTTCCCAAAGATATTGAATTATTTGGTTCACCCTCGTACCCTACTTTCTTCTTCCAGTTATTTAACCATCTTAATAATAGGAAGAATACTCAACTGTGATGAAATAAGAAAAAATGATCCATTTCTAGAATTAAATTCTTATAGAAATTTTTCCTCCATCTCTTTATACTTTTAAACTTCCTCACTAATCATTTTTAAATGATTTTTTTTAATTAATAATCAACTTTGATAATCATATATTAAAATAAAAAAATATATGAGTGTTTCAGAATGAAATAATAATGATTACTACCCCTTCCGTCTTAACTCAATATCCTTATATCTAATTTATTAAGAACAATTCTCATCAAATAATCAAATTATTCACTTAAAATTAGAATTATTTAATTGACAATTAATTCCTAATTTAAATAAATACATTCAATTTAATAAATATTATGGGATCCTTTCCTACTTTTAATTTATTTTTTTTACACTTATCATATCAACTTCATATTCTCAATTCTATTCATTCCTATCCTTTAGTATGAAAATGGCACAAAATTAATTAAAATAATATTAATATTTGTAGAATAATCCATTTTATAATGGATATTTTATCAATTACCTTCAGATTCATCATCAGAAGGTGTCTGTTAATTTTTTATTTAATCTGTGTAATCTTCAATTTACTTATTAATCTAAAGTACATTCTTTCTATTTCTTTCATATTACTTCTCTTTGTAACTTGTAACCAATAATTTAATATCCCTCTCAATTGATGTTGTTATATTGGTATCCTAATTATTTATATATCATTCTTACCTTTGTATTAGCTTTAGATTACAAATTATCTTTGATGTTGCTTACTGTACCCAATAGAGTTTCTTTATTTTCAAATAACTAGATAATTATTAAACTTATTAGTATACTGTCTATAGATCTTCATCCCATTCACTTAAATCACTTCCTTATTGCACAAATACCTAGTATCTATCATATTCCAATTTTGCAATATCTGTCAATTTAGTACCAAATTCTCTAATGAAATCTCCAATCTTCTTAAATCCATGATCACCTGAAACATAATCAGACATATCTTTTGTAATAAATCCTAATTTTCCATCAAAATCTCCTAAAGCAGCTTCTATATCAACCATTAATTATAATTCTGTAGAAAGTAGATTATCCTTAAGTTTTTAGGTTTCTTTTTCTAAATCTTCTAACTTTTATTTCCAACTATCTTCATTTCTCTCTTTTGCTCTAAATGCTAATTTCTTTTAATGTTCAAATCTTTTAATAGTCAATATGGTTTCATTTTCACTTTTAATTTCTCTTGCTCTAACTGCTAATTCAAATTTCTATTTTGAATTATAATTATACTTACTTCAATAGATTATAATTTTGCAGTATTCTTTTAAATAACATTCTTTTAAAGATTTTCAACTGTTTCTTTAATCTTCTCTTAAAATTTATTTATTTCCTCTTCAACTCCTTTCATAGTTTTTACTTTTTCTAATTCCTCATCTTATATTAATTCATCACTTAACTTTTCCACTAAATCCATTCTAGCACTCTTTCTTTTAAATAATTCATCATTATTATTTTTCTCTTCTTATTCTTAATTTTACATCTATTTTAAAAAATCATCCTAAGTAATAGCATCAGTTCTAAACTTTTCATCTGATTCTCTTATCTAATTTCTTTATGCTTCATCAATAAAACTATAATCTAAATATCTTAAATTAGGTAATGAATTAATAATATGATTTTTATAATCTGGTTCTTTAGTAAATGGATTTCCTGCTACATTTAATACTTATAAATTCTTAAATTTCATCCCTTTCCCTTTACTAAAATATTGTGTTACAATTTCAAATGATGGTATTTTATTATTACCAATAGATAAAACATTTAAAGACTTACAATTATCCAAACCTCCAACAGATGTTAATTAATTATTAAACATTGATAAGTCTTTCAAATTAACAAGTTTATCCAATCCTTCTATTTCCTTTATCAAATTAAACGATAAATCAAGCCAATGCAAATTTACCAAATGATCCAAATTCTCTATCTTTTATATTATGTTATTATCTAATTGTAACTTCTCCAATCTCTCTAAACCTTAAAGGTTTTCTATCTTCCAAATATCTATATAAATATCATAAATATCATATACTTTTAAAAGACAATGACATGACACGTAAAGAATTTAACATAATTTAATCTCCCATAGTTATTTTATTTTCTGCATTATAATCCTTCACCGATTTACTTAAAGTTACAATTATATATTTACATAATTAATATTTCATCAATAACTGTTGGCTCAATTGAAGTTTTATTATTACGCTTATCAATCTTTGGAAGATGAGCACTTTGAAAGTTTAACATTAATATAAATATATATATATATATTATTTCAATTTTTATTTATTATACTTTTATTCTAACTTCACTTTAATACTTCCTTTTAAACTCAAAAGATGTGAATACTTTAAGTTCTGAACATAATTATTACAACTTCAAATTAAATTAATCCCATATAATTTACACATTATTAGTAAATATATATATTTAAAATATTACTTATTGTATACTGACAATCATTATGTTCATTCTTCTTCTCCAATAGGAAAGGAAGTCATACAACCCCAGAAACCATTAAAAACACCCTGAGTATTACTACATTCATTGTAGTGTTAATCCTCTTGGCTATTCTCGTAACGATTGTCAAATTTAGAGTGCTTATCGTCAAAAATCAGCAAATCATGACGAGTCATAAGTGCTCTAAATAGTTATTTTTTATATATTTTATCATTAATAATTCAAAATATTCTTTAATTACTGTTTGGCCTTCTCCAATAATGGATGAGTGTCATTGTTAATTGAATCTAGAACAAGAATCTATTATTCTAACTAATCTTTCGAAAATCTTAAATATCCAAGGCAATTTTCTGGAAGTAGAAGAACTCTATAAATTAACCTGATAATCGAGTAGTGTTCCTATAGAACTGAATGGTTCCGTATAAACCTCTTAGCAAACTCATCAGCTCTCAGATATAGCATATTAATAATGAGATCAACATTTTGTTCAAAATTGTTTACGGTCTTTGTTCTCATTTTTTAATATTGAGTCGAACACAATAATATAATTGCATAAAATCTATTAATTAAAGAATTATTATTAAAATGAATTCTTTCATAAATTAATAAATTTTATGATTAAATACTTGATTGTTTTAATATTACTTTATTTGACTTAAGCCAAGAAAATCAAGCAGACCTTTCTCATTAAATCACTAAAAGATTGGCATTATATATCCAAATTTGGAGCTGAAACAGGCGAAGTTTTCTATTCATTAACGTATAAAAAAATGATAAATATATTAGTTTCCGATTCAAGAATGCTGATGAAAATGATGAAAGAACAATTCCTATTTAATATGAATTATATTTAGATGAGGAATGGTAAAATGCATTAGAGAAGAGTGAATGTGATGTAAAAAATAATAATTATAAAATTTAGAGAAGCAATGTGGCAAGAAGAAAGGAAACAATTTAAATTCCAGTCAAAGATGGATTTGAATTTAAAGGAAGTCTAACAGCAAAAGTCAGAGCACACTTATGGTATTTTGCGATTAGTGATTGTGAAAAATAATTAAGAAATTCATTTCCAAATGAAAATAAAGTTAAGTTAGAAGTAGAATTACATATAACAAATGTTGGTGGTACTGAATTTACATTAGAATAATTTGGAATTCTATAAATCATAGGTGTAATAGCCTTGATTGATGTAATTATGTTAATTTATAATGGAAATTAAATCTTAGAAAAATAAAGAAAGTATGAAGAATTTAGTATGCCATTATTTTTATTGGCTATCACTTTATTATTAGAAACATTTTCCTATTGTTTTTTAACTATTCATTTATGGATATATAGTGAGGATGGAGCTGGATCATTATTATTATAAGTGTTGTCTGTTATTTTTTAGGTAGCATCATAATTTTCATTGACAATGATTTTAGTCATGTTATCATGGGGATGGTAAATAAATTTTAGTAAATTTGATAATTTTGAATTATTTTTACCAATTTCAATATTAATAGGGTTCTTCTAAATTACAATTGTAGGAGTCAGTTTCATAGATTATGATTCATATTATAAAGATCATTCATATGAAGGTTGGGTTGGATGGTTGGCTGCTTTAATTTATGTTGGTGAATTTATCTATTTTATGAATGGTTTAGCTGATACTTATAATAAATAGAATACAAAGATTTAATAATTTATTATATTATTTGGTTTGTATGGTGGAGTATATTTCATAAGTTTCCCAGTTTTGTAGACTATAAATTTAGTATATATGATTATTTTATATTAATTAGTTTACAGCCAGATATGTTAGATATAAAGTGATGGAAATTGGAACTATGTTATTTAGAACATCTGCCATTTTGTTGCTTACTAGATTGTTTACTTCAAAAAAATCAATATTTGCTGAGATTTCAATAGAGAATAAGAGTTTCTTAGACAGAAATAAGGATGAATGAGAGTAATGTATATCTGTTTATTTATTAATTTTATTAATTTTGTAAAGATGAGTAAAGAGAAAAAGATTGAATCATCTATGTTAACATTTTTTGTATAGGAGTAGAACTAGAATTTTTGGGAATAGACTTAAACAACAGAATTAGATGTATTGATATACATTTATTTAAGTCTTAAGAATTCCTGATTGAACATGAATTTGTTAGAGAAGCTAGGAAAGAAGTTAAAGTTAAGCATACTTTGCTTGTTTTGGGAGAGGAATATTTATATAAGATCTCTCCAAAATAAAATTTAAAGCGAGTTCCTTTAAATATATTGCATTTTGATACAATCCCTAAATTACCAGAAGATGATATTTTGCAACTAAATTCTGAAAATGAATTATAAGGATTCAAATTAACTTATGCAAGTAAGATACTTCAAGTTTTTACATCAAATTCTGTTGTTTTTTTGTAATGGTAAGCAATTTTAAAACGTAAATGTTTACTATCTTCTTTCCATGAAACATATCATGTTGAGAAAATGATAGGCAAAGGAAGTTTTGCTAAAGTTTATTTAGCTACATCAAATGGATAATCATATGCTATTAAAGCATTTAGTAAACAATTCATTAATGAACAACCAAAAGTACACCTCTAATTTTTTAAAGTAGGGTAGAGAAAGTCTACTTAATGAGATATAAGTAATGAGAGCCATTAAACATCCTAATATTGTATAACTATTAGAAGTACATGAAACATAAAATTCAATCTATTTTGTTTTAGAATTAGTTGTTGGAGGAGAATTACTTTAGAGAGTTAAAGAGAAAGGTAAATACTTATTTTTATCAAAAAGGATTATTGAAATCTGATGATTTGATTAAAATTGCATTTAATTTACTAAGTGCATTAGATCATTTACACTAAAAAAAAATCTTTCATCGAGATTTGAAACCTGAAAATCTCCTTTTTAAATCTAAAGAAGATAATTACAATATCATGATAGCAGACTTTGGTTTAGCAGCATTTTCTGATTAAGAATTAATATTCAAGAGATGTGGAACTCCAGGTTTTGTTGCTCCAGAAATCTTATTATATATTGATGGAGGACTAATTTATGATACTAAATGTGACATTTTCAGTGCTGGTGTCATCTTATATATATTAATTGTAAAACTATTAAATTAATTAGACTGGTAAATAACCTTTTCCTGGTTAAGATTAAAAAGCCATTTTAAAAGCTAATAAAGCCTGTTAAATAGATTTTGGATTGCCAGCATTTTTGAAGACTCCAATTGAATTTTAAGATCTTGTCAAAAAGATGTTGTCTAGTAAGATTAATGATAGACCAACTGCATAAGATGTAAGTATTGTTATGTATTTTATCAAGTGTTTAAAACATAAACTATTTGCTAAAATATCTTAATAATTAAAGCAAGATTTATAAGATTTAGAAGAATAATAATAATAAGTTTTAAATAATCTAGCCAATTATGATATAGAATATACAATTGGTTTAAAGAATAATACTCAAAAGTAAAATATAATTAAATTAGTTCGGAGGATTTAGTAGGATCACAATAATTACAATGGCGAAAACCAGCTTATAATGGTAATGTTTAGACTGTTGAAACCTTAACAAATTGTTCCACTGTTTCTATTAAATAAATTGATGCTTAATCTTCATCTTAGTCATAATAATAAAAATAACCTCAATAATCTAAATTCAGTATTTTCAGTGCTAAATTATCTAGATAAAATAGTTTTGATGGAGGAACAGGTATTATATATATATATATATATTTAGATATGTTTAAAGATTGTTCATCTCCTGGTAGAAGTAAGATGTCAAGAGAAAAAGATTTACATAAAATTGCATTGAAAAATTCTTTTCGATTTTATTAAAAACCTTAATTGTAAGTGGAAGACAATCAAATCAACCATGAACAATCAGAAGTAAGCGAATTAATCAAAAGACATAATTCTAGTGAATTGATAAAAATGAATCGTACTGATCATGATATTTAATCTCCTAAAAAAGTCGAATGATATAAAATTATAAAAAACTTATATATATTTAATATTTAAATTCAATAATCTTACATTAAATTTTATCTATCTTTTAAATTTAATTAACCTTTTCCTTTCTCCTTCATTTCCTTTGCACATTTAATCTTCTATTTAACTTCTGCTACAGCTTTCTTCATCCCATTCTCTTCAAATGTTTTCAAACTCTTCTAAAAATAGCTCAAAGCATCTCTAAATTCTTAGACTAATAACAAAATTGTTCCTTTTATAATTTTAATACATAAATGTACCAATAATCTTTTAAGTCTTTGCTACTTAAACACTTCCTTCCCCATATACTTTTACTTCTAAATCTTCAGTTTCATATAATTCACCAAGTGCCTCTTAATGTCTTTCTTATTTTAATTGAATTATAGCAATTTATCTTTTAATCTTAATAACTTTCTTATCTTAAGCAGTATATAATTCAATATAGATTTATTTCACTTTTTATTAAACAAGCAATTTATTCATCAATCTATTAAATTTTCTCATAATAAGTTGATAATTATTAATAAAGTTCTGCTACATATTCAGTTTTATGATAATTAATCTCTACTAACATATCAATAGCACTTGTTTAACATTAAATA